>CM032637.1:19339923-19939923 GCA_019097785.1 Fraxinus excelsior
AGTAGATGGTACCAGAGAGTGAGAGTTCATGAAAGGGTCGGTCGACCAATTCCAGCGCCAGAAGCCAATGCCGAGCTACAACTTAACTTCGATGTGAGTCAAACGGATTCCATTTTGTTTATGCTCTATACTACCATGCCAAATGCTATCTTAGTTATCATCTATTATAATATAATTAAAAAATTACTGTTGTCTTTCTGATGAAGCGTGAGGTGTAAATGGTGTCACACGGATCGCAAGTTTGGCTCTCGAGGTTCAATGCCTCAAGACTGCCCTCACCTCATTCTGTGGCCGGCAAGTCCGAGCAACTGGCATACACGCATGCTATGAGTAGGATATAAGGGAGAATAACGGCATATGATCATATATCATTAGTGCATTAATGGTAAGATAGGCCTCGCGCCTAGCTGTTAGCGTGCTTGCCGTGCCGAATGGGGAGCTAAGCATTGTCACTGCATGACACTTGTGCTGGTTAAGGACTTTAAAGTCCTTTATGCAATTTGAGCTCAATTGGTTTCTGCTTTGCTATGTTGTACCATTACTTGTATCTTAAGAAAATTGTTATTAATCCTTCATAAGACCATAAAAAAGAGAGAGAGAGAAAAAAAAATAACAGCAAGAATCAAGAGAGGGGGGAATCAAAGGAAGAAATAAGACGACGTGAATGCTCAGTTAAAGAAATGGTGAATCTGTAGCTTACAGTCAACTTTTAGTCAGAGGACCGTGTTCTCCATGTTTAGCTAAGCTTAAAAAGTTCAAATGAAAATAATTATTTATTTAATTCATAATTGGAACAAGTAACTTACTTTGACAATGTGGTAAGAGTTAATTTCTAAACAAGCAACTTTTTTTTTACTTTTAAGAGAGGTAACCTAGCCATGCTTGAAAAACTTTTTATCCTCTCAATTTTTAGCTTAACCAAATAGGACACAGATGTTGAATACTGAGAAAGGAATTGCTATTTATAGATATGATTCCATATATCAAGTAGCTGCATTGAGAAAGAAATCAACCAGTATTTATGAGCGAAGCTTTACCAAGCTGATGACCTGTGTTTGAGGCTTCAAGCCTCCATTGGAGGGGAGGGGTGAAATCTGTTGATCCCCTTTTAAAAGAAAAGAAAAAAAAAATTTAAAGAACACTCAGCAAATCTCATATAATTAAGTGGAACCTTCATGCTGAAGTGAATCATTACATTGTGTTTAGGATTTTCTTGAGTGTAATTTTATGGTTCTATGTTTTTACTCTAATTGCAACTGATAAGAATTCGGTAATAAGATGATACACAAAGATTTTAATAAGATTAGGAGCTACTTTAGTGATGTCGTAGAGCTCACTAAAAGAAGATTTAGGCTTTGCTGCTAAATGCCATTTTTAATCTTCGAACTCTTTTATCTTCGTCTTTTTATCGTTTGTGTATATAATCGTGTGTGGAATCTACCTATAGGAACACATTTGCTTAAAATCTAATGATTTCTTTTTTGTCATTGCTTGTTGTTGGATGCTTAAGGAAAAAATAACTCCTTCAGATGAAGGAAACCATGAACCAACATCAATTGTCGACAATAATCAACTAACGTGCAATGCAAGTTCTCTTCACTAGTGATATTAATTATGTAAGTGAGAGGTCTCGGAGATTAGGTGATAAATGATTTATCATTTATACTTTTTTATTTTCAGTATTTGTGGAATATAAAAAGTGAAAAAGGTAAAAATGGTAATTTTTTATAGAATGTTTACATTGTGTAATTTCCACCATTTTTTTTTTATTATTTGTAAGAATTTCATATCATTTATATTAAGAGGGTGTGTGGTAGAGATTAAAATCAGATTAAAATTGAAAATATAGTCGTTATTATTGACTTTTATTAGACGAGTGTGACCCAATAACGGTTATATTTTCAATTTTAATTAAATTTTAAGTCGTACCAAACAGGCTCTAAGTTATAATTGAGGGGAAAATCATATGTGAGAGATTAGAGATTGTAAGAACAATTTAGAACGGAAAAAAGGATTTATAGTCAAGAACTGATTTTTTGGAAAAAAAAAAAAAGGAAAAAACAAAAACAATATTGGAATTTAGCCATTGGGTTGGAACTGAGAGAGAGTAATAGCTATTTTTTTTTTTTTTTTTTAGGGAACAATACATATCTAAGGTTTTTATTTTACACAATTTCAAAAATACAAAAACAAGTTTCAAATTTCAAAAATAAGGTTTTTTAAAATTTACATTTCTGAATTAATTAATTATTAAATCAATTTATTATTACATATTTAATACTAATATAACATAACTACCCCACGCCACTTCCACCACCCCTACAGATCTGGGAACTATTCCGGCTACGGTTCCGATCACAAGTGATCTCCGACAACTGTTCCGACGACTACTCCGATTTCGACGACTATTCTGATGATCGTTCCGATTCCGACAATTGTTCCAACTCCGGCGAATATATTAGGGTCACAGATCTATACAATTTGACCACAATTCAAAAAAATTTAAAATTTTATAGATCACATTTCGTTCATCGGTCACAAATTTAAATTTTAAAAGTCATAATTTATTTATCAGTCACAAATCACAAAAATTATAAGTCACGCAACTTATTTTACGGTTACAAAATATCAAATGAATTGGTCACAAAATTATTTCAAAGTCTCAAATTAAACATTTTATAAGTCACAAATTAATTCATTGGTTACAGATCAAAAAATTATAGATCACAATTTATCGATGGGTCACAATGAACCAAAATGGTTGAATCCTTCCTCGAACATGTTCTCTTTTTAGTATAGTCATTTGCTAGACTAGCAAGTCTATTGGCGAGTCATTTTGTATGTCTAACCATCTTAATGCCAAAAATAAATAAATAAAATTTTCACATATGACCAAGAAAATTCTGTCGTGTATAAATTTTTTAACAAATATACACAAAACACACATTTGAAAATAAAAATTACTGAACGTTATTGAAAATGATATAATGCATTTAACAAACCAGGAAAACGAGCAATAAATTTAATTTGAACAACAACATCACTGCCACATAATCAATTCATGCAAAAAGAAAATATAAATAAAATTTATTTAAACTAATAGCAACTTTTATTAATTTGTAGCTTTTTTTCCTTTTCAATTTTGACAAAATAATTGTTTTTTTTCCTCACCCCTTCACCATTTTTACCCCCCCCCCCCCCCCCCCCCTTCTTTTTTTTAGCTTTGTGACTTTTCTAATTGTTTCAATGTTTCAAAATTGCAGTAGAAAGCCAAAACTTTGTAACGTTTTCACATGAATGGTTCCTTAATCAATTTCATTGCCTTTTACCTAATCCAAAACACATAATCGGACAATAAACCAAATAACCAATGCCAATAATATGCTTCTAAACAAACATAGGAATATATTATATATAGAATAAGTAGACAACTCATAAACCAGCATAGGATGGGTGTCCAATCTTGGGGAATTTATATTATGAAATTGTGTAAAATTCAGTTAGCCCTAAATTCAGAGTGCTTTGCCTAGAGAAATATGGCCGAATTCGTACCAACACTATCCATTGAGAAGGGCATTGCCGGAATATTCTTCCTACAACTCAAACTACTACTACGATGCTACTCCAATGGCTGCCGCCGGCAGGTAATTTTGATAATTTCCGGCAACGGAATATATTCCTTATATTGAAAATCATATTCTTTTGTATAATGTGATTATTTCAATGCATGTGTTTGGCTTGCAACCATTACTATTAAAGAATGAGGAGATTTCCAAATTCACTTTCAAGATTCTCAACACGATTCAGTATTTTTGATTTAGTTCATAATACAGTATTTTTCGCCAGTTAATTTTTAAATGATTGATAAGGAAAAGACATTACATTGTTTGTTTGTTTTACGGGAAAAATCATATCTAAGGTGTATTCTTTAGCTCAATTCAAAAGTAAGGTAAATAGTTTGAAAATTCAAAAATCAGGTATGGATTTAATTAATTAAAAATATTTATTAAATAAAGATAATAAAGTCACAGTTTGTGATTAATGGTCACAAATTCATAATTATAAGTTACAGATTTATTTACTGGTCATATATCGTCAATTGTTTTTATCACAGATTATTTCGAGGTCATAGATCAAAAAATTTGTACGTCACGGATTATTTCGAGGTCATAGATTTTTAAATTAGTTGGTCACAAATTATTTATGAGTCACGTATTATTAAAAATTTTGGTCACAGTTGAGTAATTGGTCACAGATATTACCAAACATTTGGTCACAGACTATCGCCGCTACCACTATGGCCACTTTCGAGGTCACAGATCAAATTGCCTAAGATTTTACCACCACCACAACCATAACATCCCCGCCATCAACACCAACCACAACGGCATCACCTACATGTCGAGAAAAACAACAGATCCAACCACAACCACACATCACCAAAACCACAACAACCACCACAACATTCTGAAGCCACGACAACCCAACATTCTGATTGTGAAAGATCTGGAGCTTCTGGCTTCTCTATCTCTCTAGATCCCTCTCTCTCTTTCTCTAGGTTTCTGGGATAGGTATTTTGGCTGTAACTCCAGCGCTCCCATCAAACCTGAAATCTTCTTTACTCAAAGAAGAAAATAATTCTTTCTTGGTGTACAGAACAAGGAGAAGGAGAAGCAAGAAGGAGAAAGGCGGCAGTGTCGCGAACTGAGCAGCGATGCTACTGCCGGCGGAGAGGTGCGAGGGAGAAGGGAGAAGGGAGGAGGAGGGAGAGAGGAGGAGAAGAGGTGGAGACGGCGGGAAATGGATTTTAGGGTTTGGATAAATTTAGGGTTTTATATGTAAAATAAAATACCTGATTTTTGAATAATTAAATTTTGAACCTGATTTTTTAAAATCAATTTTTAAACACCTGATTTTTTATAATTTTCCTTTTTTTTTTTAATAGTAATTTTCCGGGTTGGCCCTTGTGAATTGTCTGGCTAGACAATAAAATTCTGTACAACATGCACATGGTGGGCCCGTTCTTGATTCAAACCAAACCAAACCAGACCAGGCTAATTTTACCAGAAAGAAATCGCATTTACATCACTATAAAATATTATTTCATATTTTACTATGCTATGTTAATAAAACTAAAAATGCTGACTGATATATGAAATTATCTAAACATGCAAATTTGTTAGATTTTTTTCTTTTGTCAGATTTATTTTATTTTATTTATTTTTTCAAAAACTGTGAACTCGAGTTGCAATTGCAATTTTTTTTTGTTAGAAATTTTCTCGTGTTATAATAGTATTCTAGATTATATATAAGCTATCAGGCGAACGTATAGAAATCAAAGCATAAACTTGAGAAAAATATCATCCCTATATATAATATGTACATGATGCAAAGAAATTAGCTCCAAATACATTATGTAACTTCAAACAAATTCACATTAACAACTGCAACTCAAAAGCCATATTTCAAATCCAAACTTTATTAGCCATATTTAACCTCTGTTTGGTACATATTAAATTTTTCATTCTCATTCTTCTACTTATTCTCAACCACATATTTTTCAATAAAATAATATTTTCCGTCACATCAATAATTTTTTTTTTCAACCACACATTCTCTATCAATCTACTATTCCAAAATAATTTGACTCAAACACACCCTTATATGCAACATCACATTATCTAAGAATGGGGTTTATATGAATTAGGGCTGCACAAAAAAATCGCGAAACCGCAAACCGAACCGAAGTCATTGGTTTGGGTCTACGTGGACCCGCGATTTTTTTCTCTCAAATCAAACCAAACCGTTTCAAACTGGTTTGGTTTAGGTTTCAAATTTTAAAAACTACAAAAAACCAAACCGAACCTCACTTTTTTTTAATTAAAAAGATATTTTTATTAAAGTATAGTTTTTAGGATTTAAAGTATACTTTCTTGGAGGGTACAAATTTAATTAACATAACTCATGCATAACAAACAAATTAGTAAGTTATTGTCATTAGTATTTAGTTGAGCCTTCATTTAAAAAATAAAAAAATTAGACCCATAATTACAAAATGAATTGACGTGAAATAGTAGTCCAAGTCCCTCACAACCTGCTTTCGATCTCTCTAAACAGATTCCTTCTATTTTTAAAGTTAAACTTATGCAAAACATGCAATCTGAGAAGAAATTCAATGCGCAAGTTTAATTAACCTGAGAAGAAATTGAATAAGCTAAACTTATGCAAAATGTGAAATAGTTGTGAAGATTTGACCGGTCCCAAGTTTATCATATTAGTTTGGTGGAAATTGAATGCGCACAAGTACAAAATTGTCTCTAACATTGCCGATGGTGTATTAGCAATTTAAATATTTACGGTCGCTTCAGAGTCGGCATTTTCCGTGAGTGATCGGATTCTTGACTCATTTAGGAGTTCGTTGACTAGAAAAATAGTTGAGGCCTTAATATGCACAAAAAATTGGTTGCATAGTAGTAATGAACCTATAGTGCTTCGTCAATATTTAGATGAAGTAGAAGCATTTGATGACTTTGAGAAAGCTGTGGAATGTGACATTTATTTTCTATTATCAATTTTGATATTTTATGCATATTATTTCTTAGTTGATTATTAATATCATTAATAAGGACTAATAAATATTTTGATATTTACATATCATACAAAGGCTGAATCATGTGTTATAATAGAGAATATTGATCCAATTTTTATCAAATAAGAGGTAGTACTCTTATACTTGTTTGATATTATTGCTTGTAAAATCTGGAGTGCTTGTTGCTAGATGCTAACTTAATACTATTTTTCTGCATTTTTGTTTATATATCGAATTTTAAACAAATGTGAACGTAATTTAACATTTAACATTATTAGTTCTTGTTTAAATGTATGTGTTAACTTGTTTTAAACATATAACTATAATATCGATAGGTAAATCGCAGATTAAAACTGAACCAAACCGGAAATAATGGTTTGGTTTGGTTTGGAAAAATTCCAAACCGCATGAAATGGTTTGAGTTGAAAATAAAACACAAACCGCCAAAATTGAACTGTGTTCACCCCTAATATGAATTTACATAAATGAAAGTATCCAAAATATATGAACAAGAAGAAGAGACTTAGACTGCAGTTATAAGACAAATATATTAAATCCTCTAACCACTCAACAATGTGAGTGAGGAAAATCCAGTCTTTTAGAGTGAAATATGATGATCAACATATACATTTCACGTCCAAATTTGATCTTTGTATATTTGGTATAATCGTTATAGCAAAACAGTCGTCTTGTGTTGATTATCGGTATGAAGCATGTGTGCCTAAGAGTTGTGGCAATGGCCCAAATATAAGTTTCCCATTCTATAACATGGCTAGCAGGGGCGGAGCCAGGATTTTTAGTCAGGAGGGACACAACTTATCGACGTTGAACGTCGAGTTTTTGTCATGGATGTAATGATAATAAAAATATAAAACAATAATACGACAAAGAAGAAAATAAGAAAGCACCTGAATCTACAAAGTTTTTTAATAAACCAGATCATGCCGATTTCCCATTATATATCTTAATTATATCTACAAATATATGTCAACAAAATGTTAGAATATCAGTTGATCAAAATTCAAAAATTTCAAAGCATTATATAGAGCAACCAGATGTCTTCGACAATTTAAATAGGTTATTGCTTTCAACTTTAATCAATGTATCTGAACACGTCTAGGGGAAAGAGTCATCAATGCGAGAGCCATGCAAAAGATCCAACGTTTTTATGAAGAAAGGTTTTTACTTAACGAAGTAATTTAATGGCAAATAACATATGGATTCTGCTAAACTATATAAGGTTGTCATAATAATTTGTTATATTGGAGCCGACTTCAATGAACAATATGGAGAACTGCGATACCATTCTGCAACAGATTTCAATCAATACCTTTTATCAGAACCATTAAAAATACTCATGTTCTATAAGAGGCAATAGCTAGTAATTTCTTTAGCAAAAATTTATCGACCCTATGCAACGTCAAAATCACAGTCATAAACTAGTGTTTGACAAAGTCTACAGCTATATCAATACATTTGACAAAGTGCTTTACATCCATGACATCAGATTGATACGACCTGAACTATATATTCATGGACTTCATACTTTATATAACATAATTATTTATCAATATAACTACATAATTTGGAATGAGAGACACAAAAATAATTGTTTCTCATTGGATTTGTCCAACAATCTTGTTACATAATAAATTTGTAGACAGTGAAACATTTGTGCCCAAAGTTGAGTGGATGGGAGAAGGAATGCAATAAGAACAATGCAATAAGAACTTACAGTCTCGGGTAATGAAGATGTTCTATTATCATCCTCAACTGAAGATGTTCTTGGAGAACCTTCTTCATCTCCGAGTCACCTTCGGGTACAGGGGAGGGCGGATTAGCTGGAATGTAGACAACCCTCAATTTAACCTCATTGACAATCTTGTCGTCCTTCCTGTGAAACTGCTTTAAAAATTAACTGAACAATTAATTCCAAGCAAACTACCATGTTAAAGCAAGCTTCATAAATCATTTTTTATAGAAAACTAAACCCCACCATTTCCGCGGTTAAATCCTTGTTTGTTGTGCCCCTGGGAGCAACAATACTCTGGGTTAGAAACTTGTCTTGCACTGCATATTAGCGGGCGCCTCTTTGTGTGCTTGCATTGTAACTATTTATCTCGAAATATAAAACACAAATGTGAGTAATCTAGTCCTATACTAAACACATGAAAATCGGAAAATCATTAAATCAATACCGGTGACATTGCATACAGAATTGGGCAAGACAACACCGGCGTTGGGTCGAACACAGTACCTCTTCGGGCTGGTTGTTTTTGTTGGAGATATTACACCGATAATGTGCACATTATATTCAAATCAATACGTACCGTGTTATACTCGTGAAATCGAAATAGAATTCGACTTACCGAAATCTGATTTGAGAAGATAAAATAGTGATTTATCGACTTCGAATATAATAATATGGATTCTTCACTTCCCAATATGAGTGAACACATGTTGTTCTTCAATTCAAACCTTAGCATGAAATCAAAAGAATAGTTAGTTACTTTCCGAAATCAAAATACTAGATTAGAATGAAATCGGAAAAAGAAAGAGGAGATGCAAGTGATGCAATCGGTCGAGGCAAGTGTTTGACACTTTGTCCTTAAGATGAATTTGCCCCGCATCGGTGCTAACGGTTTCTTGACAATCATCTCCCAAGATACAACGACCACATCTAGCCATAGGAGCACTCCAAATGGCTTAGACCAACGAACTCGAACGGAGTTCCCTCTCTACCATAACCATGATTTTGATGCAAGAAATAATCACTTCTACAAAGTGTTTTATGCAAAACTAAAGTAAAACATGAAATGGAATGATATGGAACTATCAATTGAATTTGTTCCACTTCTCTTTCCATATTTCCCCATATCAAATTCAAACATGTGGGGATCCCTTATATAGTAGTTGGAACATCCATACCAAGAGACACATCTCTTAGAATTTATATCTCTCCATAAAGAGACACAATTACATCTCTACATAAAGAGACAATTATTGAAAATAATACCACAAGTTATGATCTCCAAGAGTCATAATCCATATGAAAAGACACATCTTTTCATCTACATATTTTCTAGAATATTTCACAATATTCCATATAATTTTCCAATAATTCAAAATTTGGCTTAATTTCTCATTCACCAAATAATATATTTCCAACAATCCCCCACATGAATGAAAATTAATGCAAATGACTATGCAGACACTAGTAGAGAGAGGGCGGAAAAACACTGCATCAGAGAAGGTAGCTTTTGGCCTTGAACCTCCCTTAGTGAAATACCATCGGACTTACTGGCTAATTGGTGAACGTGATGTCTTGAACCATTCAGCCGTTGGTGTAAGTCAAGACAACAGTACTCACACAATGTCTTCCCTAAACCGTTCATGGTTCTCACTGTTGTGTTCATTTTGGCCCTGAACAACTCTTGGATTTCATAAATGCTTTAGAGAATTCAAGCCTTTGAACATTCTCATAGAAGCGGCCCCACTTCACACTTATATAGGTGACCTCCTATCAAGAGTATTCTGCCATACTCTACTTGACTGAATCAAGCTATAGGAATCATTAAAAGTGTATCTTAACCTTTCAATCATTCTGCAAAAAGCACTTTAATATCATAGGAATGAATAGGAATAATTTCCTAAGTGCTTCATGGAATCTTCATAACTTAGTTTTCCCTTTGAACCAAGATCTTGGGATCTCCAGTCAACAAGGTAGGGTTACCATTACAAAGATTCTTACGTCGTAGGCTTTAAGCTCATTCCCTCGATATGCAGTATTCTTGATCTCTCTGTAAATCTCTAAAGGTACCACGAGTTTACACCATTGAGATCGACTGCTTAATGGTATTATGTCTACGACTTATACGTCTAGACTTACCATTACATGTGACTTAGTATCTCATCAAATATAGCTAACCAACAATCGATTAATTTAATAGATACAACATGTCACCACCAAGAAATCCTCTTATGAAGCTACATGCTTCTAACTAGCTTTATCTAAAGCTTTATAAATTCCAAACAACAATGTTAGAGGATTTCTATCACACACTACACTAGTCAATCACTTTTACTAGTGGATTTCAGAAAGATGGGTATTCAATATCATTATTGAAATATCACAATGCATTTCAACTTTATGAATATTCTTCAAATATTCTAATTGATCTTGCATATCCAAACAAACACCATAATTGGCTTTTATCCCATTTCATCCACTTTAGACTTAGTGTATATCATCCTTATAATCAATATAAAGGTTTTCTATCCTTTCCACCTTTATAGATACATTTCTATGATTATAAGGTATAGAAAATTGTAACTTTTAACATAAGTTACCCCCACAATTCCTCAATTAGGAATGCATATGCAACTAGTAATGTTGCATCCACAAATCTAGAACTTTTCACATAAGTTCGCAAGTATTGATATTAACCCCCACATTTTTGGGTTGTACTTGAACTTAGAGTTCATCAACTCTTTCGTAGTTCAACTTTCACAAAGTGGTTCAATCCAACCATCTTTCATTTTGATCACACATAATTTTGATCAAGGTCATCTTATAGACCCACAATGCTTTTCAAGCATAAACCAACTCAATTGGTTCCACGATTGAAATTGAATTCAACAATGCAGAAGACTAAGCATCTTGATTCACAAGAATTGCAACTTCTCCCAACAAATATCACATTTGTGACATTTCACGAAATAGTATTATTTCATGTTAAATAATACTTATTCACCATGTTCAAATTTAATGAACGAATCATCCATCGGTTGTGTTTTCAAATAACAACCCAATGAGAGGACGCACCTCTTCGTATTAATCTCTATAAAGAAATATACCAATTGAAAATTAATCATACCAAATGTCATGATTTTTCATATGAAAAGACATATCTTTCCATCCAAATCGATTCTAGAATATTTCATAATATTCTACGAATTTCAAGTAATTAAGTGGCTTAAATCTCATTATCAAATAATGATTTCCACTTAATACAATTAGAATAAATCGCATTTTGTCATATTTGCATAAATCATCTCATTTAATTTCATCAAATTAATTGAGACTATCATTATATTCCAATAAAATGAATAATCTTCCATATTCCAATAAAAGGAATTTATTCCATCTTAGTCAATACATGTCGTGACTAGGAATATCAATATCATGGGAAATTCACACACTTCATCATATTTGGTTTGAAAATACATTTTAAAAAAAAATGAAGATTCACCACCTAATAAACTGCCTCGAGAAAAGCACATTCACTTTCGGATAGAAAGACACTTGGATGCACAGATTAGTGAATATCAAATGAACAAATTCACAATTAATTATCACATTCCAATAATCTCGTTCAGGAAACAGAGTAGTAGGTATAATTTCTAATTTCCAGTTTTTTTTTTCAACACAACAACATGCATAGGCATTCATTTAATCAAATAGCAATTAATGTTTGAACATTAATTCATACCTTTCAAAAGAACCTACAGCCACATGCAATTTTTAGAATGAACCAACGGCTTTGGATTCCGAGTTTTTTTTTCATCAACATAATTCAAAACCAGATTTGAGTAAACTACTGGTGCACAATGAAATATGATGTTCAATCCATTTTTTTTTACGCATATAAAATCAGATTTTAACTTCCAAGTGCAAGGATCAAATATAATTGTTACTCACCGAATTTGGAGAAGGTACTGAACCCGAAACATGAATCTGGATTTGAAAGCATGTTCTCCTCCATATTGAATCTTCTTGTAAAATTCGTTTTCATCAAATGAACGAAATCTCGATCCATCAATTTGATTGTCACCATCGTGGTTTCACTCTCCATCGCGGCAAATATCCAACAGCAAACATTCATACGACTAAATCCCTCATGAGATTTGTCCCTTTTCTTCATCTTTTCGAGAGTCAATGAATTGAATTCAATATCCATCAAATGATTACAGGTCCACATCTTCCTCAAGTATTTAAACAATTTATATGCACTAATGCACATGCTATCAATATAAAACATATAAATTTTCTTACAGTAAACAACATGAAGGCAATGGAACTCATGCCTTTTCATTTAAAATTCAAAATAGAATAAATACACAAGGAAACTGCACGGCACCAATGAAGTTGAGAATTGCATAGTGTAGAAGTTTTTTTTCTATTGAATATAACTGGTATTGATTTAGAATTCTACCACCACCAAAGCCATTTATACATATAATTATATATTAGCATAAAGCAACCAAAGTCTCTGTTTAATTTCATTTTATCCAAATCGTGGGCTATCCATGACTTTGGAATTATCCATGCAATCTCATGATTTCCATTATAACATGCACGTCAAATAAAATTCAAAATTCATCTTAAGATTGTTGGAGATATTACACCGATAAATGTGCACGTTATATTCAAATCAATACGTACCGTGTTATACTCGTGAAATCGAAATAGAATTCGACTTACCGAAATCTGATTTGAGAAGATAAAATAGTGATTTACCGACTTCGAATATAATAATATGGATTCTTCACTTCCCAATATGAGTGAACACATGTTGTTCTTCAATTCAAACCTTAGCATGAAATCAAAAGAATAGTTAGTTACTTTCCGAAATCAAAATACTAAATTAGAATGAAATCGGAAAAAGAAAGAGGAGATGCAAGTGATGCAATCGGTCGAGGCAAGTGTTTGACACTTTGTCCTTAAGATGAATTTGCCCCGCATCGGTGCTAACGGTTTCTTGACAATCATCTCCCAAGATACAACGACCACATCTAGCCATAGGAGCACTCCAAATGGCTTAGACCAACGAACTCGAACGGAGTTCCCTCTCTACCATAACCATGATTTTGATGCAAGAAATAATCACTTCTACAAAGTGTTTTATGCAAAACTAAAGTAAAACATGAAATGGAATGATATGGAACTATCAATTGAATTTGTTCCACTTCTCATTATTCCATATCAAATTCAAACATGTGGGGATCCCTTATATAGTAGTTGGAACATCCATACCAAGAGACACATCTCTTAGAATTTATATCTCTCCATAAAGAGACACAATTACATCTCTCCATAAAGAGACACAATTACATCTCTACATAAAGAGACAATTATTGAAAATAATACCACAAGTTATGATCTCCAAGAGTCATAATCCATATGAAAAGACACATCTTTTCATCTACATATTTTCTAGAATATTTCACAATATTCCATATAATTTTCCAATAATTCAAAATTTGGCTTAATTTCTCATTCACCAAATAATATATTTCCAACAGTTTTGACCTTTTTCAATTAAAAATCCATTAATCAAAACAATGATATAATTATCATCACATGCCTAATAGAGCGTCCAACCTATTAACTATAATCTGCAATACAATAAGAAAATTACCTTGAATGCAATGTACTGATCAGTCTTATTAGTCAACTACATTGAACACAGTTCAGGCTTCAGGTGCGATGCTTGCGAAGAATCAGACGAAGAAATGGAGGAGGTTGAGGAAGAAACGAGGGGTTAAAGTAGGGATTGGGCTAAACCCGAGTTTATAACCGGGCTTTCTATCTTGGGCTGAGTGAGACTTAGACTATAAGGCTATAACTAAAGGAAAAAAAAATATGAGCCCAGAAGTTCAGGGTGGGTACCCAGGATTTGAGCTCAACTGCACAATTCATCTTTTTAAACTTAAAAAGTAAAATAATAAAAACACAAATGCAATTCTTTCTCAAATAATATGTTTACCGTCTAGTAGAAGAAGTGTTTGTTGTAAACTCCAAATTTAGATTGTATACTTTCTTTTCAATTTGGTGTCGAATATATATGATGATTTTGGGAAAGTTGGATTGAGTCGATTTGGATTGGAATTTACCCAAATCGACCAAGTCTTTTTTATTTCGGTTTGGGCTTAAAATCTACCTAGCCCGAACTATACTAATGACATATTTCCTCAAATTTCAAAAGCAAGTTGACCAACTTTTAAATTTGCTTCAATTTGAAAGCTAATTAATAGTAGTTGAACTAATGACAAATTCTAAGGTGGCTTTTAAATACTAACACAACGCTGAGTCGACGTTTGATGTGAAACTTTTAGTTACCGCTACTAATTCTAACCTTGTAATAGGGGTGAACACGATTCGATTTGAACTGTTTGTGTTATATATTCAACTCAAATCATATCATGCGGTTTGAAATTTTTCCAAACGAAACTAAACCATTTTATTTTTCAAACCAAACCAAACCAAACCATTATTTGCGGTTTGGTTCGATTTTAATCCGCGGTTTGCCTATCGACATTATAGTTATATGTTTAAAACAAGTTAACACATATATTCAAACAATAACTAATAATGTTAAATGTTAAATTACATTCGTATTTGCTTAAAATTCGATATATAAACAAAAAGGCAAAAAAATAATATGAAGTGCCTTATAATATGTTCTCTAATTTCTTTTTGAACAAATTTGATAACTTTGGTTTGCTTGTGTTTTTGCAAAGGCGTTATTGCATATATGTCTAGGCAACATTCACAATTTCACGTTCAATTCATTTTGTAATTATGGGCCTAAAATTTAAATTTTTTTAACGAAGTTCCAACTTAATACCAGTGTTCTAAAAGGTGCGCCTATGCGGCCGCCTAGTCTCGCTTTGGCGTGAAGCGTGGCCAAAACTCCAAGCCAAATGGGTTAGCTTCTTATTTAGCGGTCAACGACAATTGTTGACCGCTAAAGCGTGCCTAGGCACGCATTACCTTTTTTTATTTTTTATTTTATAATTCTTTGAAGTTTAAAATTATTAAATGCTAATTTCTTCAGTTTGCCCTAATTTAAAATCAAAACAACCATTTAAACCCAAAAGTCAAGTGACCAATGAATCTTATTTACCGTAAATAATTTCTTAAGACACCCAAGTTATTAAAAGAAAAATTATTTACTTATCGAATTTGAACCAAAGCTCAAAAAAAATAAAAATGCACACTGTCACTCTCGTCCAGTGTTCAAAAATAAAGTCTGCTATTTAGATAAAGAGTTAAGTTCTTATGCTATTTACTTACTATTTTGTATTTAAATTTGAAACTTATATTTTGTTGGAAACTTTGAAATAAATGTATAAAGTTCCTATAAATCTGTTTTAAATATTTAGTAAATATTATTTTTAATTGATTAAAAATTAAAATAATATTAAAATAAGAAAACGCATTTTTACGCTTTTTTACGCATATGTCTCGCCTAAGCTCGCCTAGCCCATAGTTCGACCTCCACGCATCGCCAAGCATTACGCCTTTTAGAACCTTGCTTAATACTAATGACAATGACTTACTAACTTGTTTGTTATGCATGAGTTAGGTTAATTAAATTTGTACCATCCAAGAAAGTATAATTTAAATCCTAAAAACTATACTTTAATAAAATTTATAATTTAATAAAAATATTTTTTTTAATTAAAAAAAGTGCGGTTCGGTTTGAGTTTTTGCGGTTTTTAAAATTTGAAACCTAAACCAAACCATTTTGAAACGGTCTGGTTCGGTTTGAGAGAAATAAAACCACGGATCCACGTGGACCCAAACCAACGACTTCGATTCAGTTTGCGATTTCGCGATTTTTTTGTGCAGCCCTACCTTGTAATATAAAAACTAAATGTAAGACATTTAATAAAAAATAACTTCATCACAACATTCTTTTTTTTTTTTTTACCTAACATCAACCTTCAATAATCAAATTTCAGTTAGGGTCATTTACAATTAGAATCATCAAAAGTAGTTACATTTATTTAAAAAAAAAATGCATGCCGTATTAAAAATGTACATAAAAGGAAATTTTGAGAGAGAAAAAAATGTTTGAGGGGGTGATCTTAAGCTATGACAAAGTCCACAACCAAATCTGCTTTCTCGGCTTGATTGTTTCGCTCTAAAATTTAATACCTTATTACAGTTTTGATAAAATAACATTATTTTTTTATATGGTGAATTATGTCTTAGCATTGAACAACGAAATCGTCAAACCGTAAAATCGAGCCGAAACCACTTTTTCGAAACCGTAGATTTTGATTCAAGTGGATCCGTCAATGTTTTAGTTTTGAACTGAAGTGGTTTGGTTTATGTTTCAATATTTGCAAACTATTTCAAACCGTTAAACCATTTGACAAAAAAGGAAAATAATAAATATAAATTTTATCCGACCCAATTAAAACTAAACTCATCCCAATTAAAAAGATGTATCCATATTAGACATAATCCAATTAAACTCAATATCGAAATAGACAATTATTCATTCCAATTAATTAATTAAACCATATAAAAATACCCATCAAGCATCGCGACTTTGAATGCAAAACTTTCAAATTGGGTGAATTGTTGCGCAATTGATGTTGAATCATATTCATCAACTGTCCATTACAATGTAACGAGTGAACAATTAAATTTTGATTTTGATTCAAACTCACTTATTTCTTCTAACGATTTTCTCGAATTTAGGCTAAATTCTCAAGTCATTTTATCCCGATTTTCTTATTTTTTGACAAATTTTCGTTATATTTTATTATTAGTTGTGTTGTTTTGTTCTAATTTGTTACATTTTTGGCTTGGATCACATCACTTCATATTGTAAGGTTCAAGTTGGAGAGCAACATGCGCGGATTTTGCCCACCGACATGGGCTACGAGCAGGTAGCTATTGGCAAGCCATAGGCGCTAGTCTAGGTGGACTTCATAGTATCATATTATTATTTCTAAAAGTTTTTCATAATATAAATGATAATATACATGATAAAGTCACTTGTATATCAAATTTTTAAATCGTGCTTGACATCATTTCTGTTGGCTAGATTTGATTTGTGAGAAAATTGTTTTATTTCTTAAATTGTCAAATAATAGATTGACACATGGCGGAGTGTAAAACTTAATATACGTTATAATGTAAACCAAGCATGATTGTAATATAAACAAGTTACAAATTTGTAATCTTCAATTTAATATTCAATTTGAATCTTTTACACTTATGGTGTGTTTGATAGAGAACCAATTCCATGGAAAATTTCCATTTTCCCACTTTTCCATGGAAAGAATCTAGACACAATGGTAAAATAAATTTCAGTTTTATTGACAATTTTCATACAAAACAAAACCAAACGAATGGTATTCGGTATGTTAATTTTTTTTTCAATTTTTTTTTTTTTTTTTTGGCAATTGGAACAAATTCTAGACTCAATGGTAAAAAATTATCACTTTAATGTACAATTTTCATAAAAAAGAAGTCGAACAGATATCAAACTTTCAACATTTTTCAGGTGAAAAATTATACCAATCAAATACAATTAATTACAATTCCTAGTAAAACAATTTATAAGAAATTTAATTCCTTGTAAAATATTTTTTTTCCACCAATTTTTCACATTTGCAATCAAACAGACCCTTAAAAAATTTTAATGGGCTATATCTTACCATGGGCTTTTAATTGAAGTCTTTTTCCAGTTTACAAAATTACTGGTAATAACTCATGAGAAAAATACAATGCTAAAATAATTCGAAGATAAACTTTCAAATTAAATAAACTGGATGAAATCTTTTAAAAATCAGTTGGTCATAATTTGTGATATTTAATAAAATTTTGTGACTTTTAATCAAATAGATTGCGATCACAATAAACATACAATTTATTATCACTGTTACATACAAATCACAAATTACACAAGATACTAGGGTTAGACAAAACTCTTGAACCGAACCGAGCGATTCTTCATAAGCTAAATACCGATAGGTTTGGGTCGATTCTCGATTCTAGACCAAGAACCGAATTAGAACTGAATCTAAATAATTTTTTTAAAATTTTTATGTTAAATTAAATAACTTATTTTAATTTTTTCTAAACAAACCGCCAAGTCCAACCAAATTAATTTTTTGTTAGCCCAACATTTGGGCTTTCCCTTTCCCTTTTCCATTCCAATTTCAATTGTTAAGCAGTACACCCACTCTCATATAAACTCAAATTATTTTATAATTTTAAAACCTACATCTCCATTTCAAAATCGATTTTGAAGCTCCTTCATTTACGAATATACATGTCATTAGTTGTATTTATGAAGTGTTACTGACTTGCTATAAATGTTAAAAAATTTAATTATGATACGAAACCGAACATAACCAAACCAAACCCAGACGGTTCCATAATTATATTTGGACCCGACTAGAAAAACTAGAAACCGTACGGCCTTAACATGCACTATTCTCGTCCCTCATAAGAAAACGTTAAGTCAGTCTTTCAACACACCACAGTAATTTAACCAATTAGGCTAAATTACTACTATTTTGGGTAGAGGATTTGAAGTAAGGAAAATATGGAAACAAATAATGTTGGGAAAAACTCTCTTTTTATAACAATGACTTTAATCCCATGAATCTCATAAATTACATAAATTAATTTACAAAGGAGACTACATCTCTATTTATAGACAAAATCCTAGCAAGTGTATTGGAATCAATGGCCAAGATCATTCTTTATCCAAGGGTCCTCATTGAATGCAAGTTGTCTTAAATCTCCTAAAACCATAGAGAAACAAAGTCAAAATTTGCTTCTTTGCAAGTGACATGTCTCTACAATCTCTACATGCAAGTAGACATGTCCCTTTCATAGTAGCAAAATTGGCATTTGCTTTCTCCTTGACATTTTCTATTGCAAGAGGCATAAGTAGCCAACTTGAACAAGATGTCCACAAAATATACAGCAGCAGCCCATGGTATTACTCCCTAGAAAACCACTTTAATGTGCTAGAAAAACTGCCCATGTCATGCAGCCTGCAGTCTGTGTGTTGCTGTGCTGCATGTATCATGCCATGACTGTAGTCCGTGTCTGGCCATATCCTGACTGCATCCAGGGAGCTGCCTGCGATGTCTGCTTGTGTTGCAGCCGTATCGTCATGCCTGTCTGTACACCTGAATTTTCTAGACATGGCCTGGACATGTTGCCACCACCATGGATATCAGTCATTTCCCCCATCAAATTAGGCGACTCCTTCATCGTCGTATATCTTTGAAGCTTAGACCGAATTAAACATAGGTCTACTTCATTTTTTCATTTAGTGCCATGACATTCCCGTGCCATGCTAGATCTCAAGTCATCACCTTACGAATCGTCACACTCTCCCCCCACCTAATCTGCTAACGCCCTCGTAGCGGAACGTGTATGGCATTTCTTCATGCAACTCACGCCTTTCATTGTCCTCCTCGTTAATGGTTTTGTATCTTCTTTCTTCTTGCGACACCATCCCCTCGATGGACAAGTGTCCATAGTGCCCCATGCACCTCTTCCCGTTGCAAACTCTTACATGCCACGTTCGACACCAACCTTCACCCTCTGCATCACTACTTTGGTTCCTCGGATGGACGACTTCTCCGGTCGTAGCATCCCCACGCTTGTCGAATACTTGAACATCAATGTTCCCATTTTCTGAATCCTTTGACAATGATTCATCAATTACCTCCTTCGGTAGTTTTCCTAGTAACTCCATAGGCATCACGTCTTTATCATCCTCAAATACTTCAGCTAACTTCATCCTCGATAATTGTTGTGTTTCCGTCTCTTCGGAAATGGCTTCGGCACTCATAGCGTTAAGCAATTGGAATGAATTCATCCGAACTTCTTCCTCATATTTGATATCTATGACATCCAGTTTGCTCCCCGGGATGGATGCCAATAATCCCCGCTTAAGACAATCCCTTATGAGATGTGGTCCTTAACAAACAAAGCAACTACGAGAAGTAAAATTACTTCTCTTCTTGTCCTCATACTCTTTTTGTCAAGCAGCTTGTTTGTAGCCATTGGACTTCTAATCATCATTGGGATTAGGCTTGCCATCTGGCTTACCCCATTGCATGGCCTTCCTAGAGTCTTCACCATATTCACCAAAATCCCCTTTAGCGGATTTGATATTTTTAGCTTCCGACTCGGCACTTTCCTCAAACTCTGTCAAGGATTCAGCCACTGTAATATATTCGTCTACGATTTTGACTCATCGACGTTGTAACTCATCATACCCAACTAGAACATCCATCTAGGAAACAAAATAGTAAGTCCTCCTCCGACATGTTTCGGATTTGCTCATGAACTCTTTGACATAGTCACGAATTGTTCCCATATGCTTCAACATCCTTAACTTCTTGCGAGCCTCATAGACGACGTTCTCCAAGTAAAATTACCTTTTGAGCTCCCTTTTGAACACGTCCCATGTGTCAATTTTGCAAGCTCCCCGTGCAATCTCACCATGCTTACGACGCTACCACAATGCCGCAGCATCCGAGAAATACATTAAAATGGTCCGCACCTTCATGGATTCATCCACAAGATTAACACCTTCAAAGTAAAGCTCCATTTGCCATAGAAAGTTTTTCACCTCCTTGGCATCCCGTCACCTATCATAATTTTTCAGGCTTCAAGTACTCGATCATCAGAGCAACCATACTAGTAGCGGCACCTCCGCTTGTACTAGCGGTATCCTTGCTCATTCTTACCATCATCCGGCCAATTGATTTACTTGACCTTGTATGGCGGAAACGGAATCCAATACTTTGGCTTCGAGTCTACCAAAATATTACATCATCTTGTCTTGTCCAGCCACCACAGCTCGAACATCACCTTTCACCATTTGGACATCATTTTCCAACGATGCCTATATATCCATCACCTCCCGGACATTAGTTTGGAGAGTTTCTAGATTTCTAGTAGGGTGCTCCTCCGATGCCTCCAAGGAGTCTTCAAGAGATTCGACTCGATCGCCCATGCTTTCGATGATTGGGTCAAGTTTGCCCTCCATGGCAATTGCTTCCCGAGTCTTACTCTTGCTTCGAGTTTTCTTTGCTTCAATTAAGGCAACACCACGACCCATTTCTTCAATCTCAATAGTTTTTTGAGAATCTGCTATGATAATAGCTTACCAACGAGGCTTTGATACCACTTGTCATGGGACTAGTTTTCTTACACTAGAACAACTAGAAATCATGTGGTCTTAACGTGTACTATTCGCGTTCCTCACAAGAAAACGTTAAGTCAGACTTTCAACACACTACAATAATTTAACTAACTAGGCTAAATTACTACTATTTTGGGTAGAGGATTTGAAGTAAGGAAAATATGGAAACAAGTAATGTTGGGGAAATCTCTCTCTTTATAACAATAACTTTAATCCCATGAATCTCATGAATTACATGAATTGAATTTACAAAGGAGACTACATATCTATTTATAGGCAAAATTCTAACAAGTGTCTTGGAACCAATGGCCAAGATCAATTTTCATCCAAGGGTCCTTATTGGATCTAAGTTATGTTAAACCTCCTAAGAGCATAAGGAAGCAAAGTTGGAATGTCCTTCTTTGCAAGTGGCATGTCTCTACAATTTCCACATACTAGTAGACACGTCCCTTTCATAGTGGCAAAATTGGCATTTGCTTCCTCCTTGACATTTTCTCATGTAAGAGGTATTAGCCAACTAGAACAAGATGTGCCTAAAGTATCCAGTGGCAGCCCATGGTATTTCTCCCTAGAAAACTATTTTATGTGCTGGAAAAACTGCCTATGTCATACAACTTGCAATATGTGTGTTGTTGTGCTGCATGTATCTTGCCATGACTGCAGTCTGCATCTGGCCATGTCCTGACTGCTTCCTAGGTGCTATCTGCAATCTGCCACGATGTCTATCTATGTTGTAGCCGTGTCGCCATGCCTACCTACACATCTGAATTTCTTAGACACGAGCTGGACATGATGCCGCCACCATGGATATCAGTCATTTTCCCACCAAATTAAGTGACTCCCACATTGGAATGTACCTTTGAAGTTTAGACCGAATTAACCATAGGTCAACTTCATTTTCCCATTTAGTGTCATGACATTCTCGTGTCAAGCTAGATCTCAAGTCATCACATTGCCATCCATCACACAATGGTGTTAAAGACCTAAGGTTAGGGTAGGGTGTGGAATGGGGTAGGTTGAGGTACGCCTAGGACATGATAAAAGTGATGTTGGTGCAAATTTCACAAGATTTAATTGTTGGAGGCAAAAATAAAAAAAACTTAGAAGGATTTTTTTTTTTAAAAAAATTTGTGCAAAATCTTGAAAAATCTTAGTTTTAAGGTCTTGGAATTGAAATTAGTGTGGGGGTGCACTTGATTTTTGAAAGGATAATCTTATCACCTAGTTATTGAATAATTTTTTATTTTTTTATTTTTTTGTTTTTGAAGTATTGGCATAATTTCCTCTAAATATTTTTAAATATAACACTTTGACCCAATAAATGATTTCTATTAACTCCAATGTATCTTTGGTGACTTTGAATGAATTTTGAGAGTGAAGGAATTTAGAAATCAATTATATTTGTAACTGGTTTGAAATAAAGAAAATGGAATTAGTAATTTATAGATTTCAATGTATCTATTTAGAATGGTGGCATCTTTTCCCACAAATTTATTTGGATCATTAGATCACACTGTTTTAAATTGGGACATAATCTAGTGATCTATATAGTACCCCAATACCCCAATCCAAAGGTCTTGACTATTTATTATGTACTTATTGTACTTAAGAGTCACATACAATCGTCTTACCCATTCATAACTTTTTAAATTCACATATACTAATCATTAAATAACACATATTATGCTTGAGAGTTTTTCACTGATTTTGACAGTTTTTAGGTGATAACCTTTTTTAGGGGTTCCAAAAATCAATGCTTTTTTTTTTTTTTTTTTGACATTAGTTTTGCAGGATTAGAAACTACCCAAAATTAGTAGTGTAATTTGGGTCGTAATTCTCAACCGACCAAATTGATGGATTTAGCTCGTTTTGCAAATTTGCTTCCAATTTTACATTCTCTAAAATACTTATTTTATAAGACAAAATTTAATTATAAGTCAGAAATTACTAATAAATAAGAAATTTATTAACAGAATAATTTATTTATAAGCAAACAATTACTTTATAACTAAAATTTTTTATTTATAAGTGAAAAATAATTATGAGATAAAAACCGCTTATAAAGTAAAAATATTACTAATAATTCAAAAATTCATTTATAAAATACAAAAAATTATAAGTTAAAAATTCAAATATGTATGAAATTACTTATAAATACAAAATTAGACAATAAAATTTACTTAAAAGTAAAAAATACTTATATGTTAAAATTTTATTACTCATATGTAAAATTACTCATAAGTAAAATATCACTTGTTAATAAAAAAAAATTCATAATGAAATTGAAAATTGAAAAGTTCAATATCCTTCTTATATATTGACACATCATTAATTTTATTCTTTTTAAAAAAAAAATTAGAACCAGTGACTAATAAACTTTCAAGTATGAGTGGATTCTTTCAAAAATCGCTAATAAAAATCATGCAAATTTGAACACCTCATAGACACCCAGAACTAATACTTTAAAAAGCTCGAGAACCCTATATCCAAAACTCGCAAGCAACTCGTAGAATATCGCTATAATATAAAATAGCCTTAGCAAAAGTTACTATTCAGATAAACACGAGCCAACATGTCATGTCATCAACATTTCTTTTTTCCTTCTTTTCTTTTTCTTAATCACGAATAAGGAATGACGTCGTGTATCATACTAGCATTAACTTGTGGAGTGAATCTTCACTTAAATTTGTCATGTGTATGCTACGTAGGGCGACTATAGGTAATTTTCACTATAAATAACATTTTCTTATTTTATCTTGTGAATCACTCTACAATAAATAGATCGATGCGGAATATTTTAGTAGGTGGGTAATATATGTAAACATGCCGGTATCGTGCTTATATGTAATGGATTATTGCAGATTAGATAGGTATGTATCGTGTCACATGCCAGGACGGATGTGTGTGTGTGGGGGAGGGGGTGCTAGGCCGGGCTCCAGCCCACTGAATTTTTTTAGGTAGAAAAAAAATTATGTAAATGTTTCTTTTACACATTAGTCCAACCTGTAATCTGCCTTGGATCTGTTGCTCACATGCAGTTTGTTTGTTTCATTGAGTATTGATATAATAGTCAATTTACACATTGTCGTGATGTGTTTAACAACGTCATGTAAACAGAACTTCAGTTAACCAAGATTTCTATGAAAATTGTGAAATAAAGGGGAAATTTGGAATATATGACATTTAGGGTTCTATTCAACGAATATCAGCAAAACTATGTGTCTTGCTTTTCGCTTAATTTCCATTGAACTCCCTTCCTTCAAGGCTCAAGCTCAACAGTTGACACCCATATGATCGTCGCAGTCTATGTCACCAACCCCAACATCTTGTCTGTTCTCATCCATCGAGATGTTTATCTTCTATGTTTGCTCGCTCTTTGGTTTGGCTCCTATCACGATAGGCTCCCAAGCGCCATGTTCTTGCCGCTGCTCAGTCTCCCGACGTGGTTGATCAGACGCATCTTGTCACCACGCCATGAGGTTCTTAGTTGATGTGGCGAGACGGGAAATTGTGTTGGACTCGTTTTAGCATATTGAAGTAGTTGCTAATGTTTTGTGGTATAATCTAATGGTGGCAATGAGCCGAGATGGCTGTAAAGCCCAAGGTGGGGGTTCGGTATCGGCTTGTCAAAAAAAAAAGGGAACAATACATAAGCCAGGCAACTACATTACACCATTTCAAAACTACAACATATGATTTTCAATTTCAAAAATAAGGATCTAATTTGATATATTATATATATTTTTAATATATATAGAATATATATAAACTAGGAATGATTATCTGCACCTTGAAATTAAGGAATCAATTACAATTTGTAACGCTCATTCTTCTCAAACATACCATCTACAATCCATAGATGCAAAAAAATCTTGAACAACGCCATTGTTCTCTGTAATTGGAATTTTACAATCGACAAGGTTTGAGAATTCGAAAAATTATCCTATCGAAGTCAGCATGCGTTGTTGGTCACAACAACGGTACGTGTCTGTATTCCTTTTTCATTATGTAAATGCTTAATTGACGATTACGTGTTTCTGTGTGCAAAAAAAATCCTCACAATTCTAAACGAGTAACAATGTGACCCAGTAATGGATTCTGTGATAAAAGTGTCTCTATGTGACCGTTATTTCTTCAACTCATTGAAAATTAAACATGTGACCGAAATATAATCATTTGTGACGCTATGTTGGTTACAAATCTCGTTTTGTGGTTATCGATCCGGTGATCAGTTATCGTTTTTGCTGGTAGTTACATATTATGGTATTTTTTAGCCAGGCAATTAATGACATGCATTACAGAAAATGTATGTGACTTGACTGTATATGTGTGACCATGATTGGAATCTAGAATAAAACCAATGTTCGACCTTGGACTAGTGTGTAACCGAAATTCAATGTTTTGACCGAAATGTGTCATTTGTGACCAATGTTGTCAAGTGAAACGACAGTCTACACATCGTTTGTGACCTACATGTTAGTGACTTGTGACCTTACTGTTATATGTTTGTGACAATGTCATTTTCATTTCCACAGCAATGGGTTATGTTCATGTGTGCTTGGTGTATGAAGAAGAATCAACTTTGGTGTTGCTCGATCATAATTGCTCTTATGTGCAGCTTGTGGATACAGTAATGACAGAGTTAGGATTTGATCCTAATAAAATGGCAGTCACAATGAACTACAAATTGAATCTTGATCAGCCTCCAGTCAGAATAAGTAATGACAGCAATGTTTTGTCTTACATGACACTAAAAGGTATGGATCGCGATCCTTCCCAATATCCCATAATAATTGATGTCACGGATGCAGAAAATGGACATCCGTTTCTCAGTTATCCAACTTTCACGCCGATGGCAGCTAATGTACAATCTGGAGGCAAGTTATTTTCATTACAAGACATAGCATCTGACATATGTGACACAGTAATAGAACCAGTTGGTTGCACAAATGACGATGAGGTCACAATTGTGTCTGAACCTGATGCTAGGAATGTAGAATATGGCAGGGTGTTTCGCAATAAAGAGATTTTGAAATTGAGTTTGAGTTTTTATGGCATTCAAAACATGTTTGAATTTATCGTTGTTCAGTCAGATAAGGGAGAGTATCTTATCAAATGTTCAAATGAAGATTGCAACTGGATATGCAGGTCTTCAAGGTTAGGGAAAACAGAGATACTTAAGATTAGAAAGATTGGTGATGGTCACACATGCTCTTCGAACATAATTTTGGGATCCCACAGGCAATTATTGACGTCAGTTGTCTCCTCCTTCATCAAGTACAAGTATAGATCATCGCGTACTGTATACACACCAAATGACATATGTAATGACATTTTAAGTACCTACCGAGTGTCTTTGAACTATGTTAAAGCTTGAAGATCTCGTAAAAAGACTTTGAAAATGATCAATGGTGATCCTAAAGATTCATTCAAACATCTACCGAGTTACCTTCACATGCTTGAACAAACTAATCCAGGAACGGTCACAGGGCTTAAGGTGGACAGTCACAATAGATTCAAATATTACTTCGTGGCACTTGGTGCATCAATTAAAGGATGGGTGCATTGTAGACCTGTCATCGTTGTTGATGGCACGTACTTAAATGGTCACTACGGTGGTACACTATTCACAGCATGTACTCAAGATGCAAACAACATCATATTCGTCCTGGCTTTTGGAATTGCAGATAATGAAAATGACAAATCATGGACCTGGTTCCTCGAGAAATTGAAGTCTGTTTATGGAAGTAGGAAAGGTTTATGCTTTGTGTCAGATCGTCACAACAGTATAAAGAATGTAGTTGAAAGTGTTTATCCAAGAACATATCATGTGATCTGTACATACCATCTACTGCATAACTTGAAGTCATACTTTGGAAAATCTGGTCACAACATAACCCAGCATTCAATGCAGTTGTGCATGCATACACATTGACAAAGTACGAGTACAACATGCAGGAGTTAGACAAAATCAACTTGAAAATCAAGGCTTATGTGGTGAAAATCTACTTTAAACACTCCATATTACAGATTATTGCGTAACACATCTTAATGATTTTTATTTTGGTTCTGTAGAATGAAGTAGGACCAGAAAGGTGGTCACGATTCCACATGTAGGCAAACAGGTACTCAATAATGACGTCAAATATAGTTGAATCAGTGAATGCAGTAACAAAAGTAGCAAAGAACTATCCTATTGTGGCTTTGTTGGAGTCATTGCGATAGACGGTGCAATATTGGTACTGTAGAAATAAAGACCAGACAAATAGCACATTCACAAAATTGGCAACTAAATATAAGA
Organism: Fraxinus excelsior; assembly: GCA_019097785.1. Taxonomy (NCBI): domain Eukaryota; kingdom Viridiplantae; phylum Streptophyta; class Magnoliopsida; order Lamiales; family Oleaceae; genus Fraxinus; species Fraxinus excelsior. Next base: position 19,367,798 of record CM032637.1, read on the forward strand.
AATTAATTAGAGAAATGAGCACAAATTTAAAGATCCTGAGGGTAAGTATTTTCAATTAAGTTACATGTACTTTTTAGATGTGATCAGGCAATATATGTGACCTCAAATTGATTCTTTTTAGATTTGACTTGATCTTCTTACTTTGTACAGGTTTTTCCAGCCAACCAGTCAATTTACATAGTGACAAATGAAATCTCAACTTTTGTCGTCAACATAGAGCATCGTACATGCACATGTAGGATGTTCCAAGTTGATCAGATACATGCCCACACACCTTAGCAATAATAGCAAGAATAAAGGGAGATCCGTACGATTATTATTCATACGTTTACACACGACATGCATATATTAATGCATACCATGATTATGTATACTCGATTGGTAATCCAAATGAATGGAATGTGACTCAAGAAGTAGAAAATGTATCTATATTACCATCCAACCAAAAGAAAAGTGCGGGAAGGACAGGTAAAAAGAGAAAAAGATCGTCGAGTAAGGGAAAATAGAGGACAAAAATGTGGACGTTGCCAAGATAGTGGACACAATCGTAGAACGTGCACCACATGATTTCCCTTAGCAAAAACAAACCAAACTGAACTTGGACATCGCGACTTGTTCGTGATTAATTGCATTTGCAGTTCAACATTGTGACTATAAAGCTTGTCATTTAATTCTAAATCGTAATTCTTGTCATTGGTGTCATTTCAATGCAAACTTGTAATATGATTCATGTATGCTATTTACAATGTCATTTGCATCCATTTTTCCTAATTGCTTTCTTTTAAAACTGTAGTTTGATTATTGAGAGCATGGAATCTTTATATGGTGTTAGCCTTCGACTACATTGAGCGATGATAGAGAAGCTAGGTTAATCTAGATGTGGAAGATTGACTTGTTAAGCAAGTGGAACCTTGAAAGGTCGGAATTAGTATCGATAACGGTTATAGCTTTCCATTCGGTTGATCAAGGTCACCATAAACCCTAAGTCGGTAATTGACCTATTTGGGACACAAAGCATGAAGTGACATGATCACTACACAATAATATGGGTTTTATATGACGTTATAAATGTTGAGGTGCGAATTGTTGAAATAGAGCGGAGATCGGGGTAATTAAATGAATAGTTGAGGAAGTAATGCTATAAAATATTTTGGGATCTTAGGGTAGGTAAATCGGATTGTAAACACATTAAAATAAGCTAAGGATGCTCGATTTTTACCTGCAGTGATATGTACAAAATTAAATTTTAACCCCAAAAGACGGCCTCATGCTTAGTCACCTCCTACTTGTTGATTTATCCTTGTAATGGTAGATTCCTTCACTCTTAAGTATTAGCCACGTCTACCACTTCTTTAAGACTTCAAATATGTGACATATTATCCATAAATGTCATACAAACCGCCCAATGAGTGATACAAAAATCAGAATGTAACTAGAAGGTGACACATCCTACTTAGCATGTGATGATTCGTCACTTTAACATCAAGTTCCTTCAACCTTAAGGCTTCTATCACATCTTCTAAATCCTCATCACCTTACATTGGATAGATATATATCTTACAAGTCATATAAGGGTCCAAATATGGGAAAAGAAGAGTCAAGTATGGCTGCATGAAGCTACATCATGCTTGGACACCTCATGCTTGGAGACACTTGTCCTTTAACCACCAATTTCTTCATCCTTAAATATCAAGAACGACCCTAACCCTTATGAACCTTTATCTAACCCCTAAATAGGACACTTAACCCTAAAGTTTCTTTAATTTATCCCCAAGTGAAGAGGAAACAAAAGCCTAGCACTCTCAAGTACACATTTCAACCAAAATTACTCCAAGTTTTAAGGTAAGATACTTTCTATGCTCAAGTGGTAGGATTTCATGGTAATATTTATGCTTAAGCTATGCATGAAAACCATAATATGAAAGATGTGGACAAGTCCACAAAGATAGATATCTATTTATGCCTTAGGACAAATCCGTAGGGCACCGGCAAGCCGAAATGTGCAAGTATGTGTTTGAATGCTTTCTTTTGTGCAGTATTAACATGTTAAATTCGAGCATGATATCTAACAAAGTATTCTTTATAATCATAGTATTTTATACTAAGTTTTTAGATCCATAATCGTTTAGATGGTGGAAGTCAGTCGGCATACTCGATGATGGGTTAAGGACAAAGTTATTTTGTATCGAAATTTCCTTTTCGTATGTTTTGTTCGAAGACTATTTTCCATATGTTTTTCTTGTGGTATTATCTATAAATATGTATAAGTCATGATGTGATATGGTACTGGAAGTAAATTTGTAAACATATCTTTCATGTTATGCTATGATGCATTTTTATAGACATTTTCCTGCAATGATAACAGAGGCAGAAACTGGACAGATTTTAAGGGTTAATTCAAAATGCTATTACTAACTCTATAAATACCTATTTGAGAATGTAAAAAATTCTGCTTCCTCTTTGAGTTGTCTTAATATGAGCGTAAGAATCACTCAATTTGGATATATGTGGCCTGAGATATAAATTTTTCACTGTCGAAAGGTCAATCTGAAGTTTCTGTGCAGTACCTCACTGTTTTTGGTAAAACGTCTATATCATATGATCTTGGAAATTTTCCATATTTTAACATAGGAAACTACTTGGAAATATCTTTCTAATGCTGTAGATTTCATAGAAAATAGAGTTGGGATGAATTTATAAAAATATTTGAACTGGTTGCCCAAATTAGCTGTGACAGCCCCGAGTTCGTATATGTAAAGAATAATTTCAGGCCAGTATGCACTTCTCCTGGCCATTAAATTTTACAGAGATATTTTACTATAAATTGGAAATAAGCTTCTAGTATGTATTACATTTTATGTTTATATATAGCAAAGGTAGAAGTTATTATGTATAGTGTGTGACACTCAAAGCTTAAGTTTGGGATGTTACAAAACTTGTGACCATTTGTTGAAAATTTATTTCCATTAGAAACAGTTGTGAACAAAATTTTGTTTTCTGTACATGTGATAAGTGATGACTTGATAACTAGAGACATACAATCTGTGACATTAGGTAATGAAACAATCGTTTGTGACCTATCTCTGTGGTATGTGTTATCTATGAACTCAATGATTGTCCGGTAGTGACATGTTTTAAACATCATAACACATGTCACTGTGACGAATTGGTAACATCGTGACCAATGTGTTTGCACATAGTAGTATGTATCCAAAGGTTTAGATCAACGCTTTTTTGACCTGTGACCTATTGTTTCAGGCATATGTGAACGGATGCATTATATCAATTTTATAACCCTTCGACTAAGTGAACATCAACAAAATATTAGACCAAGTGTTTAATAACATGAATCCCCAAAATACATTACATACGATGATTTGATTAAGATCATGCAACTAAATGGTGGTTAATCAGGCTCTTGACTGTAACAGGCTTTCCAAGTATCTCAAATTTAACGACATCCTGATAGGAAAAATATGACAAAAGATATGAGCTTGTAATTCAGTAAGTGGATAATTTGCAATAACATGTACTTTTCCATCTATACATATTTACTGAAAAATCTGATTTAATTTCTTACAGCTTTAAGAAGTGCTAAATTTTGATCATCTGTTTAGAACTGAATATATGCTAAAATCATAAAATTCTTACTCTTTATTCGGAATAGCCAACCGTAAAATATGTCAAGTATAGCTAATCTGGTATCAACAAAAATTGTGTAAAGCTGTCATTTCTGTATGTTAAAATCGTATTTTTGTATCTGAATAAGTTGAATTCTATAATCTGAAAGGAACTATCATCTGATATTCGAAAATCTGTTAATCTAAACCTTAATAAACATAATATAATATACTGAAGAGCCACACCAATAAATACCCAATGAATATTCTTACTCATGTACAGATTAATCTCGATGTACAAGGCAAAACCATTCAAATCTGATAATTTGATAATCTGGTCACACGTATGTAGAGCTGTCCCAAAGGCTAATCACCCTAGTACATGGCCCAAAGCCTATGTGTGTACGAGAGTGGGTCCCAAGGACATCTAATAATCTGGTTATACACTGTGGAAACATATTCACATTAGTGCAGAGCGGGTAAAATAACCATATGAAGTCATACACTGTGGAAACACATTCACATCAGTGCAGATGGGGGTAAAATCACCTGGGTATTTTCTGGTGATTTTTAAAATAACTTTAAATATGCTAAAATATGTAATATGATTAAAACATGCTAGAGAACTGATTTCAATTAACAGAATTTAGCTTAAAAGAACTTATTATAAAATACATTTGATTATGAAAATCATGATGTCAAATCGAATATATGAAATAATTAACTTTTTTATATAATATAAATTTAATAATTATTCATTTCTGAAAAATTAGTTTTTCACTCACACAGTACGAGGTACAGGCTACACTGGCTGATAAACATTTCCAATTTGTTTGTCACCACCTGAAATACGATATGAATAACCAATTTAACCACTATCGAACCAACAAACCTTTAATATCGAATGCAATAATAATTAAACTAAATTTCTCGATGCTTGACTAAATCTCCCAAATAATTCATTTAATCCAATGAAACTAATCACACTTTCTAATTCCTTCACTAGCTTGCCCTCTATCAAAATTACTTCCATCACGACCATAAAATAAGTATCCATCTTCCATCTAATGAAAAATTGAAATCATACTTCCATCATAACTTTTACATTTTGTTCCACCAATACATTCTTTCAAGTGAGTGTTTTACCAATACAAGCATTTCCACAAATTATCTTCATTCAAGAACCCAATTTAAAATTCTAGGGTTTGCCCAAAAATGGTATAACTTACATTGAATCCAATGGAAGCTAACCAAACAAGAAACTTGAACTAGAAATCAAAATCCTCTTCCTCCATTTGAAATTTTCGAACCATGATAAAACCTTAGAAATCCAAAATAGTTAATCATTTATCTCTTAAAAAATTTAGGTAAATGGAACCCCAAGATTGAAGAAATCAACTCTTACCCTTTTTTCCTTCTCTTTTCCTTATTCTTTTCATTTCCTTTTCCTTCCCTTTCTTTCGCCTTTTCCTTTCTTCTTCTCTGACTGATTTCTGGTATGTTCTCTGCGTGTGAGGTGAGAGAAATGGGTTTTAAAAACTGCCAAGTAGTGGAGATTTTGCACCATAAGTCCTTTAACTACCAATGTTATATAAGTAAGTCCTCCACTTCAAATATCATCCATTTAAAATCCTCATATACTTCCAATAATAAAATAAACCCCAAGAAAGTAATTTAGTCAAATGAAGTCCATATTGACCTTGACTTTGACAATTCTACCTTTGACTTTATTAAATAAAATTGGGTTGTAACAATCTTACCTTCTTAAAAGAATTTCGTCCTCGAAATTCGATGGACATTTGGCTAATCAGCAAATAGATGAGGATATTGCGCACGCATCTGGTCCTCATTTTCCCGTGTAGCCTCTTCTACCGTCTGATTTTTCCAAAGTATCTTGACAAGTGAAATTGTCTGATTTCGCTAAATTTGCATCTTTTTGTCTAGAATTCTCATGGCTCTTCTATATAGGTCAAATTCTTCTTCAACTGAGTTGGCTGAGACTTTAGCACATGCGAAGCATCTGCGATGTACTTGCGAAGCATGGAAACATGAAAAACATTATGGATCTTGGATAATTCATCTGGCAAATCTAATCGATATGCAACCGGGCAAATCCGCTCAGTAATCTGATAAGGTCTAATACATCGTGGACTCAACTTTCCTCGTTTGCCAAATCTCAACACCCCTTTCCAAGGTGACAATTTCAAAAACATCTTATCTCCAACTGCAAATTCAAGATCTTTCCTGCGCCTATCTGCGTAATTTTTTTGTCTGTCTTGAGCTATTTTCAAATTTTCTCTAACCAATTTCACATTTTCTGAAGCCAATTTGAACCAATTTAGGGCCTGTTAACTTTCTTTCACCAACTTCATCCTAACTTACTGGCATTCTGCACTTCCTACCATATAAAGCTTCAAAAGGAGCCATTTCCATACTGGAGTGGTAACTGTTATTGTAAGTAAACTTCATCAAAGACAGATGAGTATCCCAGCTATCTCTGAACTCTAAAACACAAGACCTCAACATATCCTCAAGAGTTTGAATGGTCCTATTTGACTGGCCATCAGTTTGAGGATGAAAAGCTTTACTGAAATGTAGCTTAGTACCCATGGCTTCCTCCAAACTAGGCCAAAATTTGGATGTAAAATAAGGATCTCTACAAGATACAATAGACACTGGAGCACCGTATAAGCTAACTACCTTATCCACATACAACTTTGCTAACTTATTCAAAGAATAAGTAGCTTTGATCAGCAGAAACCTGGTAGTCTTAGTCAAACGATCAACAATAACCCAGACACCATCATGACCTTTTTGAGTACGATGAAGACCAAATAAAAAGTCCATAGTAATGTGCTCCCACTTCCATTCTGGAATAGGCAATGGCTGTAAAAGTCATGTTGCTTTCTGACAATCTGGTTTCATCTGCTGACAGACCAGACACTTAGATACAAATCGGCTCTCTCTCTTTCATACCCAGCCACCAGTAACGATCTCTTATTGTGTGATACATTTTAATACTACTTGGATGCATAGCATAAGCAGAACTATGTGCCCCTTCTAAAATCTCCTTCTTCACTTCTGGAATATCTGGAATGCATAATCTATTACCCATAGACAATGCACCATCATCTCTCATCATATAATCTGTTTTTGATCCAGCACTCACTTCTTCTTTCAATATTCTTAATGTCAATTTTTGTAATTGAGCTTCTATAACCTTATCAATCAAAGTAGGTCTTACCTGAAAATGTGCTAATACCGCCCCTGAAGTAGTAGCTGATAACTGAGCATGCAACTTTCTGAACTCATACAACTACTGCATTGGATTGAGAGGAAGTAGTCTTTCTGCTAAGAGCATCTGCAACCACATTAGCTTTCTATGGATGGTAGTCAATCATACAATCTTAATCCTTTATCAATTCTAGCCATCTTTTTTCCTCAAGTTCAGTTCATTCTAATCAAAGATATACTTCAAACTTTTATGATCAGTAAATATTTGACATTTCTCACCATAAAGATAATGTCTCCAATTCTTCAATGCCAACACCACTGCAGCTAACTCCAAATCCTGTGTTGGGTAATTTAACTCATGCTTCTTCAATTGTCTTGAAGCATAAGCTATAACCTTTCCATTTTGTATCAACATACAACCCAATCCTTGGCGTGAAGCATCACTATACAGTGTAAACTCTTCACTTGGTCAAGGAAGATCAAGTACTGGAGCGGAAGCCAATCTATTCTTCAATTCCTAAAAACTCTTCTCACATTGCTCAGTCCACACGAACTTAGAGTCCTTTTGAGTCAAACTAGTCAAGGGAAGGGTAGTTTTGGAGAATCCATCTATAAATCGACAATAATAACCTGCTAGTTCAAGGAAACTCCGTACCTCTGTCACTTTAGTAGGGCGTTCCCATTTTATCATCGCCTCTGTTTTTATCGGATCTACATATATACCTTCTGCAGAGATAACATGACCCATAAACACAACTTTATCCAGCCAAAATTCACATTTGCTGAACTTAGCATACTGCTTATCTCGCAAAGTGTGCAAAATAATTCTCAAGTGCTTAATAACGAGTACTCCAACATTTAAGGTTTGATGTATAAAAAAAACAAAGCACCATTGAACATTCCCACATTGCATTTGCTATTGAGTTTCTAATAAACCCTCATTTTGCTTCATCTTCATTTTTGTCTAAATTTCAATGATTTTTTTTTGTAACTATAGATTCACTAGCCATGTTTGCATCAACCTCGACTATGAGACTTTCATTTGGATCAACTCCAATCAAGAAATTATGAATTATAGAGCATTGCAAAAAGTGTATTTTAGCTCGGTCCCACTTCCTAAATGGGAAAGCGTTTCTTGAGTACACCAAATGTTCTCTCTCATTGCATTGCTTGGTAAAGAGTTTCGATGATTGAAAAGCTCAGGAGTATTTCAAGGTATGTTTTGTTGTGAGTACCCTTTAATATAATAATGCTCTCCTTTGTGAGGTATGATGGTTCCACTTCAAAGTATGAAGCGCATGTCAACAAAATAAAATTTTCCTGCATTGGAACATATATTGTCAAAATACTAGTGTCAAACATTACGAAAACATGCAAGTTTCTAATTACGTATTGGAATATGGAGTGGATAATCGAGTTTAGGGTATTCGTCATTATCCTAGAGTCAGAAGCAATTCCTTCCCACCTAGTCAGAATGCGCGAATTTCAAGTCAAATGTGCAGACGGACCAAACATTTATAGTTGAGTGATGCTATTCATCCCCAGTGTGTTTTCAAACACAGTCTAGGTGGCGTTAATGTGGCATTAAATGATAGGTCAAATTAAATAAGTCATTTAATTTCACCTTTCATTTAACCTATCATTTAGAGCCACCTAGACTGTGTTTATAAACACACTGGAGATGAATAGCATTATTCTTTATAGTTGGGCATTCCTTTCTACCAAAAGACTTAGCATCATGTCCAGCCGATACTTTAAAACGAATGTGTACCATCACTTGTCCAACACAATCTTGCATTATTTATTTTGTTTGGGTCAATCACTATGTAATAGTACACAAATTTGTTAGTGTAAACAATGTTTACATTAAAGTAGGGGTAGAATTGGCACTTGGTCTCCAATTCGTTGTACAATGGATTTATCCTCTAACTCTATGATTGTTTCCATCACGTTGCCCATGTTTGGTATATATTAAAATTATCATTTTTATTCTTTACTCATTTTCAATCATACATTTTTCAATAAAATAATATTTTTCATCATATCAATAACTTTTTTTTTTCAACCACACATTCTCTATAAATCTACTATTTTAGAATATATTTTTTCAAAATAATGTGACTCAAACACACCCAAATTATCAAATGTTGATCACTTGGTCGCGCAACCCATTGTACTAATCTCATGCTCGCTATGCTAACATATTGTACATTGATTTAAACTTGAACAAGTTCATACAGTGGGTTGCCACGTTAATACAAGTTCAAGTAATAGGAGAAACGTCATATGGATATAATTTACACATTTGGAGATGTACGCAATATGATCATCATTATCAAAACCATGACAGGCAGCCATCTAATATTACAAAATTTTATAGATAAAAGACTGAACAAAATAATAATAGTAATCATAATTAGAGATAATCGAGAGAGAGAGAGAGAGAGAGGTAATGGAAGATCTGAAGAGTGAGTTTTTTTTTAGGCCAAAATTCACTAATTAGCTTGGAAATCAACTTTAATTACACTATACTAATTTTGGATAATTTTTAAACTACCCAATATCAGTGCCCAAAAAAACCTAATAAGCACAAATTTTTTCAATCTATCATAAACACTGTCATCCAAAAATAGTCAAAGGTAGTTTAAAAAAATCTGAAAAATATGAAAATTGAGTGGGGGCGGCGGCCCCCACTGGTCCTCAAGTAGGTCCGCCCCTGCTTACATGCTTAAATGTCTTGGGGGAAGGCCAAAATTAGTTCTAAATGATCACCGCCCCCACTGGTCCTCAAGTAGGCCTGCCCCTGCTTACATGCTTAAATGTCTTGGGGGAAGGCCATAATTAGTTCTAAATGATTGTTGGGGGTAAATTATTAGAAACTTTTTAAGAGAGATAATATTGGTTTCCACGAAATATGTGGTTAACACATGTAGTAGTAGATTACTAGCTGTGATGTGTAGTTCAGATTATTTTTTGACTTTGGTAGAGTAGAAAAAAATAAAGAATTGTTAGGTTTGTATTTCAGTTTTCAATTTCGAGTTTTAAATTTATTTTCAGTTTTATGTTTTAAGATTGCTCAAAATGTGTTCGATTTGTCATTCTAAAAAACTGCTCCTCAAAATAGAAAATGGAAAATACTTATTGTATAAAAGTTTGAGAAATTATTTTTTGATATATTTTATTCTATTAATTTGACTGTTAAGTAAAATAAAATAATTTAATACTAATATATTATCAAGTAATATATACATTTTAATGTTGATGAATCTCACAATAATTTTTTTTAATGCTACAAAAGTAGAATACAAACAAATAATAATTTAAGTTGACAACATAGGAAATAAAAAATAAATAAAAATAATTACGTGGACAGAGAATTTTAATAGTTTTCATTTATATATTGAAAGCACTAAAAACGAAAAAAAAAATATTTTGAGTTTTATATTATAAATATTTTCAAATATCAGATCAAATAAGTTTTAAGTGTTTTTTATAATGAAAACAGCAGATCAAATGCACCCTAACCTTTCAATAACTTTTAATGTTGGACAAACAAAGACAATATTCATTTAGTCCTTGTGCGGGAGAGATTTTTCGAAAAATGATATTTTGGAAAGTGAACCTTTTTTCAAAAATGATTAGTTAAAAAGTAAAGAAAAATTATAGAGAAACGTGGAAAATAATATTATTTATAATGTGCCGTTCAAAATTAGTATGGAAAAAAACGATTTTCAAAAATCTCACCCAAGTGCTTAGTTATGCATAGGTCTACATTTAATTTAGTGAATCATTCTCATATTCAATTGCAATCTAAGCGTGCCATCGTTGATTTGATATGATAGGTTTTATTTTTTATTTTTTTTTCCTTTCTAAATAAGTTATCTTCTCTGTCTTTCTTTTCACGTTCCTTAGTTAGGGTTTGAGTCCAAAAGGATCTCACTCCCTTGATGGATTTAAATGTAAATTATAGATATACTTTGTTTAAAATAATCATCGTTGTTAGATCAAATGTGGAGCCGGCTACACTGCATCAGTTAGTTCGATCAATATTTGCTGAAATTGGGTGATTTGAAATCCAATTCACATTTTAATGAAAATACATCAAATACCAAGCGTTTCTTACAAAAATGCGTGGATAATAATAATAATAAGTAGTAGATATGAATGTGCGATGGAAATTAATATTTGATTTTGACTGAATTTATAAAGAGACTTCTTTAATAAATTGTTAATTTCTAAGAATTTCATTAATTAGAAGGATGTTATTAGATTTTAGTGAATTTCGAGTCAATAAATATAAGAGAAAATTACACTACAGACTCCTTTTAATGTTGAAATTCCAATTTTACCGCATATTTTTTTTTTATTTCCAATATATTTTATTTAATTCAAATTATCACCAAATAAAAATTTTGATCTTGAAATCAAACACTATAAACATACCCTCAACCCCAACCACGCACCATCGTCACCAATGAGGCTGAGGATGTTACATCGAAAAAGCATCACACCATGTTGATGCTGTCATTGCAGGTTAAAAATCCAAATGGCCATTGAACTTTGCAAAATATTCCTTATTGGCCATTAAACTTTAAGAAAAAAATTAAAAACTTTATAAAACGGTGTGGCACTATATTTGTGATAGTGTTGGTGATTTAGGGTTCTTGAGGTGGTGGGGGAGGTAATGATGGTGGTGATCATATGGAGGCTCAATTTTGAGCTTGGTGATGGTTGATAGGATGGGTTAGGGTTTTGTAGGTGGTGGCTAAAGGTTGAGGAAGATGGCGGTGATCCTGCGGTGGTGAAGGTGATGAGATGATGACGTTGGTGTAATATAGTATGTTAACAAGTGACGGGGATGGAGGTGTAATATATATGGTACGTGAAAAGTGGCGGCGACGGAGATGAAGATAGGACGGTTTCAATTTGTTACGAGTGGCAACAATGAAAGTAAAAAAAAAAAAAATAGTTAACTGAAATTTTTTGAAAAAATAAAATAAATGGGCAGGCCCGCGCCCGTGGGGGGACGGGGGTGTCCCTCCCCGCTACCATCTCTAAATGAAAGTAGGCAGTAACACACTATGGTTGTGCAGTTTTTGGAGGAATACTTTTGACTTTTTAGTGTATTAGTGTAAAGCGCACAAAATATAAATACAAAACTATTTAGGAATTCAAGCCTAATTCATCATATTTTCTTAGATTATAGTGGATTTCAGGACATAACTTGCTTTAAATTTTTATAAAAAATAATAATTATCCAATTTGTCTATAACGGGTTTTAAAGTAAAAAAGACCAAAAATTTAAATGGTCACGCACCCCCATTGAAATAAAACAATTAGGTTAATATTTATAATATAACAATATCTTCTGCAGTAAAATTTGTAACATCAAGCATTTCGGAATACAATTAGGTTAATATTTATAATTATTCATTTAAAATACTACAAATATACGGTTCATTAACTAGTAAAATGAGTTTTAAGTTCAAGTATCGTATCTATTACGAAATATATTATTATTTTATTTTATTATTTATTAAAGGTAGAATAGTCTTTTTAGTTTCCTTTGTTTTAGCCTATATATATTTAGGTTAAATCATCTTTTTGTATTCAATTTCATTATGCATAATTAATGAAACCATAGCCTTTTTTTTTTCTTTTCTTTTATTTGAATTGCTTAACATGGTATCAGAGCAAATTTTCATGGGACAATGTTTAATCTCAAACACAACTTTCTCGGATCCAACTTCGATAAGGTTTTCTTTCAGTTTTTGCAATCTGGTATTTTGTTTTTCTTTCTTTTGAAATCTGTTTTTCCTTATTCTTTGATTATGGCTACTGAAAGAGACGATTCGTTTCAATCTGTGAGTGTGAGGTTGGATGGAAAGAATTATTCGAATTGGAGTTTTGTGATGATAAATCTTCTTAAGGGTAAAAAGATGTGGGGATACGTTAGTGGAACTTTTGTGAAATCTAAGAATACCGATGATGATTATGTTGTTTTGGTAGATGCATGTGAAGCAAATAATTCGAAAATTATTACTTGAATTAACAATTCTATTGAGCATTCCATAGGCAGAGAGTTGGCGAAGTATGAGACAGCAAAGGAGGTTTGGGATCATCTGCAAAGGTTATTCACTCAGTCAAATTTTGCAAAGCAGTATCAATTGGAGAATGACATATGAGCTCTTCAGTAGAAGAATATGAGTATTCAGGAGTTTTATTCTGTTATGATAGATCTTTGGAATCAATTGGCTCTTATAGAACCGGACGAATTAAAAGCATGTGATGCATATATTGCTCATAGGGAGCAGCAACAGTTGGTACAGTTTTTAACTGCACTTCGCAGTGATTTTGAGGGACTTAGAGGTTCAATTTTTCATCGTTCTCCACTTCCTTCTGTTGACTCAGTTGTTAGTGAGTTATTGGCTGGAAAAATACGTCACAAGTTTTATTCTGAAAAGGGAATCCTTTCTGCTTCTAATCCTTCTGTGTTAGCAGTGCCTTCTAAGTCACTTTCTAATAATCAGAATAAGTTTTACGGAAGGGTTGCCCCTGACGAGTGCAGTTTCTGTAAGCAGAAAGGTCATTGGAATGCTCAATGTCCTAAGTTGAGACAGTAGAATCAATCGCAGCAACAATTTCAAGCTTGGAAGCCTGGAAACCAGTCACAATCGAATGTTTATAGACCACTTCAGGGCTATAAACCACCATAGTCTAATACTACAGCAGTAGCTTCATCAGGTCCCTTCACCAATCCTAGTACTCTGGCTAAGCAATTTCAGAAGTTTCTTTCCTTACAGCCACAAGCTATGTCTGCTTCTTCTCCTTCCGTAGGTCAGTTGCCTCATGGTTCTTCAGGTATGTCACATTTTGTATGGGTCTTGGATTCTGGTGCTCACATCATATGTCTCCAGATTCTTCATCTTGTGCTTTTGTAACGCCTTCGTCTTCTATCCCTGTCATGACTACTGATGGCACTCCTATCCCTTTAGCAGGTGTTGGTTATGTTGTCACACCTCACTTGTCTCTCTCTAATGTTTATCATATACTAAAACTCACATTAAATCTTGCTTATGTTGGTCAGTTATGTGATTCTGGTAATTTAGTCACATTTTCCTCTTCTTCTTGTTATGTGTAGGACCTGCAATCTCAAAAGCTGATTAGGACAGGCCGTAGGAATGGTGGACTATATATTTTGGATGAGCTAAAAGTGTCAGTTGCTGCTTCTACTACTAGTGTTGATTTGTCTTCTTTTCGTTTGAGTTCTTTTTCTTCTAGTTTTTATTTATGGCATTCTTGTTTAGGCCATGTTTCATTTTCTAGTTTAAAATTCTTGGCTTCCACTGGAGCATTAGGAAATTTGCAACCTTGTGATATTTCTGATTGTAGTGGATGTAAATTAGCAAAATTTTCAGCTTTACCTTTTTATCGAAGTATTTCTGTTTCTTCTTCTCCTTTTGATTTAATTCATTCTGATGTATGGGGGCCTTCTCCTGTTGCCACAAAAGGAAGGTCTCGATATTATGTTTCTTTTATTGATGATCATACTCGTTATTGTTGGGTTTATTTAATGAAATATCGTTATGAATTCTTTAAGATATACTCAGTATTTCGTGCTCTTGTCAAAACTCAACATTCTGCTGTTATCAAATGTTTTAGGAATGATTTAGGTGGGAATACACTTCTAATAAATTTTGTGAGCTGCTTGCCTTAGATGGAACCATTCACCAAATTTCGTGTACGGATACTCTTAAGCAAAATTGTGTTGCTGAAAGAAAATATAGGCATATTGTTGAAACTGCTCGCTCTATCTTGTTGTCTTCTTCTGTTCCTAGTGTGTTTTGGGTGAAGTTGTTGTTACTGCTGTAGGCCTGATTAATACAATTTCATCTTCTCATATTTCAGATTTTTCTCCTTTCGAAAAGTTGTATGGGTATGCTCCTAATTATTCTTTCTTTAGAGTTTTTTAATGTACTTGTTTCGTTCTTCGTCCTCATGTAGAACGTAGCAAGTTGTCATCTCGATCTGCTAGTTGTGTCTTTCTTGGTTATGGTGAAGGTAAAAAGGAATATTGTTGTTTTTTATCCAACAACTCAGAAACTTTATATGTCTCGTCATGCTATTTTTCTCGAGCATATACATTTCTTTTCTATTCCATCAACTACTTATAATTTGACTAGATCTGATCTTATTAATATAGAACCCTTTTCTGACGATTCTGATAGTTTGTCATCTCAGGTTCCTAGTATTTCAAATAATCATTCTCATGTGTTTTACCCCGCTATCTTTACAACCAACTTATACTGATCATTCTGCAGGTATTGACACTTTACTCTTCGGTACACGTGAATGTCCCCAAGCTTCGTCTGAGATTGTGGATCCATATCTATGTCAATCCACAAGCATTCGTAAGTCTACAAAGTTACCATATTTTTCTTATTCTTGTTATTCTTCATCTTTTACTTCATTTTTAGCTTCTATTCATTGTCTCTCTGAGCTATCTTCCCATAAAGAGACAATTCTTACTTTGCATAAGACTGATACTTGGGATTCGGTTCCTCTACCTCCTGGTAAGAGTGTTGTGGGTTATCGTTGGGTGTATAAGATCAAAACTAATTCTGATGGATCAATTGAGCAATACAAAGCTAGGTTGATTGCAAAAGGGTACTCTCAACAGTATGGTATGGATTATGAGGAAACATTTACTCCTGTTGCAAAAATGAGACTACTATTCGTACTCTTATTGCAGTAGCTTCCGTTCGTCAGTGGCATATCTGTCAACTTGATGTTAAAAATGCCTTCTTGAATGGAGATCTTCAAGAAGAAGTTTATATGGCGCCCGCTCCTGGTGTTTCACATGATTCTGAGTATGTTTGTGAGCTAAAGAAAGAGTTATATGGTCTCAAACAAACACCTCGTGCTTGTTTTGATAAATTTTCTGTTATGATCTCTTCCCTTAGATTTACCTCTAGTAGTCATAATTCTGCTCTTTTTGTTAAGTGCACTGATGCAGGTCGTATCATTATATCTTTATATGTTGATGACATGATTATTACTGGTGATGATATTGATGATATTTCAGTTTTGAAGATAGAGTTAGCTAGACAGTTTGAAATGAAGTATTTGGGTTCTCTATGATATTTCTTAGGTATTGAGGTAGCCTGCTCGCCCAGAGGTTATCTTATTTCTTAGCCTAAATATGTTGCAGACATTCTTGAGTGGGCTAGACTTACTGATAATAAGACCGTTGATACTCCCATTGAGGTTAACGCAAAGTATTCTTCTTCTGATGGTTTACCTTTGTCGGATCCTACTTTATATCGTACTATTGTTGGGAGTTTGGTATATCTCACTATTACTCGTCCAGATATTACATATGTTCATGTTGTTAGTCAGATTGTTGTTTCTCCTACTACAGTTCATTGGACAGCTGTTCTGCGTATTTTGCGGTATCTTTGGGGTATAGTCTTTCAGAGTCTTTTACTTCCATCTACCTTTTCCTTGGAGCTGCGTGCATACTCTGATACTGATCATGACAGTAAACCCATAGATCGCAAATATGTTACTAGTTTCTGTATTTTTTTGGGTAATTCTCTTATTTCTTGGACGAGCAAAAAACAATCTATTGCTTCTCAATCTTCAACCGAAACATAATATCATGCTATGGCATCTACTACCAAAGAGATTATTTGGCTATGTTGATTACTTGCAGATATGAGAGTTTTTCTTTCTCATCCTACTCCTATGTATTGCGACAACCAGAGTTCTATTTAGATTGCTCACAACTTGGTTTTTCATAAACGAACTAAGCACATTGAGATCGATTGTCATCTTACTCGTCATCATCTCAAGCACGGCACAATTACTTTTCCTTTTGTTTCTTCTTCTTTGTAGCTTGCAAATTTCTTTACCAAGTCACATTCGATTTCCTGTTTTTATTTTTTAGTTGGCAAACTCTCGATACTTGTAACTGGTGTATCGTGAGTTTGATGGGAGATGTTAAGAAATATAGTATTATTTTATTTTATTATTTATTAAGGGTAGAATAGTATTTTTAGTTTCCTTTGTTTTAGCCTATATATATTTAGGTTAAGTCATCTTTTGTATTCAATTTCATTATACAGAATTAATGAAACTCTAGTCTCCCTTTTTTTCCTTTCTTTTCTTTGAATTGTTTAACAGTATCCATAGATATTATACTAGGTTAAGTTCGAATTAACTTGGCTTTAATCGGAACAATGGAATTTTGTGATTTTTTCAAAAATTAAATTGTGATTAAATAGTATATCTATGAATGTAAGACCTAAATTAATTAAATCAAAGCAAAATCTTGATTAATGCAAATTTGATGAAAATGTAATAATGAAAAATGCACTAGGATCCCGAATCTCCTTATATCAATTCACTTTAACCCCAAATCTTACAATTTAACAACACGATCCAATTATGAAGATTAATATTCCTAAATTGTTTAATAATCTCTCGAAAGTATAATTAAATCTTTTCTCACATGTGATCCGACAATATTTCTATGACGGATGCGAACATATAAGAATATATTAAGGATTTATGAATATTTAAAGATCACGTAGAGTATAGCGATATATTTTTATCTTCTATTGGATTCTACGACAATTGACACTATTTCTAGCTTTTTTTCAATTTTTCAAAGGTAAAACAAACCACAATAATCACATTGCGCATATAATTGTAGAGAAAAATAAATCCATGACAACCATTCAAGAATTGAAAACGTGCTTTGATCGTTAAAAAAAAAAATCAAGAGTTAAAGAGTTGTGATAGAAGATTCATCATGATCCTAACACAAAATTACTTTAGCCAAAGAAGAACAAAGCAAAAGAAATTAAAATAGTTCATCACTCAGAAATTCTTGAATTTGATCTTGTTTTGTTCTTTGCCTTTTTTTTTTTTTTTTGCAATCAATTGTTTAACCCTAATTTAGAGTTGATAAGTTATATTTATAACCCTCTCCAAAGTCTCCCAAAACTAAGTGGTCGCCTATTTTACTCCAACTTTCCAAAACTACACTTCAGTATTTTTATCATAATTTTCTTTTTTGATATCGAATTAAAGCGATTCAAAATGTTTTGGATAGATATATCAAAGTGATACAATTATTCTTGAAATATCAATTTTCAATTTGAAAGTTTACTATGTAAAAAATGAGTCTCAATTTGAGGCAAAAAAAAAAAAATGAAGCATAATTTTTGTGGTTGAAAATTGATTTGTCAAAATACTTTGACTGTAATTCTCTTCTTTGACTTCCAATTCTATCCAATTGATAATATGTGATCTTCAATCATCATTTTGTGGTCCGAATCAACTAGTGAGTATTTGTACTTTAATCCATAAACTTTCAAGCTAGCTGTAAAACCATCATTCTTTCCTTCCTTGTTTTTTTTCCAAATGCTTTAGAGACGAATCCAAAACTAGAACAAAAGAAAATTAACCCACACTTTAAAGATATAAAATCTTAGTAATATGGTTTGAATAAGTGCACAAAACGCATTTATCAAACACCTCAAACTAAAACATTTGTTTTGTTCTCAAAGAAAATTTAACATAGATACAAAATATATGGCTACCCTAAGCAAATCACAAAAAAAGACTCAACCTCGAACTATTTCTCACATGCCTCATGTTCGAATTGAAGTCAAAATTTTAGAAAGATACAAACAATATCAAAAATTAAATTTTACTTATTCAATGCTTGACTTCCAATTGTGTATGTGATTAGTCAACATTGAACTCATACGCATACTAGAACACTACCAATCTATTGTTATTGATTTACTTATAATCTCAATCCTCTTGTAGCCTGTTTTTCCTTGACCTTTTGTTCAAGATCACTCCTTATACTTTTCTTTTCTGGTACATATGGGTTCCTTGTAATCAATTTAATGCATCTTCTCATAGAAAGTAATTAGAATTAGATATTTATATATTTAGAAAGAAGATTGTAAGTATTTTTCAAAGTCACATCGCAAGTCTGTAGAGTTCAAGTCTCAACGTCCTTATCGGGGAAACTCTCGATTTCGATAGTCTAAATATCTTTTTCTTTCTTTCTCTATGAATGTATACACACATTTTTTTTGGATATCTTATGTATAAGACTTCTATCCATTAAGTTATCTAAATAAACATTATAGCGAACTTTCAATCGATAACTTCCAAGTTAGAAGACTACAGGGTACCAGATTTTAAATATCTTAGCAGACAAAATCATTGGGTCATAAAGGCTACGAAGAGAGGTATAAGATGTATCATACTTTCGTTGTACATGAGATTCTTAAAAATAGTCGGTGCCCGTTCTTGACTCCTTCAACTAATGGTGAGATCAGAGAACTCCAAACCATCAAACTTCTATAAAATACAAGTACTGACATTCTTATCCTCAAAATTCTTTTTAGTAGTTTGGATTCTACATTAAGGATTTAGGAATTCAACTCACACCTAGGTAAAAAACATCAACAATTAAATCCACATTATCAAGTCATGTCTCACATAAGATAAGTCAACAATGGTTATATGCTCAAATAATCAAGTCTAATATGGATAAGTACTCAAATAAAAGCATAAGTTACCATGCCATCTAGTATTCTAGCTAAAGATGTACACAACTCAAACAAATAAGTATCATCACAGGTAGTGAGTAGTCAATATTATACTAGACACTATTTTTGAGTTTTTCAATTTTCTTTTAAAATTAAAATAGTTATATTGACCCAAGAGCTGTTGAAAAACAAATATTAATCCTAAGTATCATGATACTTAGCCCAAACCCAAACTCAAATATTACATTGTCCCCAATATAAACGAAAAAATAAGCAAAATAAAAGAGTAAAAAATCATAAACTCCCCAATAAGCAAAATAAGTATCATCACAGGCAGTAAGTAGTTTAATATTATACTAGACACTATTTTTGAGTCTTTCAATTTTTTAAAATTAAAATAGTTATACTGACCCAAGAGCAGTTGAAAAACAAATTTTTATCCTAAGTATCATGATATTTATCCCAACCCCAAACTAAAGTATTACATTGTCCCCAATTTAAAAGGAAAAAATAAGCAAAATAAAGGAGTAAAAGATCATAAACTCTCCTGGGGTAGATGTGTAGAAAAAAAGAAGATTCGAGTTGGCCTGGCCTGCTCAAGTGGTGGGCCCACGTTTTGTTAGGATTGATTCCACATGTTTATGCTCAACCTCGTGCTTGAGTGTCAACGATGAACTTGAAAACCACCTAAATGTAATGAAAATGAACCATCTAAATGCAACAATTCAAAGCATGTCCTTAAATTACTAATGTGATCCCTAAAACTATGTGTAAAGCAATAGTTAATTAAAATAAGTGAAAAGTGATAGAAAAATGGGGTGCCACCAAATCCTTTCACAAGGCATTCAAATACTTCATGAGACTCTTATAAAAGGCTTCCTTAGGGTTTGTACTGTGTTATTTTTCAATTTTTTCTCTCGCCCTCTTGTGCTCTCTGCGCCGTTCTAGAGACTTTTCTCCTTCTTCACTGTAGAAATCAAAATACTCATTTGATTTCTTATTCTTTCTTAATATTGTGTAATCTTGAGTGATTTCATTATGTAGAGAGTTTGTTCTTGTGTGAACTCATGTTGTAAGTATGAAGGAAGGTCTCATGTGTGATATGAAAATGATGGTTTGAGTGTGTCCTTTTGTAATCTCACTATTTGGGTGTGATTCTAGTTATGAACGGTGGTATATTCTGTGACTAAAGCACATATTCTTTGATGTGCAGCCTGTGGGCTTCCTTCGAATAAAGATACATTTTCATTTCATCTCTGTGTTTGAGTTTTTACAGTTTATTGTTCTCGTTTTTCAGTTTCTTTGTTTCTGATTTTCTATTTTTTTGGTATACATATTATTGTTGATTTGTGAGCTAATTTTGTAAACTCCTCCCAACAGTGATATCAGAGCTTAAAGGAGGGGGTTCTTGATATTGTTGTGGTCGATCTGGACACTGAAATTGGAACTTGAGCTAGTCACTGCGTGATTTCTTGAAACCCTTATTAAAGGGCTTTGGTGAAGTCTTTTTAGTTTTTAAGTTTCACGTTTATATCAAGATGTATATTTGGTTTGAGTGTTCTACCTTGTTGGGTTTTACTACCTTGCTTGATTTCATTGCCTTGTTTAAATATTGTATAGGTTGATTTTTCTGCTTGGTTTCTACCTTGTGTAGTTAGTTTTCCCCGTGGTTTTTGAAAACTTGAACTCTTGAGTAATTCCTTTGTCTAGAAATCAAGAGTTGTCTGGAATCTGAGGGTTACTTGGATCACAGTCAAGATTCTTGATAATCTTGATTTCTGAAAATCATTCTGGAATATTATATAAGCTTGACTAATTAGTGTATATAATTTTTGCCTCTAATACAATTTGTAATTGTATTGCTTTGGATAAATTGTGTACATTGTGATATAATTCTAATTCAAGAGGGACGTCCAGTGGCATTTTTCAGCGAGAAGCTCTTAGGATCAAAGAAGAACTATTCTACATATGACATCGAATTCTATGCCATAGTTCAGTTGTTGAAGCATTGGCGTCATTACCTGGTACAGAGGGAGTTTATTCTTATCACTGATCATGAGGCCCTAAAGTACATCAATGGTCAACATAAATTGAGTAAACAGCATGCCAAGTGGGTGTCATACTTGTAGGAGTTCACATTTTCGCTAAGGCACCAAGCTGGGAGCCTGAATCGCATTGCAGATGCATTGAGTCAGCGTACATCACTTCTCACCACCATGAGCACCAATGTGGTGGGGTTTGAGGTTTTTCCAGATATGTATGTTGCAGACCCTTCCTTCGGGAAGATACTTCAGGGGGTAAATAACAATCAGCGGCATGATTTCATTTTGTATAATGGGTATCTATTTCGTGGATAGTAGTTATGTGTTCCAGATTGTTCACCAAGGCAGCATATTGTTAGTGAACTTCATAACATGGGACACTTTGGATGAGATAAGACATTGGCATTGGTTTCTTCTACCTATTATTGGCCAAAAGTGAGGAGTGAAGTGGCTCATCATGTTGGGCGTTGTTATGTATGCTAGCGGTCAAAGAGGCTCTTACTAATGCGGGTCTTTACATGCCTTTGCCAGTACCTGAAGTACATTGGATTGATGTTAGTATGGATTTTGTAATGGGACTGCCCCGTACCCAACGAGCCTCAGATTCTATTTTTGTTGTGGTTGACTGTTTTTCAAAGATGGCCCATTTCATAGCATGTCGGAAGACAATGGATGCTACCCGGATTGCCCATCTTTACTTCAATGAAATTGTGCATTTGCAGGGTCTACCTCATTCTATTACTTCTGATCATAACACTAAGTTTATGACTCATTTCTGGAAAAGATTGTGGGTGAAACTGGGGACGCAGTTGAATTTTAGCAGTGCCTATCGGCTATCATCACCAAACAGATGGTCAGACCAAAGTGGTGAATCGGAGCTTGGGTTATCTATTGAGGAGTCTAGCGGGAACTAAGTCGAAGCAGTGGGATTTGGCATTATCTCAGGCCGAATTTGCCTATAACAGGTCGAAGAATAGAACCACGGGGATGAGTCCATTTGAAATTGTTTATGGTCGGGTTTCAACTGGGGTACTTGACTTAGCCAATATTTCCCGTGTGGGTCGTGTAAGTCACAAAACAGATGAGATGGTAGAACATCTTCGAGGAATCCATGAACAAGTGAAGTTAGTCATTCAAGAGAGTAATGCCAAGTACAAGGTTCAGGCTAACAGCCATCGTCGTTAGGTCCTTTTCGAAGTTGGTGATTTTGTGTGGGCAGTGTTAACTCATGATCACTTTTCTGTTGGGGAGTATAATAAACTGAAAGAGCGAAAGATTGGCCCTTGTGAGGTTTTACAGAAAATTAACGACAATGCTTACCGACTACGCCTCCCTAACCATTTGAAGACTTCTGAGTTCTTTAATGTGAAACACCTCAGTTTTTGTTTTGGGGATCCTGAAGACACCGAAGTGAACTCGAGGACGAGTTCTTTCCAACCCGAGGTGACTGATGCAGGAGGATCCGAGTTAGACGAGGTCGAGTTGTCTGATAGTACGTTAATGGTGCTGAGATATCATGAGTTGGCAGATCAGCGCAAGATTGGCAAATAATTGGCAATATTTTCTAATTGTGGCCATCTACGGGCATGTTTCGGTATTTTGGCCATAACTTTTGCTACGGTTGTCAGAATCACGCCCATGACCCCAATCCTCTTTTTGGCGCGCATGATGTGGTCACCATGCTTTGCTCGATGATCATCGATTTCGAAGTTGAATTTAGCTGTTTTCCTTTCCGAATCATCAATTTAAGTCATTTTTTGCTTTTATGGTAATATTTCAATTACCTTTTTGACATAGAATAAGAGCTCGATTTGAGCCGGATTTTGGTGATGTTATTTCTTTTATTAAGTATTTTGTTTTGGTTGTAAAATTAGAATTTACCATTTTTGGTAAATTTTCACTAATTTCGCATATTCGGCTTTATAACCTGACTTGCGGTTATTTTTCATTCAGTTGTTAAATAATAAAGATTTCTTATCGTTTCATTTGGTGTTCCTCTTGCTTTATTCCCTGTCTTTGTCTATTGATCCCAGCCTGCAGAATAATCGTTATTCTGTCCGGAGTCAACATATTTATTATGACAAGTAATTCTTCCAGAACCTTCCTCAACCACAGTCCTTCACATATTCTCTATGCAACATTTCTGAACTCAAATTCAACACTACTTCGGGCTACTACATTTTATTTTTTGCTTCTCCATGTCACCAGATTTTCCCATGCAAAGGTACAGTAACCAGTAGTAGACCTTCTATCGTATGTCGATCCTACCTAATATGCATCCGTGTAGATTTCAACTTCTCTCCTTCCATTCTTTCTAAAGAATATCCCCATTCTGAAGTCCCTTTACGGTATCTTAGTATCTTGTAAACAGCTTCTAGGTGACTTTCCTTCGGTGAATGCATGTGCTAGCTTACAAGACTTACTGCGAATGCGATGTCAAGTTTGGTGTGTGATAGGTAGATCAATTTTCCAACTAACCTTTGATATCTTTCAGGCTCTACTAGATTTCATCCATCTTAAGCTCTTTTTCCCACATCTATAGGTGTACCGCTCGATTTACATTCTAGCAAGCCAATTTCGATTAGAAGATCAAGGATATAGTTTCGTTGTGATACACTAATGCCTCATTTTAATATATCAACTTCCATCCCTAGGAAATATCGCATAGATCCCAGACCCTTTACTTCAAATTCACTGACAATGCTTTTCTTATGTCTTTCCATTTCCACTATATTATCGTATGTTAGAGGAATATCATCAACATATATGATTAAAATTGTTTTAGTACTGTCCTCAAATTGCAGAAGGAACATAGTGTAATATGATTGTCCTTGATGATATCCTTGATTTTTCAATACTTTGGAAAATTTGCCAAACCATACTCTCGGCGATTGCTTGAGTCCGTATAAAGATTTTTTAGCTTACATACTCGGCTCTTTTCATTTACATTGTGAAAATCTAGTGGTAGTGTCATGAAAACTTCTTCTAATTCCCCATTTATAAATGCATTTTTGATTTCAAGTTGCTGAAGCGACCAACCCAAGTTTGCTACTACTGATAGAAGGACTTGAATTGTATTCAACTTTGTTACTGGCATAAATGTTTCTGTATGGTCGATGTCGTAGGTTTGTGTGTATCATTTTGCAACCAATCGAGCTTTATACCGTTTGTTCCATTAGCTTTTTATTTCAGATTGAAGACCCATTTGAATCAAACGGGTTTCTTTCCTTATGGCAGGTAAGTTTGTTACTTCCCAAATGTCATTTTTTTCCAGCGTTCGCATTTCCTTTAATACTGCTTCTCTCTATTTCAGGATTTCCAAAGCTTCATGAATGGTTCTTGGAATTACTGTATTATCAAGGTGAGATGTAAAAGTACGAAATCCTGCAGATAGTATTATAGGACATGAATTTTGAAATAGAGTGGAGTGTATGACCGTGTTTGTTTTCTAAGAGCAATTGGTAAGTCGATATCATATATCTTTGATACTTTCTAAGGATCTGGAGCTATTATTAGTTCTAACTCTCTTGATGCGTCAGATGTGAGGTTATCCACGTTCTTTGATTTTGGCTTTCTTAAATAAACTAGTATCTCCTTAACATGTTGTTTTTCTGCATCTCCCTCAAGATTTAAGTTTCCTTCTGTTGATGGCACACTAGAATCACAATTCGAACCCGTGATCTTTTCTTTGAATTATAAAAACTTGGCCACAATGTCATTTGGTAAACACTATTTTTTTTCTAGCAGAATTATATGTTTAATATATTTAATTAGTTAACTTACTTTAATTTATTTCTTTTTTTATTTTATTTCAATATTTTTCTTTGACGAATTGATGAAGTGGAAAATTTTGTGAATTTTTGAATTAGGGAAATTTTGAATTAGTTAATTGGTAAATTTAGGGATTTGAAATTTGTTAATTGGGGAATTTGTGAATTGAATTTTTTGGGAATTTGTTCTTGGCTTCTTGCGCAACAAAATGGGGGATGACTGATTGAATGACAAGTTGGATGTGTACATTGAGCAAGATGGTTTTTAAAAAATTGATAATGAGACAATCTTACAGCGCTTTCAAAATATGAGATCACGGATATTCCAATTATCTGAGCGTACAGTTATGAAGTGAAGTTGTATTACTTATTTTTCTTTTGGGTTGTATTGGATTATATTTTCATATTATACCATTCGTACGTTTTAGTGTATTTATATATTAATCGAACAATTTTTAATATTATTTAATTAAAAATTAATAATCAATATCAGCATTCCTGTCGTTGCGGTTAACAATTAATGATCGTTGACCGCCCGTGCTTCAGAGTTGGATTCGCCCCTGAATAGAAGTCTTTCGGTTTTCTTGATAGTAGAATGCCTATAAAAGCAATGAGAGACTTTAGGATTCATAACTACAACAATTATTTTTGTACCTCGAACGAGATGTTCTTAAGGTAAAGTCCCACTATCTTGAGAATAAAAGATTTAGACAATGGATTCAGAGTAAGTCCCAATTTTTATATTCTATATTATTGATTGTGATTAACATGAAAATCCAAGATATTTACATTGTATTTTCATATCTTAAAATATAACAGTAGACCTCAGCTGGTCCCCTGTCCTCCATCAGGACCTCAAACATTTTGGACATCGTGCAATAGTTGCAGGATGTGATATAAGTACCCGCAGATTTACCTCAACCAGAATCTTCTTTGCATCTATTGTTGGGAGCCCTTTTTTGCAATACAGAAGCCTGCTTGCCGATCTGAAAGCATTCACAGTTCACCTGGTTATTTTTCCTTCCACGATCAGAAGCCAGACACATCTGCCACATCCAGGGGTTTTGGAAGTGGGACAACTTCAGATAACAGAGCTACTTATGCTGCACACCTGGTCCAGTCAGTTTTGAAGAGTCTCAAGAGAGGGCATGAAGATGTAGTAGCTATGGCGGTGAATGAGAAGGCGCTACACTAGAATAACATTCCCCCAACACAACCGATGTTCATGTTCCCTCACTTTCTGAGAAGCCAACAAAAAGAGGCATGTAGATGGACAGAACTGTTACGATGCAAAAGAAGGAACCCGTTGACAGCACATAATATGGCTGTCGATTGAATTTTTCTGGAAATCTAAAGTACAATTTTGAAACTGTCTGAGTTGTTCCTGCAAGTGTACATGATAGTCTATCGAATTCGATATTTGAGTAAGGAGATGCCCAAATCTGGAAGAAGAATCCGGCTACTCAATATCTGCTATTAGTATACCATGTCTGGTATTGTTATTTAGTTTCTCTCAGTCATCTGATATCGATATTATCTGAAAATCCTCAAAATTGAGAGTAAAAAACATCATTTGACATCTGATGTATAGAAACAGATTGCTTTTGATTTATTTTTCCCGCCATACTCTGCTAACTGATTTCTTCATTTAGAGCAATAAAATTGGACAACGTTGATACATTGGAGGATGAAAACTGGTCTTATCTGGTGCTATGATCCCACACACGTGACACAACACATAATTTCTCTTCCATTAAAACTGTGAGCTGAATTCAGTGATGACATCTCATGTCTCGTGGGATGTTTTATGATGATAGCTTAAATGCAGATCTTGTGGGTCCCTACACCAGATAGATTCTAGCACGAAAGATATTGAGACTGCATTAGGTGATAATAGCTCAAATGCACATCTTGTGGCTCCCACTCTCATTAACCATGGTTGACTTTGGTAAATGCTGATGAAATGTATTAAATAAAATTGACGTGTGATAAAATTGAGATTGTATTGATCTTATCAATGTTACAAAGGCTGGAGTAATTAACAATCTCGACCTTTGGTGACAGCTCAGACGAACATCATGTGACCCCCACTACGCGTAACTTCAAATACAGAACTCACCAAGTGTTGCAAATGAGAATGTGTGAAAGAGAATCTGATGGTCATAACCAAATTATATAGACTAATGCATGTTTGTTGATGATAAGGGAAGTCGGGATTTTAGTGAAATTGCTTCATTTGGTAATTTTGCATGTGAATTTGATCTTGTATAAATCTTTATTTTAGGGGTTTCTTCAATATCACATTTACATCCCAATTCAAGTGGTTTGTATATAATTATGCCTTTTCTTTTTCTTTTTAGAGAAAATTTTGATATCACTGAGGATTGGAATCTTATATGTCAACTCACAAATATTAAGAATGGAGCACTGATAATGTCTGAATTATTTGATGGGTG
The DNA here is from genome assembly GCA_019097785.1 of Fraxinus excelsior. Classification (NCBI taxonomy): domain Eukaryota; kingdom Viridiplantae; phylum Streptophyta; class Magnoliopsida; order Lamiales; family Oleaceae; genus Fraxinus; species Fraxinus excelsior. The sequence goes on from CM032637.1 coordinate 19,395,498, forward strand.
TTTTATGTTGCTTTGTTTTCAATTTTCTTTGAACTTCTTTTAAGCACAGAAAATATTTTCGAGCTTCATGAGGACAAGGTTGTTGATATCTGTTTGAAATTTTGAATTAAAGATATTGCTTTTGTTTTCTACTATTTTGTGGTAAAATATCTGTGTGTGTGTATATAGATTTGGAATGGGGTTTCAGGGTTCAGTTATTTAGTTCGTTCTTTCTTACCTGATTCATTAAGACGTTTCTATATAGTGAATAAAAACAGGCAACCGATTAAGTAATGATCCTATTTTCAGTGACATTTTTCTTTCCATTGCCGTCTCCACATTTTTTGGTTTTTCAGACTTGTATGGAACCAACGCAGAATGATACAATCAACGCCGATTAGGATTTCCTTAAAAATTAGCATCACATTTTGTCGGATTTTGTTTTTGGCTTATAGTTTTTAAAGCTTTCATTATTTTCGATTACAGTAAGTAGATGATGAATATTGATGGTGGTAAATTGTGGTTGCTTCCGAATATAATTGCAAGCTCAGAATTTCAGTAATGTAGTTTGTTGGTTGATATTTCCATTCCGATGTTTGCAAAGCAATTGACATCCTCTGTAATTATAGTGTGTATGTGTGTGAACATGCGCTTTTATTTGTATAGATTTCATTGACTTCTTGATTTGTATAATTTCTTCTAATATTGATTCAAGCTTTCTCTAATTATAGATCTAGTGCCTAAGTATGTATCAGCTAAAGAAACCACTCAATTCTTCTTCAAACATATTGTTAAACATTGGGAGATGTCTAAGGACATCGTCAATGATCACGATCATAGATTCACTGGCATAATTTGGATACAATTATTAAAATTTCTTGGTTTAACTTTGAATATATCTTAGAATTTGATAGTCTCTCTTAGATCATATAGAATGATTATATGTAAAATTGTATTTGATATGAAAAACTATCACCTATTTATAGTTTTCCATCACACCACCTCAAAATTGTCTCAACCATTCATGAAAAGATGAAACTTTTCATTCAAAAGCACCACAAATCAAGTTGAGAATCCAGCCTAACGGTTCGTTTTTATGACTATGCGATCGCAAGGGAAAAAGCCACATGATCGCATGGCTATAGCTTTTTTGGCCTTGGTAAATCAAAGTGGCTGCCATGCGATAGCATGGACCAAAAAACAAATGCCCAAAATTGTTGGTCACCATTCACTCCAAAACTCTGCCCACTTAGGGCACACTAATAGATATTGATTTTTGAACAATATTTCAACAGACGATTGGGGTGTAGACGCAGAGACGGGTGATGATTTTTTGCCTTTCCCAAAGAGGGTGCTGCTGGGGGTAACATGGGGATAGAGAAGTATCTGGCTTCGGACTAAAGGGTGATGCCAGAAAAAAGTTTGAAGTGCATACTGATCTAACAGTGAATCTTGCGTTTCAGGGCTGTCAACCCCAATGAGTGTTTTATGTTGGAACATGCAAGGGAGGAGGAACCCTTTCAAGGTATCAAGGCTGCACCCCTTTATTCGCAGCAACTCCCTGGACGTGTAACCAGGGCCGTACCTGTGTTTCGCGGGACCTGAGGCGAACTTAAAAACTTGGGCTCCTAGGTCATAACACAATCCATTTTTTCTTTTTAAAAAATTCTTACGGAACTAAATTTGTTAACTTAAATTCAACAATAAAACAACAAATAAAAATAAAATATTTAAAATGTTTATTTTGTAATCAAATAACAATACAAAGATGTTCTAGTTTCAGGAGTGAATCCCTTGCTCATCATTTCATGAATCACAGTATATGATTTCCCATACTTTCCAACACCACAAAGGCATCGCTCAAAATTGCCGACATTGACTTTGTTCAATACTATTCTTGCATCAAGCATATCAATATAAGCTTTTTCTGCCAATTCTAACACGCCTGGACTTGGCGATTCCTCATTGCCACAGATACTTCCAATCAGTATATTATAAACAACATAACCAGGCTGGTAACCACAATGTGCCATTTTCTTCAGCAACTTATAGGCACAAGAATAGTGACGAGACTTGCAATAGGCGTGAAAAAGAAAATTAAATATTTTAGGACTTGGGTAACAACCTTCTGTAATCATCACACTAAGAATCCTTTTACACCTACCCAATTTCCCCTTATTTAGGCACCCACATAGCAAAATTTTATATGTCACAACATTAGGAACGCATGAACTTGATCGTATCCTATTCAAAAAATCCTTGTCAATTACCTCAAGAGCATCTCTCCATTTACCGATTTTACATAAAGAATGCACAAAACACCCAACAAATGCTCGTCCATCATAAAACCCAAACGCAACATCTCCCTGTGAAGTAAAAATGCCGTCTCCAACCTGCCTGCTTCCAAAAACACCAAGATCAACGCATTGTATGTGGCTCTTGAAGGCTTATACCCAAAATACTTGAGCCTCCCTAACTCCTCCAATGCCAAATTCCACATCCCATTTCTACAACACTTCTGAATCAGTACATTAAGCAATCTCCCAAGCACTTCTCTATCATCATCCCTAATTTCTTCTAAAAAATGGTTCGGTTTTAGGCTTTTAGTTTTTTAGGTTAATTAAAAAAAAAATGGACCCAAAAAATAAACCATAATTAGTTTCTATTTCTTGAGAATCCCTGGATTTTACACAAGTTTACTGTAGTATTATCAACTAAAATCAAATTCGAAAGTTAAAATCCCAGATCATTCACACTAAAATATCTCATAGGCCCCAAAAATGAAAACCAATAAAAAAGTTCCAAACTACTTCAAAGGCTCAAATTTATCTACCTCGAAGGAGGAACAAATACTTCCGAGTTTTACTGGAGAATTGATTTGATCCCATCAGATTCTTTTGCAAAGAAATTGTTGGGATCAGCGAAATTGATGGTAGAGGAAGACTCCGCCACCGGAACCGAGGGCCCGGCGCCGCAGAACAGACCATTAGCTGGGGCAGAAGTAGTAGCAGCAACAACGGATGAATTTTGAAGAAGAATTTGAAGAAAAGAAGACACGTCTTCTAATTCATTGCTTCCATACAGATCCATCATTTTAACATTCCAACACTAATATGATCACGAAGTCATCCAAAAGAAGAAAAAAAAATGGGCCCTTAAAAATTCTGGGCCTGAGGCGGCGGCCTCTCCTCAGCTCCGGCTCTGCCTGTAACTGTTATATCTGTCAGAGACTAGGATATTTCCCTTATGGGCAACGAATCTTCAGTTTTGTATTGACATGGACCACAATTTTGCCATATATAGCAGAGGAAGAAGTGGGGGCTGGTGCTAATGTGGAAGGACATATGGAATGTTAACATTCGGTCGTATTCATGGGGATGTCGGAATATTATTAAAATTATTAATATTTTATTTAGCGTCCACTGGAAGGTGAGATGCGCTAAAGAAAGTACACAGGTTGGCATTAGACCAAAAATGTTTTTAGCAAAACCCTATTGGTCGTGTGGCTTCACAGTTTAATGTGAGGGATTGTTGGAAATGGTGCTAACTTTGACTAGAAGTAGGTCAACTTTGACCACAATTTTAAGTGGGACCTGATGTCCGATTTATCAAAATTAATGTTTAATTAAATTTTAATTTCCGAATAGATGAGTGTAGAATATATTAATTGTGAAAAACCATTTCAATATGAATGAGAAATTATAGTTGAAAGTTGGACAATAAATGGGAAAGAATTGGAAAACGGTTCCAATCCCACATAAATTGCAAACATAATTTTGAACCACTTAATAAACTTTAAGTTTGGAAATGGGTTTGGACCCCAAGAGGTACCAATAGTTTTTGAAAGGGGGGAGTGTTAGACAATGTCTAGACTAATCCAAGGCCATGCGCGCGCCTCCGTTCATCCGACCGGCACGGGCACGGGCTCGGGCCGTGGGCTGGGCCTAGGCTTGGGCCCGTGTCAACATTAATTTTTTGGGTAAAATTTATTTAAATTTTATCCGAATTCAATTAATTCCCTCCATTTACAGTTTATTAACCGACCCACCAGTTTATTAAAACGGTGTGAAGTGGTCGTAAGTGGTGAGTTGAGAGTGGTGTGAAAACTACTCAACCGTCCACTCTCTCCTCTATGTAAATGGTTCTCGGACTTTCATTTCATACACAAGTAAATCACAAATTCATTCTGCATACATATTAAGTGGAAATTTATGCATTTTATTCTTACTGGAATTCTTTATGCATTTTATTCTTATTGTTTATGCATTTCGTTCTTATTTTTATGCAATTGCAAGTCTTATTCTGAAAATTTATTTACTGCAACAACTTTATTCCAACAATCTCTTTCGTTCTTTCAAGTTTCAAAAGTAGGGTTCGGTGTATGGGGTGCCATATTCTGGTTTTTATGCTTGTCAATAGCTCCAAGCATTCCTACATCCATTGAATTGGCCTTTATAGATACTTTCTCAAGTTTAGTTAGTCCATTAGAAACCTAACATCTATATATTTCATCCTATCATGAAACCATGATTCTTACAAGGATAAATAGCACTATGATAAATTTCTTATTTATCAAAGAATTACACGGAAGGACATATGGAATGTTAACATCCGGTCGTATTCATGTTAACATCCTATTACGTCTAATTAAATGGCTTTGAGTCATTACTAATCTAATTAATATTATGAGTTAGTATTTATTGAATAAAAAGTCATTTTGGTTTTTGCTTCATAATTGAATGCAAGTGTTTTGGTTTCCTTATTGGTAAGAAAAGCAATAAGAGACTTTAGAGTTCATAACTACAACAATTATTTTTGTGTCTCTAACCATCGTGAGACACTCTTGATGTAAAGTTGTTAGGGTACTCATCCTATTGTCAAGAGAAAAATGAATTGAACAATGGATTCAAGTAAATCCCTATTATTTTATGTTTTACATTATGGATTGTGATTAATACGATAATTCAAGATCATCACATTGTATTCTCTTATCTAAAAATCGAACATATGGTATCAGAGTTCTAGGTTATGGATAATTTTGTTTTTTCAAATTGAATGAATCCGTCTTTTAAGTGGTCCATTTCTCGCTATGGATGCATCTAGAGTTAGTTTTTGGCATGGACACTTTTTTCGTAGTATGAATTTGACTGGAGAAAAATAAGCTATGTTTTTTACTGAAAAAAAAAAAAAAAAAAAATTCTGAAATTGTGATTTATATACGGGCCCATGAGGTGCTTATTACTGACAAGCTATATTGAGAAGTAATTTTAAGATGCATTTGTTCTATTAAATTTTTATCTATTCTCATTAGAACATCATCTGTAATACAATGAACTATGATATTTTTTCTTGGCCTGAACGTGTCTCCTTTTTCAAGCATAGCTCGTGAGTCGTGCCTTGTTTGTTTTTTTAACCAAAAAGTTTATAAGATATTTTGTTCAAAATAATAATAATTATTATAAATAAATAAAAATTTGTGTAAAAATCTAATTTCTGCCATATTATATTACGTCCTTTGTTGAATAAGATTCCCAACTGCTTGATGAATTTAATTTATTGGACATTTATTTATTTATTTGAGATAATTTATTTGTACTAAAATTAAGTGAGATTTTGTTTGCCCAAAGTTTCAAAATTTTAACTGATTTTAGATGGCAAATATTCAGTCTCATAATTAATAGATTATATTGTTGGAGTGAATGTCAAAATTTCATGACCAAAGGCGGAATTTTTTATGATACTACTAGTTCATCCACAAAATTTAAATGTCGGAGGGGGCACTTGTATGTTAGGATAGTCGCAAATGGTGGATCTTAATTATATGTTAGTTCATCCATTATGACTTAAATTCTGATTATTATTCTATGAGTGTCCAACTTAAAGCATTGCTTTCAATTTTTTTGTAGTTAAGTGTAGTTGTCTCATTTCATTTCCAGGCTTCATCTTTCCCTACGTTGAATGGGAATAACTTCTCAGAATAGATAAGAGTCAAATTTACCCTAGGAGTTCTTGACCTAGATTTTTCTTTTTTGACAACAAAACCTATTGCTCTTGCCGAAGATAGCAGCAAAGATGAGAAACAGAGAAATACCTTTTCAAAGCTTGGAAGAGATCCAATAGGTTAAGTCTCATGTTCATGAAGATGACCATAGTTGGAAACATTAAACATGCACACCCTAGTACAAAGGATGCCGAGACCTTTTCTACTAATGTTGAGGAAATGTTTTGCTCTGTAGATAAGTCTCTGAAAGGGACTTTAATGGCCAGACTTACCACCATGAAATATGATGGGGCTAAGGAAATGCGAGAGCATATTCTGGAGATGATCAATATAGCTGCCAAACTTGAAACATTGGGAATGGAAGTAGAGGAGTCCTTTATTGTGCATTTTATCTTGAACTCTCTGCGACTTCAATATGGTTCATTCTAGATGCACTACAATTATATCAAAGATAAGTGGAATGTGAATGAGTTGGCTAGTATCGTGGTCCAAGAGGAGGCAAGAATTGAGCATTAAGGGGCTTTTTCTGCTAATTTCGTGTCTCAAGAAGCTGGAAAGAAAGAACACCATTATGGCAAGGGAAAGAAACCAGCACCACCAAATAGAAAGGGACCTGCTCTAGGTAAACGTGCTCAAGGAAATGATGTAACTTATCATTTTTGTAGGAAGCCTAGACACATGAAAGGTATGTGTCCAAAGCACAAGGCTCGGTTCAAAAAGAAGGGTAAGCTCTATGCTTATGTATGTTTCAAATCAAATCTTGTAAATGTTCCTACTAATTCTTTGTGGTTAGTTCAGGTGCTTATGCTTATGTTTCTATAACATTGCAGGGATACCTTTCAAGCTGATCACGAAACCCAACTGAACATTTCATCTTCATGGAGAATGAAAATAAGGCTGAGGTTATATCCATTGGAACTTTTCATTTAATTATATTTACCCGTTATTGTTTAGACCTTCATGACACTGTTTTTGTGCCTTCTATGAGCCGAAATATGATTACTTTATCTAGATTGATCTTGATCGCTATGATTTTACTTTTCAAAATAGTTGTTTTAATTTGAATAAGAACTCCATTTCTATTAGTTCTGGTTTCCTTACTGATGGCTTTCATCAACTTCATCTTGATATTACATTCGTTAATGATGTCTATACCCAACTGTAAGTGTTATGCCCTAGGTCCAATTAACTTTGGACATAAGCACTTTTAATGTATATATAACCGATGCATATTTATGACAAAATCTATTATTGAATTAACATTCTAATTAATTAAATAATAGAATCCGTAGATTCAAGTTTTGGTGATTTGTTAATCACAAGGAGTTGTGATTGTGAGATACAAATTACATATGACTGAATCTTAAATTGTTTGTGGTCATATGTAATAACGAGATACGGATATCGTTATTACGGATAGACCATCACGTGTAGCATTTCTTACTTATGAAGTAAGTAGTTGATCTCACAAGCTAAAGTGTGGAGACACTTGAATGAACACGTGAATGTTTTGTTATAGAACAAAACATTGGAGACCCGCTGAGAGATTCCACATGGAAAACTATCTGAGTATCAGTAGTTAATCTCTAACGTTCGGTAGTGAAATTGGTCATTTGACTTGAGGTCATGATAGTGCCTTATGTGAGGACAGTCATGCTTTGGTGATGTCGGATGTTGCTCTGTCAAGGGTCGCTAATACGACATCGTTCGGGTATGTCAAGAATCATATGAAGGTTGTGAATGATCAATAGAGGATTCGTCACTCTTAGATAGTAAGAGATTATGATCTACATTTCATCCAGTTAAGTTGATAATGAAATCCTTGGCCAAGGTGAACTCATAAGTCGAAAAAGAGTTTTCGACTTACATTGACTTAACAGTATGATAAAAGATATGATCGATAATTGAGATTGACACACGTCCATATCTCGTAATTGATCGGATCATATTGACGAAGGGATTATAGTTTCACGGTAAACGAACAAGTTTGATTTTGTCATGCCACGTGACATTTCCCGTCACATGTATTGCCCTGACACATTGCTAGATGTCATCTGGGACAACGAATGTAAATTGATGATGAATTAAAAGGGGTATTTTAATTTATCAGTTTTGATTAGATCAAAATAATAATTCACGTCGTTAGGTATCTTGATCGGGAACCTAATGGATCACACACAAAAGAGAATCAGAAGAATGAGGTTTACCAATTAATTAATTGACAAATGTTGGATAATTAATTAATTGGGTTGCTTATTAATAGACCCGAATTAATTAATTGGATTAATTAATTTAAGGATCAGATTTAATTAATTTGATTAATTAAATGTTGGACCGGGTTAAGTTAAAAGATGGGCCAGCCCGTTTGGACTTGTATTAATAGGCTGTTAGGGTTTGAAAAACTGAATGGAATTTTCATTATTCTTGCTAGCACGAGAAAAGAAAACCCTAGCCGTCATTCTTATTCTCTGTGTGGATCACCATTGGAAGCTGGACAATTGGACAGCTTGGATTGTAGATCGTGATAATTGGAGTTTGTGAATCAACAAAAGAGTTTACAGAATTCATCAAATGTATTATTTCTATCACAGTTTCTATCTAAACATAAAGCATATCCTGTTTGGGAATCGAAATTTGCTTTACTTCCGCTGCGCATGATTAAGTAGGTTTCCAACAGTGGTATCAGAGCCTACTTTATGTTTGTTAGAAATTGTTATTGCGTGATTAAACAGTCAAAAGTTGATTGTTTGATTTTTCTTGAATCTGGCAATTTTGAAAAATTGTTTTTCATCTTAAAAATCTATTTTTATTTTGGATCTGAAAATGTGGCGGTGAGGCGACGTCACCGGACGAGGCGGCACCAACCGCCTGAAAGGGCGGCTGCGCGCCGGACGGTTCGGAAACAGCAGCGACGGTCGCTGCTGCTGCAGCGGCGTGCCGCTACAGTCGCTGCCTTGACCAGTGGTGCGTCCCGCTGTGTGACAGCTGTGGCGCACCGCCGTTTCTTCATAGAGGAAGCGCCGACGCCGGACTCCAAGAGAAATGGGGGCGGTTTTCGATTTTAGGGTTTCAGTCGAGTTTTGGGTGATTGGAGGCGGGGGCCTCTCCTGCAATTTGTAAGATTGCAAGCCCCCGCCTGCAATTAAGATAAAAGGGTCATTTTGCAATATTTAAATTGAGTCCCTGTCATGCAATTTTCGAAATTGAAGGGCTTGTATTTAATTTTAAACTTGGGTCAATTTGCAATTTTCAAAAGGGTTTTGAATATAAATATTAAAATGGTTTTAAATTAATTTTTAAAATGGTTTGACCTTAAAATTTTCAATTTTGACCCGTTTAAAATTTTATTTAAAATTGACGACCTTTTATATTTTCGTTAAAATTAGATTTTAACTTAAATATTAAATTTGACTCTAAATTGAATTTTATTTTATTTAGGAGTTTTATCCTAAATTAAAATGTTAATTCAATTGCAATTAGAGTTGGACTCTAATATTTTATTTAATTAAAATTCGATTTTAATGAAATTATCTCACCCTAATATATTCTTGGAATTAGAGTTGGACTCTAATTTGACATTTAATTGAAATTTGATTTTAATTAAATTGTCGCACCCTATAATTTTTCTTAGCGTTAGAGTTGGACTCTAATTTTGTATTTAATTAAAATTTGATTTTAATTAAATAAGTTCTACACATAATATCTTGGAATTGGAGTTTGACTCTAATTTTTCTATTTAATTAAAATTTGATTTTAATTAAATTCATCCGCCTTAAGTTTTGAAATTAGAGTTGGACTCTTATTTGATATTTAATTAGAATTCGATTTTAATTAAATTGTCTTATTTTAAAACTTTGAAATTAGAGTTGGACTTTAATTTGATATTTAATTAAAATTTGATTTTAATTAAATAGTTCCGCCCTATAATAGTGGAATTAGAATGAGATTCTAATTTGGTATATAAAATTAAAATTTGATTTTAATCAAATATACCCGCTAATTAAATTAATTGATTATAACGATCCATTTGTCTAAATTAGTTTAGACGACTTTAATTGCTAGAAACTTGAAAATTGTTTGCATATAATATTAGATATTATATAGGAATGTATTTATATGATGAATGTTCTACTAGTGGATGATTATGGACTCGACCATGTGGATGTGTTGAATTGTTAGTTTTATTCTTGTTGTTATTATGGGCCTGCGAGCTCTAATTTATTTTGGACCTGCGAGTCCGTTATTATTTTGGGCCTGCGTGTCCAATATTATTTAGGTCTGCGTGCAAACTAGTATAGGACACAAGTTGCAGCTAAACTAATTGAAGATACAAGAAGAGGAGGAAACCATAGAGATGGAGCATTGTATGATTCAATGTTATACCCCCTAGGAGCTGACCAACTAGTCTTCCTTATGGCTCGGGGAGACTAGATAGTACAAGTTCATAATCGTCCACACTATTATATGTATGTTTATTTGCATGCTAGATGTATAATAAGATATATATATATATATATATATATTACGATGAGACCTTTGCATGCAAAACCCCTCGCTAAAAATATTAAGTGAGTTTCTTATTCGCATTCCATCATTATAGTGAAAAACTAGAATCCTAAATCGATCTCAGCTTGTTGAGTACACTCAAGGCTGGTCTATTATGGATATGTTTGGCACTATGAAATATTAGATATTTCTGAATGATGGGTTTGACTTAACTAAAATTTATCTTTTGTTGAGTACACTCAAGGAGATGAATTTTAGAGGCATATTAAACTATTAAGTCATATTTATATTAGCTTTCCATCATTATAGTGAAAAACGAGAGTCTGAAATCGATCTCAGCTTGTTGAGTACACTCAAGGCTGGTCTATTAGGGATATGTTTGACACTATGAAATATTAGATATTTCTGAATGATGGGTTTGATTTAACTAAAACTTATCTTTTGTTAAGTACACTCAAGGAGATGAATTTTAGATGCATGTTAAGCTAACACATAAGATGTGTGAAGACAAAGAGTTGTCAGCTTAATGATTTGGGAGTTGTATGGAGATACAATTGATAATAGTATCTACCCAAATATTGTATTAAGATTTGTTGAGTACACTCAAGGTTTTAATATAATAAATGGGATCCCAACGCACTGAGAATCAAGTATGGATTCCATAAATTTATGTGAGAGGGTCATAAATTTGAGTTAAACAATGGGAGCGAAATTAATTTAATAAAAGACCATGTTAAATTAATCGATGCATTTTATATATTATTCTTTTACTTTTCGTCGTTTACATTTATTGAATCTTGAGTAACCATATGTATTTGAGCGGCATACTGTATGCCAACAATCAAACCAAATTTTCTTGATTGACACCGCAATCTGAGAATTGTTCTCATGCATGATAATTGATCATGTCCTTGAGTAGCCCTTTCCAGAGACACTCGTTGATGACTCGATAAAGGAAGAGGTGGTTGCTATAATAAACACAGTAATGACGATAGTGCTGCAACATGTGTGATGTTTGCGACTATGTCACCTGAGTTACAAAAGCAACATAAGAGTATAGATGCTAACACATGATTTTCATCTCAAAGTGTTGAATGATAAATAATCACGTGTGGAAAGATATGAGATTTCCTAGCAACTATACCAGTGCATAATGGCAGAAGAGTCTCCGCCCAGTTCTGGTGTGCTGAAGACGTTGACTACTTTGAGAAGTTGTCTCAATCGAGTTTAGTCATGAACAAAGAACTAAGTATGACTTGGTTATGCAATCTTTGCCGAAGAGTTATTCATAACTAATTATGAATTTAACATGAATAAATTCGAATGCACACTTATTGAGTTGCTGAACATGCTTAAGACTGTTAAGCCTAATATCTATGTTTGTAGTGGGCAAATCTTAGTCATAGATTCTTGTAGGGAAGTCTAAAGGATGTTTTGGGAAAACAACCAAGATGGTCAGACAGTTAAAGCGAATAAGGATAATACCAAATCTAATGACCATTGATATCATTTTGGAATGATGGTCATTGGAAAGGAAATTGCAAGGCTTATATCTACTTCATTAGTTTCATGGCTATTGGATACCAAATATGGATCTCATATTTAAATAAATATGCAGAAACTAAACATAAGTAGATCACTGCAAAATGGGAAGAAGTTGACATGTACGTTGAATATGAGCAAATGTTGATGCATTGCCTATATGAGCTATTTCTTACCTTTGCCTTTAGGCTTAATATTAGAATTAGAGAAATATTGTTTTGTTCTTGTCATTACCAAGAGCATTAAATAAATTTCATGATTGGACATGAATTATTTTAATGTTAAGGACAATTGTTGTTCATTTTATCTTGATAAGATCTTAATGGTCATTGTAAATTACAAAATGACATTTATATTCTAAATATTGAGTATTTTATAATGAGTATAGATAATGAAAGGCATAAAAATGATAATCTAAATAACACTATATCTGACATTGCAGATTTGGTCATATAAATGAAAATGCAATTCCAAACTTACATAGAGATGTACATTTGGGTCAAATGATTTTGAATCATTTGACAATGCAAAATATGTCTGTTAGGCATAATGACCATATCTCCTAATACATAGCGATGTATGTGGACACATGTCAATTAATGCTAGATAAAGTTTCTCTTTTCTCATCACATTTACTAGACGACCATTTCAGAAATGGTCATGTATATTTGATGAAATTTAAGTATGAAACTCTTGAAATGTTCAAGGGATTCAAACTAGAAATTGAGAGACAAATAGGTAAATAAATTCTCACACTAAGATTTGATCGATGTGGAGAATATCTAAAATGTAGAATTTTAGATTATCTAAAAGAGAATGTGATTCTCTCGCAGTGGATTCCTCTACATGCATTGCAACATAATAGTGTATTTGCAATGATGAATCATGTACTATTAGATATAGTGCAATAAGGACAAGCCATGCAAATGCTTCAAAATCGTTTTGAAATCATACACTGATTGCCATGTGCCACGCACTAATCGTGTCCCATCTAAATCGGTTAACAAAACTCCATACGAGTTATGGAAAGATAGAATGCCACACTTTTCTCGTATGAAAGATTGGGGTTGTGATGCTTATGTGAAGCGCACTGAATCGGATAAGTTTGAAACTAAATTCGATAAATATATATTTGTGGGATATTCAAGAGACAATTGGATATCAATTCTATAATCTCATTGAGAAGAAGGAGTTCATCTCAAGACATGTCATACTCCTAGAGAAAATGTTTGTTCTAGGAGAGGACAATAGGAGTAGAGTAAATCTTGAAAAACTTCAAGGATTCACAGATATAGTTAACCAAGTAGATAACCTGAGTCTGATCCCAGAGTGTTGAGGGACATACTCTTGATCAGGAAGTGGAGACTCCTGAGGACACGACAGCTCCATGTAAATCTTGTAGGATCATTCAACCTTCTGGAAGGTAAGAATCCATGATTATTAATCTAGCATTACTAATCGAGGATGATGAACCTACTAATTATGCATAAGCAAAGTCAAGTGTTGACTCGATAAGATGACATAAGGCTATAATATCCGATATGAACTTAATGTTGCCAAGGTTTGGACCTTGGTCAACCCGCCTCATGGATTAGAACCCATAGGTTGTAAATGAGTTTATAAGAAAAGTTAAATATGGATTAAAATAAGCATTTTGGAGCTGAAATATTCGATTTGATATAAAAGTCAAAATGTTTGATTTTATAAAAAATGAATTGTGTGTTTAAAAGAAGATAGTGGGAGCATTGTCGCATTCCTAATATTATATGTATAAGACATATTAACAGGAAACGACGTCTTTATATTTCAGTTGTTGAAATTATGGTTGTTAAATAATTTCTTCATAATAGATATGTGAGAAATAGCTTGATCTATAGAGATAGATCTATAAAATTGCTTAACTCATCCAGATCTATATAGATAAAATCTTAAGAAGATTTTATATGGAGAAAATGAACTGGGAGTTCATGGATACATTGATGCTAACTTCTAGTCGGACTAGAATGATAGCATATTTCAATTAGGGTATTGCTTTACTCTTAAGCGATGTGTTGAAAATGTTCCAAATCGAAAATCATCGTTGGTTCAATAATAGAAGCCTTATACATCACTGCTTTAGAAAGCAACAAAAGTTGTTATCTGGGTCAAAGTGTTCATTAATGAACTTGGAGTAGTTCCTAATATTGTTGATCACATGCTTCTGTATTGTGATAATAGTGGAGCCATCGTGCAAACGAGGGAACTAAGGTCTCATCATTGATCCAAATATGTGTTAAGGCAGTATTATCTCATTGGAAAGATAATACAATGAAATGACATAAAGAAAGAACGGATTACCACAAGTTATTAAATTGCAGATCCACTGACAAAGAGTTGTCGCATCATAAACATGATTGTCATGAGAGCTCTTATTGTATAAGATACATAAGGGATTGGATCTAGTGCAAGTGTGAGTTTGTAAGTGTTATGCCCTAGGTCCAATCAACTTTGGACATAAGCACTTTTAATGTATATATAACCGATGCATATTTATGACAAAATCTATTATTGAATTAACATTCTAATTAATTAAATAATAGAATCCGTAGATTCAAGTTTTGGTGATTTGTTAATCACAAGGAGTTGTGATTGTGAGATACAAATTACATATGACTGAATCTTAAATTGTTCGTGGTCGTATGTAATAACGAGATACGGATATCGTTATTACGGATAGACCATCACGTGTAGCATTTCTTACTTATGAACTAAGTAGTTGATCTCACAAGCTAAAGTGTGGAGACACTTGAATAAACACTTGAATAAACACGTGAATGTTTTGTTATAGAACAAAACATTGGAGACCCGCTGAGAGATTCCACATGGAAAACTATCTGAGTGTCAGTGGTTAATCTCTAACGTTCGGTAGTGGAATTGGTCATTTGACTTGAGGTCATCATAGTGCCTTATGTGAGGACAGTCATGCTTAGGTGATGTCGGATGTTGCTGTGTCAAGGGTCATTAATACGACATCGTTCGGGTATGTCAAGAATCATATAAAGGTTGTGAATGATCAATAGATGATTCGTCACTCTTAGATAGTAAGAGATTATGATCTACATTTCATCTAGTTAAGTTGATAATGAAATCCTTGGCCAAGGTGAACTCATAAGTCGAAAAAGAGTTTTCGACTTACATTGACTTAACAGTAAGATAAAAGATATGTTCGATAATTGAGATTGACACACGTCCATATCTCGTAATTGATCGGATCATATTGACGAAGGGATTATAGTTTCACGATAAACGAACAAGTTTGGTTTTGTCATGCCACGTGACATTTCCCGTCACATGTATTGCCCTGACACATTGCTAGATGTCAATCTGGGACAACGAATGTAAATTGATGATGAATTAAAAGGGGTATTTTAATTTATCAGTTTTGATTAGATTCAAATAATAATTCACGTCGTTAGGTATCTTGATCGGGAACCTAATGGGTCACACAGAAAAAAGAATCAGAAGAATGAGGTTTACCAATTAATTAATTGACAAATGTTGGATAATTAATTAATTGGGTTGTTTATTAATAGACTAGAATTAATTAATTGGATTAATTAATTCAAGGACCAGATTTAATTAATTTGATTAATTAAATGTTGGACCGGGTTAAGTTAAAAGATGGGCCAGCCCGTTTGGACTTGTATTAATAGGCTGTTAGGGTTTGAAAAACTGAATGGAATTTTCATTATTCTTGCAGCACGAGAAAAGAAAACCCTAGCCGTCATTCTTATTCTCTGTGTGGATCATCATTGGAAGCTGGACAATTGGACAGCTTGGATTGTAGATCGTGATCATTGGAGTTTGTGAATCAGCAAAAGAGTTTGCAGAATTCATCAAATGTATTATTTTTCTATCACAGTTTCTATCTAAATATAAAGCAGATCCTGTTTGGAAATCGAAATTTGTTTTACTTCCGTTGCGCATGATTAAGTAGGTTCCCGACACAACACCATGAAATATACATTGGAATGAAAAGAAACATTATTAATGAAAAATCTTATGACTTATGGCAAACAGGTTGGGACATGAATACATTAAACAGATACCGACTTCAAGAGTTGGAATTTTTAATCTTAGTTTAGAAATATAGGCCAAGTGACAATCGTGAACAAAAAACCCTACACCTAAAAATCCTACATCTGAATTTCGCAAGGATGGCGGGGGCATCTCCCTTTCGATAGCCGGTCAAAGTGGCTAGGGGGAATGCGACCTATGCATCTATGGTACAAGCCCGGCCTCAGTCGATCCCAAAGTTAAAGATAGAGATGCAACAACCAAAGAAGAATGATGGATTTGTATGGTTTCATTTCTCCAAAGCCGAACTGGAGCAGGCGGCCTCTCCATTCCATTTATCTGTTGTGCTGAAGTTTATGAAGAGAAGGCATACGCTAGAACAGATCCGAATATTCATCAAGGCTCAATGGAGAATCAAAAGATTTTTTCCGGTTAGCACCATGCAGTGACCACGTAATGTTTTAATAAGATTCTGACAGGAGAGGATTTTGGCATAGCATGTGCACAAAAGTCATTGGATTCATGTAGACTTTTCATCTGGTCTCAAGATTTTGATGAAGAACATGAATCTTCTCTGGTTCCAGTTTGGGTATTTCTTCCTGGATTACCTCCCCACTCTTATCATGAATCTATATACATATTATCGCCGGCACCTTTGGCCGATTTTTGAATAGGGACAATTTTACGGTGTGTGCGTCCCGAACAGATGGGGCTCGTGTTTGTGTGGAGATGGATATATCAAAACCCCCAATGGAGTCCTTTTGGTTGGGAGTACTGCATCATCCATCTAGCAGACACCAAGAAATCATCTACGAAAAATTCCCAAAGTTCTGTCATTGCTGCAAGAATCATGGTCACTTGGATTAAACATGCAAAAAGAAGAAGGAGTATGCAGAAACCAAACAATATGTAATTATTTTTAAGGTACCTAAACAGATCTAGCGGAGAAAGGAAGAAAGAGTGGGCCTGGCGGTGGAAAAGGCAGATCATATGGCCGAAGAGAGAAACATAAACAAAGCTGAAAGGAAAAAATTATGCAATGTGATATCTTGATTCCATCGGCATTAATGCTGTTTGTAAGTAATGAAGGCAGAATCGCTACGACTAGTGAAGATGTGGGCGACCAAAGTATGGTGAAGAATCCCCACATTGATTTAAACGATAATTTGGATGATAATGCTATACTAGTCAGCACGGGTAATGATAGAAACGCTATTAATAGCTCAAACCAGAATATGGAGGAAAATATGGGTTCAAAAGATTCTTTACTTTAACAGGCTATAATGAGAGGGGATGTTGATGCTGTACAAGAAGTATTAGTTATGGACATTATAGGCAACATTGCTGATTTAGTGATCAGAGGAGAGCATCTTCCCTAAGCATCTCAAAACATGGAAATCTTTATGAATGATGGACAGGTGATGAGGTTCAGAACACATCTAATGGTAAGGTTGAGAATGAATTACCTGAATTACAAGTTCTAAATTATGATACAGATCCTATTATATCATGCCATTAAAAAAGAATAAGGGAAAATAATCAAGAAAAAAGGTGACTCTAGGTATCACCACAAGATCCAATTTTTTTATTAATAATTAATATTCCTGTATGGAATGTAAGGGGTGTGGTATCCTCTAAGAGTAGGTTAATAGAGTTGAGAAAACACAATAATCCTTCTATTATAGTGTTAGTGGAACCTTTTGTTTCTGCTGAAAAAATAGCTTGTTGGGCTCGACGTTTAAGTTTTCTACATTATGCATCAAATGTCGTAGAAGGAAGAAAATTTTGGATGTTCTAGGTTACTAAGCTACCTTTTCATTGATTAATATATCGGTGCAAATGATATTATGATGGTTTTTGATTGGAAATGATTGGGTGCTAACCTCTTTTATATATGCCAGTTGTTGTCAGAGGCGAAGAAGGGAAATTGTGGGATCAGCTGAAAATGCTTGACAATGGAAGATCTGGATGGCTTGTATGAGGTGATTTTAATATTGTTCGTTCCAATAAAGAAAAATTGGATGGTCTATATTCATCTTCGATGGCTATAAGGGAGTTTAACACCTTTATTCATGAATCATGCCTGATCAATATCCCTTTTGATGGACCAAAATTGTTATGGTGCAATGGACGACAAGGTACTCGTTGTATATGGGCTCGAATAGATCGTATATTGGTGGACCAGAATTTCAAAAATCAGTTTCCATTGGTGTCATTGTGCCTTGTTTGTTTTTTTTTACCAAAGAGTTTATAAGATATTTTGTTCAAATAATAATAATTATTATAAATAAATAAAAAAATTTGTAAAAAGCTAATTTTTGCCATATTATATTACGTCCTTTGTTGGATAAAATTCCCAACTGCTTGATGAATTTGATTTATTAGACATTTATTTATTTGGGAGAATTTATTTGTACTAAAATTAAGTGAGATTTTGTTTGCCCAAAGTTGCAAAATTTTAACTGATTTTAGATGGCAAATATTCAATCTCATAATTAATAGATTATATTGTTGGAGTGAATGTCAAAATTTCATGACCAAAGGCGGAATTTTTTATGATACTACTAGTTCATCCACAAAATTTAAATATCGGAGGGGGCACTTGTACGTTAGGATCGTCCCAAATGATGGATCTTAATGATATGTTAGTTCATCCATTATGACTTAAATCCTTATTATTATTCTATGAGTGTCTAACTCAAAGCATTTATTTCAATTTTTTTGTAGTTAAGTGTATCCCTATGTTGAATGGGAGTTATTGAACTAGATTTGTCTTTTTTGACAACAAAACCTATTGCTCTTACTGAAGATAGCAGCAAAGATGAGAAACAGAGAAATACCTTTTCAAAGCTTGGAAGAGATCCAATAGGTTGAGTCTCATGTTCATGAAGATGACCATAGTTGGTGATAGGTTTAAAATATTGTATTGGCGATTATATGAACAAAAGAACTAGCTTCAACAATTATAAAAGTTTAGAGACTCAATTGTAAAGTTTCATAGTTGGTAGGTTAGCATAGGGTTCGGGATTCCATGTTTGGAACAAGAAGAATTCACGTCGATTTTCGCTAGCTGCTCGCCGAAGTTGTGCTCGATCGAATGACACAACAACATCATCGCTTGACCTTCGCCCCACCGTCACTCGAGCGACAAGCCCTTAGCTCGAGCAAAAAAGCTTCTCGCTCGAGCAACAATATTTTCTGGCCAAACCTAATTTTCGCTTTCCAAGACTTTTACTTGGCCTATACTACTTAAAATGTCCAACTTATAAATAGAGGCACTGTATATTCCTCAAACATGAGATTGAACACATGCTTTCTTGAGAAAACACATCCTACACCAAATTAATATTGTTCAATCAATCACTTGTTTATGCGCCAATCCTTGTGAAAACATCAAATAGCCAAATCAAACACCGGATTGCAATCTGCGCTTGGTTCTATCAAGGGGTTGAAGATGAAGGAAGACTCTTGAAGATCGAGGAGTTCTTTTGAAGATCCACCAGAGATAAACGTACGTAAAGAGTCCGGAGTGGAGTTCATGTGCTCTTTCTAAGAAGACTGCTTTACAATAAGAGCCAGGATTGGTGTTAGTGTACACATTCCAGGAAGGCTGCTTCATACTTTAGACAGAATGTCAGAAAGCTTGTGTCGTCAACTTTGTTGGTGGTCTGTAAGTTTATCAAAAATTTTATAGTGGATCTTTGAGTGGCAAAGCGCCCGGAGTTTTTCCCACGTTGGGTTTCTCCATGAACAATCCTTGTATTATTTACAGTTTTATTTATTGGTTGTTTGATTGTGGTATTTAAACATAGGCAAAATTGGATTGATTGATTAACCACTTAGACATAATTAACTTGTGACTTGTTAATTAGATTTTAAATTCTGCATATTATACCTATTTACCCCCCTCTAGGTGTTGTTAAGGTCAAACCTGCATTTCTCATTTGGTATTAGAGTTTTACATCGATTCATGAACCTTATTTGTTAAGTTTAGATGAGTCGGTCTTTTTTCGTGCCTCCATTTTTCGATAGAAACAATTATGCCTCCTAGAAAGTTCGAATGAGAGCTTTTCTTATGGCTTTGGATAAGTGTATTTGGATAAGTGTGCAAAATGGGTGGACTCCACCTACAACAACAATTGCAGGTGTAGCTACACCCACTCATATTTCTATGTGGACCAAAACTAATTTGGATGAGTATAATTGGAACAGTAAGGGCCTTTATGCCCTGTTCATGGTTGTGTCTGCTCAAGAGTTTGGGCGTATATTGATATGTGAAACTTTTAAGGAAGTTTGGGATATACTAGAAACCACACACGAGGGAACTAAAACGGTTAAGAACTCTAAACTGCAGATATTAACTACTAGGTTTGAAGAGATCAGGATGGCAGAGGATGAGACTTTTGATAGTTTTTATGCTAAACTCAATGACATTGTCAATTCGAGTTTTAATTTAGGTGAGAAGATCCTTGAGTCTAAAATTGTTAGGAAAGTCCTTCGATCATTGCTTGAGAGGTTTAGACCTAAGGTCATTGCAATAAAGGAAAGTAAGGACTTGAATGAGGTTAAAATTGAAGAACTCGTAGGATCACTTCAAACTTATGAACTCACCGTCTCACAGCCCAAAAGTTTTAAATCCATCATCATGAACACTGTTAGAGAAGATGAGAGGGAGTCCACTGACACTAAGACTCTTAGGGATGAAGAAATTGCATATTTTGTTAAAATTCCAAAAGTGATGAGTAATAGGAGAAAGCCTTATGAGCGGAATAGTGAGGTCCCTAATAAACTCTGGAGATATAGACGTGTAAAGAACACCTCTAGGACTTCTGTTAAGAAATTTCAATCTGTCCATGCCATGAGTACAAGGGATTTGGTCACATTAGTAGTGAATGTTCTAATTTGAAGAAAAGTTCGGGTAAAGAACATCGTAAGACAGTAGCGGTGACCATGAGTGATGAGGAGTCAGATTCTAGTTCTCATGATGAGATATCTGGTGGTGAGGATGAACAAGATTATATGGTCTTCACCTTGATTGTTGAAATCGAATCTGACCGTGAGATTAAGAAAGGAGAAAGGGAGCATGAGAGTGAACGATCTGGAGATTTGTTGATTTGCCGTGTTGCTCACATTGCTCTCAAAGCGCAAAATAATTCCATGTGATATCTTGACAGTGCAAGTTCAAGACACATGTGTAGTGACAAATATTTGTTTTCTTCACTTGATGAGTGGAATGGTGGTGTAGTTACGTTTGATGATGGAGCTACTGCACCAATAATTGGAAAATGAGTTGTGAGTATAGCTGGACTACCTACCATCTTAAATGTGTTATATGTGAAAGGTTTAAAGTTCAATCTGTTAAGCATCAGTCAAATTTGTGATGCTGATTTTGAGGTTACATTTGTCTAGAAAAGGTGTTTTGTTGAAGGTGTGAGAACATCTAAAAATTATTACGGAGTTTTACCTAATTATAATTACAGGTGTAGTAGTGCCAAGATCAACGTAATTGAGTTGCGGCATCTGCGACTAGGTCACATGAACCATAACAGTCTGTCTAAACTTGCCAAGAAGGAGATTGTCAATAGCCTACCTAAGCTGGATGATTCTATACCACTGTTTGTGGTTCGTGTCAACAAGGTAAACAGCTTAGGGTACCCTACTAAGAAATTTCTAAGATCTTGATGAGCAAACCTCTTCAATTACTCTATATGGATCTGATGGGACCATCGAAGATATAAAGTCTTGGTGGTAAAAGATATATCTTGTTTGTGGTTGATGACTTTTCTCGATTCACTTGGATTGAATTGCTAAGAGATAAAACTGAAGTGTTCGGTCTTGGCATCTCATTGTCCAAGAGACTTAGAAATGAGAAAGATTATTCTGTGTCCAGAATTTGTAGTGATCATGGTAAGGAGTTCGAAAACTCAAATCTTAAGAACTTCCGTCTGAAGGGAGGAATCTAACATAAGTTCTCATCGCCGATCACTCCACAACAGAATGGGATAGTTAAGAGGAAAAATTGTGTGGTTCAAGAAATGGCGAGAGCTATGCTTCATGGTAGAGATTTAGATATGCATTTCTAGAGTGAAGCCATAAATACTGCATGTCACATTATCAATAGAGTTTATCTTAGACCAAAAACTGACGTGACACCGTATGAGATCTGGAATGGTAAACAGCCTATTGTCAAGTACTTTCGTGTGTTTGGCAGCAAGTACTACATTCTGAGAGATAGAGAAAACTTGGGAAAGCTTGATTCCAAGAGTGATGAAGGTATATTCTTAACATATTCCTAGAATAGTTGAGCTTATCGGGTGTACAGTAATCACATAGTGTTGTGATGGAATCTATCAATGTGGCAGTTGATGATGCTTATAGTGAGGGGGAGATTGGTGGAGAGTGTGTTAAGCTAGAATAGTTGGATATTAATCCAATCAAGGTAATTGATTATAAGGAAGCTTCAATTCTCGATCCTCCACAAACATCAAATGAGTTGGTAGTTTCAACTAAGGATTCTATTTTTGATAATGAAGTTAAACCACCTAAATAACCTTCGTCCAGAGTCAAATTAAATCACCCTAAGGATAATGTGATTGAGGATATAGAAAAAGGAATGAGACTTCGCAAGAGGGTTTTGAACAACCTATCATATGCGAGCTATGTGTCTTAGATTGAACTGAAAAAGTTTGAGGAAGCCCTTAGGGATGAATGTTGGGTTAATGTTATGCATGATGAGTTAAATCAGTTGTTAGGAACAAAGTTTGGGACTTAGTGCCTAAGCCTGATGATTGCAATGTTATTGGTACTAAGTGGATATTCAAGAATAAAATTGATGATCAAGATACCATTACGAGAAATAAGGCTAGGTTGGTTGCCTAAGGATACACTCAGGTTGAATGTGTTGATTTTGATGAAACATTTGTCCCGGTAGCTAGGCTTGAATCTATTAAAATTCTTCTGGTGGTTACCTGTACTTTAGGTTTCAAACTATATCAAATGTATGTCAAGAGTGCCTTCATGAATGGTATTCTTCAGAAAAAAGCCTACGTGGAACAACCTAAAGGGTGATCCGAAATATCCTCACCATGTGTATAGGCTGAATAAAGCCTTGTATGGGCTGAAATAAACTCCTCGAGCTTGGTATGATCTATTTACTACATACCTCTTAGAACATGGTTTCACGAGAGGTGGTGCAGACAGAACATTGTTTATAAGATGAATTGAGGATTCAATTACCATAGCTCAAATCTATGTAGATGACATTGTCTTTAGTTCTCCCGTTGATTCTCTTGCTTATGAGTTTGCTTAGTGTATGAAGCAAGAATTTGAGATGAACATGATTGGTGAATTAACGTACTTTCTTGGTCTTCAAGTCAAGCAGACTGATGAGGGATTATTCATATCTCAATCGAAATATGCCCAGAATCTTGTCGAGCGGTGTGGGATTGACAGCAAGAAATATACTAGAACCCCTATGAGCACATCATCAAGTTAGGTTTAGATCTGATGTGCAATAGTGTTGATCAAACATTGTATAGGAGTATGATAGGTAGTTAGTGTAGGGGCCTGCACGCATTTTCAGGCTGATCATAAGGAATCACACCTGAGAGCTGTGCGACGTATTATTAGATATGTTAATGGTACTATTAATTATGGGATCCTGTACTCTAGGGAGTCTATTCTTGATCTTGCTGGTTATTCCATTATTGATTTGGCTGGTAATGCTGATGACAAAAAGAGTATTTCTGGTGGTTGTTTTTATGTTGGTGCTAACCTCGTTGCTTAGATGAGTAAGAAACAAATTCTATCTTATTGTCCACAGCCGAGGCTAAGTACATTGCGACAAGAAGTTGTTGTGCTCAATTGCTTTCGATGAAGCAAATGTTAAGTGACTATGGGATTGAATAGTATACTATGACTGTGTTTTGTGATAACCACATCGCCATTAATATTTCTAAAAATCCTGTTCAACACTCTCGAACTAAACATATTGACATCAGACATCATTTTATTCGAGA
This sequence comes from Fraxinus excelsior, assembly GCA_019097785.1. NCBI lineage: Eukaryota > Viridiplantae > Streptophyta > Magnoliopsida > Lamiales > Oleaceae > Fraxinus > Fraxinus excelsior. The sequence goes on from CM032637.1 coordinate 19,419,600, forward strand.
GCTTGTGGAAACTCAAATTGTGAATCTTGAACATATTTCTACTGAGAACCAATTAGCTGATTTATTTACTAAGTCGGTGGATGGTCTTCGGTTTGAATCTCTTAGAACATCTATTGGTATTTGTGTACCTCATTGACTGAGTATATTTGATGCATGTTGGTATTCCACTATTGTGTGACATTGTGTTATGCATGCATCATATTTATTTACTTATTTTTCATGTATTTATTTTATCCTCTTGTGTTTTATTTGAATTTTTTTTATATTTTGTGTGTTTGGTGCATTCATGATTTTATACGAAAATCAAACAAAAATATTTTCTTTTCTTGCTTTGGTTTAAAGTTTTAAAAAAATAGAAAATGGATGTTGATTTGGAAATTGGTTTTACAGCATGGTATCCATTACATTTGATTTTGTTGGTTTTAATCATTAATGAGTTTATTTAGTGAGTTGTAATATAATTTCCATGACTAGCTTATGATACTCATGGAATATTTAATATAGGTCTCTTCATATATCATTTGCACTGCACATCTATGATCTTGACAGTGAGACTCTACCGTATGTGTAAAATTTAGGATGGCAATCACATGTTAGTAAGATGACTTTGAGCATGAATTGACCATTATTATTAGACATAACCTTGATATTAACCCTGCATGAATCAGTATCTATCTGAAAAAAAAAGTGACTCAATATCTTAATACTTTTTTTTGGACCTTATATGACTTGAGTAATTAAGCATGCGAGTCTTCTCATAACCTGGTGTCTATGGTCATCTGACTTGGGTTAATCGGCCTAAAATTCGTTACAGGAGTCATGTTAGTCGGTTAATGGAAAGGAGCCTGTACTTAAGATGAATAAAAATATATGAGCATTCCTATTGAAAGTTGTGAAAAAAGGAAAAATATTTGTATTGTAATTCAGGGGGAGAAAAGAAATTCTTTATTAGAAATGAGCTTTCATATGTAGGTTTTAATGTGCTATACAGTTTGACTTTCATAAGTAGATGAATATCCTTATTAGCGATGATGTTTAGCATGTCATTTCTCACAAATTTAAGGTTTGAAGTTCTACTACTAGAGGATTAGTGACACTTAACATATATGCGTCACTTATATCATTTACTCTATGGGTGCTTTAAGTTGGAATTGTGAAAAAGTTTACTGCTAACTGCATATACTTGTGATTGCTTATACCTACATTATTGAGATGTTTTGTGATTTTACTTTGTCCCTTCGACATTTGTGAGGGGGAGAGATTTTATTGTAAGGGAGAGATAGATTATTTACATTTATTGTTTGACGAGCTACATTAGTTATTTGTTATGTTATGTCTTTTAGTGGTCGATGGAGAGAGACATAGATACTGTGTATTATTTAAGACATTGTGATTTGAATTGATATTTGCATATGTGTATGTCTTGATGGGTCATTGGGTAGAGATATAGATACATTTACCTACTTTCTTTAACACTTTGAGAGTTTGCAATAAAGGGACTTGTGCATTGCATTTGCATTGCATATCATGCACTGAGGGGGAGCATACGCATTGCATTTGTATTGCATTTCATGCATAGCTATTTGAATTTTGATATTTTGTAATATTAATGTTGTCATGATGTTTTGGTTAGCATTAATATTGCATCTCAAATTAGCTTGCTTATTTATTTGATTATGCTTCTAAGTACTTTATCACTTATTTCCTGTATTACGTGCTTTTACACTGGGTATGAGAGTCTTTGATTTCAGTATACAAGTTTAACAAAGTGGAAGGTACATTAAGTTGAATCAGTTAGACTTGGGTAGTTTTAATATTATATTGTTTTTGTATTGTATTTGGTTTTGTCACAAAATGTCAAAGGGTAAGTTTATTAGGTTTAAAATATTGTATTGGCAATTCTGTGAACAAAAGAACCAATTTGAACAATTATGAAAGTTTAGGGACTCAATTGTAAAGTTTCAAGTTGGTAGGTTATCATAGGGTTCGTTGTTTCATGTTTGGAACAAGAAGGATTCAAGCTGATTTTTTGCGAGCTTCTCATCGAAGTTGTGCTCGAACTGATGATACAGCAACACCATCGCTCGACCTTCGCCCCACAATCACTCGAGCGACGGTCCCTTAGCTCGAGCGAAAAAGCTCCTCGCTCGAGCGACAGTATTTTGTAGCTAAACCTAATTTCTGCTTTCCAAGACTTTTACTTGGCCTATACTACCTAAACTGTCCAACTTATAAATAGAGGCACCGCATATTCTTCGAACATGAGATTGAACACATGCTTTCTTAAGAGAACACATCCTACACCAAATTGATATTGTTCAATCCATCACTTGTTTATGCTCCAATCATTGTGAAAACATCAAATAATCAAACATTAGATTGCAATCTTCGCTTGGTTCTATCAAGAGGTTGAAGATCAAGGAAGATTCTTGAAGAACGAGAGTTCTTTTGAAGATCCACATGAGATAAATGTTTGTAAAGAGTCGGAAGTGGAGTTCGTGTGTTCATTCCAAAAGGACTGTTTTACAAGAAAAGCCAGGATTGGTGTTAAAGTACACATTTCAGGAAGGTTGATTCATATTTTAGACAGGAGGTCAAAAAGCTTGTGTCGTCAACTTTGTTAGTGGTCTGTAAGTTTATCAAAACGTTTATAGTGGATCTTTTACTTGTAAAGCGCCCGGAGTTTTTCGTACGTTGGGTTTCTCCGTGAACAATCCTTGCGTTCTTTACTGCTTTATTTATCGGTTGATTGATTGTGGTATTTAAACATAGGAAAAATTGGATTGATTAATTAACCACCTAGACATAATTAACTTGTGACTTGTTGCTTGTTAATTAGATTTTAAATTCCACATATTACACATATTCATCCCCCTCTAAGTATTTTTAAGGTCGAACTTGCATTTCTAAGTTCAGAACACTAAACATTCACTCCCTAGTACAGATGATGCCGAGACCTTTTCTACTAATGTTAAGGAAAGGTTTTGCTCAATAGATAAGTCTCTAAAAGGGACTTTAATGGCTAGACTTACCACCATGAAATATGATGTGGCTAAGGAAATGCGAGAGCATATTCTGGAGATGATCAATATAGCTGCCAAACTTGAAACATTAGGAATGAAAGTAGATGAGTCCTTTATTGTGCATTTTATCTTGAACTCTTTGCAACCTCAATATGGTTCATTCTAGATGCACTACAATTCTATCACAGATAAGTGGAATGTGAATGAGTTGGCTAGTATGGTGGTCCAGGAGGAGGTAAGAATTGAGCATTAAGGGACTTTTTCTGCTAATTTTGTATCTTAAAAAGCTGGAAAGAAAAAACACCATTATGGCAAAGGAAAGAAACCAGCACCATCAAAAAGGAAAGAGACTTTCTCTAGATAAACATGCTCAAGGAAATGATGTAACTTGTCATTTTTGTAGGAAGCTTGGACACATGAAAGCTATGTGTCCAAAGCGTAAGGCTTGGTTCAAAAAGAAGGGTAAGCATAGGCTTATGTATGTTTCAAATCAAATCTTGTAAATGTTCCCAATAATTCTCTGTAATTAGTTTCAGGTGCTTATGCTTATGTTTCTATGACATTGCAGGGATACCTTTCAAGTCGATCACCAACCCAACTGAACATTTCATCTTCATGGGGAATGAAAATAAGGCTAAGGTTTTAGCCATTTGAACTTTTCGTTTAGTTATATGTACTGCTCATTATTTATTTTTTTAGATCTTCATGACATTGTTTATGTGCCTTTTACAAGGCGAAATATGATTTCTTTATCTTGACTTGATCTTGATGGCTATTCTTTTACTTTTCAGAATAGTTGTTTTAGGATGTGTTTGAGCCACATTATTTTGAAAGAATGTATTTTGGAATAGTAGATTGATGGAGAATGTGTGATTGAAAAATAAGGAAAAATTATTGATGTGATGGAAAAATAGATTAATGTTTCTTTTCATTCCAATGTATACTTCATGGTTTTGGGTAGAGACTAGGATATTTCTATTGGTTCTAGTTTCTTTTTCAATGGCTTTCACCAACTTCATCTTGATAATACCTTCGTTAATGATGTCTATACCCAAAACCATGAAGTATACATTGGAATGAAAAGAAACATGCTTAATGAAGAATCTTATGACTTACGGCATAACACGTTGGGACATACTGTGAAAAATTATCTACGAAACTGATGAAGTACTTTTCTCCACCAAAACATTTTGTAGACAAGGGTCTACATATATCTGTATGAATAATTTCAAGAGGCTCCTTACCCCTTGTGGCATTTTATTTGATATGTTTGATCTACTTTCCTTTAATACAATCCATACACATACTGTGATCAGTAAAATCCCAAAAGGAAGAATTTCTTCCTTTACTAATCTATGTAGCCTTTCTTAGGAGATATGTCCCAACATGTTTTACCATAAGTCATAAGATTTTTCATTAAGCGTGTTTATTTTCATTCCAATGTACACTTTATAGTGTTGGGTAGAGACTAGGATATTTCTATTGGTTATGGTTTCCTTTCTGATGGCTTTCACCAACTTCATCTTGATAATACCTTCATTAATGATGTCTATACCCAACACCATGAAGTATACATTGGAATGAAAATAAATATGCTTAATGAAAAATCTTATGACTTATGACAGAACAAGTTGGGACATATCTCTTAAGAAAGGCTACAGAGATTAGTAAAGGAGGAAAATTTTTCCCTTTTGGATTTTACTGATCTCAATATGTGTGTGGATTGTATTAAAGGAAAGTAGATCAAACATATCAAGAAATATGCCACAAGGAGTAAGGATCTTCTTGAAATTATTCATACGGATATATGTAGACCCTTGTCCACAAAATATTTTGGTGGAGAAAAGTACTTCATCAGTTTTATAGATAATTTTTCACAGTATGCATATATTTATCTACTACATGAAAAGTCTTAGGCTATTATGGTCCTTGAGATATTTTTCCTTGAGGTCGAAAGATAGTTAGATAGAAAAGTGAAAATCATTAGATTGGATCGAGGTGGTGAATACTATGGTAGATATAATGAATCGAGTCACAACCCTGGCCTATTTTCAAAACTTTTGAAACAGTATGGCATTGTAATACAGTACACTGTGCTCGGAACGACATAGCAAAATGGTGTTGCTAAGAGGCGTAATCGGACATCATTGGAAATTGTTAGGAGTACGGTAAGTAATTTTACTTTACCCAAATCATTGTGGAGTGAAGCACTTAATACAGTTGTATATATCATAAATAGAGTCCCTAATAAATCAGTTCCAAAAACTCCTTTTGAGCTTTGGTCTAGAAGGGTATCGTGTTTAAAACCTATGCATGTCTAGGGTTGTCCGCAAAAAATGAAACTTTACAATCCGTATGAAAATAAATTGGATCATAGAACAATAAGTGGGTTCTTTATTGGTTACCCAAAGAAATCCAAATGGTATAGGTTTTATTGCCTTGACCATAGTCTAAGAATTGTAGAAACTCAAAATGCCAAATTCACTGAAACTGATAAATTCGGTAGGAGTAATAAATCGAAAGATGAGATCATAGAAGTGCGGGTAGTTGTTCCTATACCCACTTTTTCAGAAAGGGTTAAAGTTCTGCCTAATAATCATTCTATTGATATAGTGGAACAAATGAATGTTGATCCACCTCAACATGAGAATTATACTGATGAACAAGTTATGGAGATGTCAGAACAAATACCATTGCGTAGATCTCAGAGGATCGAAGACTTGCTATTTTATCTGATTATGTAATGTATCCCTAGGAGCATAAATTTGACATTGGAACAATTAGTGATCTAGTTAAGTTTTCACAAATTAAAGAGAGAAATGATTCAACTTAATGGGTTATTGCCATGAAAGAATTGAAATCCATGGCAAAAAATGAAGTATGGGCTCTTGTTAAATTGCCCGAAGGATGTAAAAGAGTCGGATGTAAATGGGCTTTCAGAAGAAAACGAGACTCTAAAGACAATGTTTAACAATATAAGCTAGACTTGTGGGTAAAGGTTTTTACTCAGAAAGAGGACATTGATTATAAAGAGATATTTTCTCCAGTATATAAAAGGGACTCTTTTAGAATCATTATGTCATTGTTGGCACATTTTGATTTGGAACTACACCAGATGGATTAAAAATAGCATTTTTGAATGAAAATTTGCATGAAGAGGTCTACATAGGGCAGTCGTAATACTTCTCTAAAAAGGTAGAGTCACTTGGTCTGCAAGCTCAAAACTCTCAAAGAATTTTGAAATGAAATATTTGGGTGAGGCATCTTTTGTGATTGGAATAAAAAAATTTCAAAACCGAAAATGAAGACCGTTATGATTGTCGAAAAAAGATTACATAGAAAGAATTCTCGAGAGATTTGGCATGAAGAATTGTTCGTCTTTAGATACTCCAATTGTGAAAGGAGATAAGTTTAGCCTATCACAGTATCCTAGAACTAATTGGGAGCGAAAGTAGTTGGAAAAGATGTTGTATGAATCTGTTGTGGGGAGATTGATATATGCACAGACTTGAATGAGACCAGATATTAGTTTTGTAGCTCTGATTTTAACTAGTTGCTCAGATAGTAGAAAGTCCACTTCTGGATATGTGTTCTTACTAGATGGTGGAGCTATTTCCTAAAAAAGAAGGAATCAATTCATCATTGTTTCATCTACTATGGAGATTAAGCTTGTGGTGTGCTTTGAAGCAACAATGCATGGTTCATGATTAAGGAACTTTATCTCAAGACTTGAAGTTGTCGACTCTATAGCCAAGCCGCTAAGAATTTATTGTAATAATTCCTGTACAGTCTTTTTCTCCAAGAATAATAGGTATTCTAATGGTGCAAAACACATGGACCTCAAATACCTTGATGTCAATGAGGAAGTATAGAAACAAACTGTGTCCATAAAACACATTGAGACTTCGTTCATGGTAGCTGATCCTTTGACAAAAGGAATGACTAGAAAGAAATTTAAAGAACATGTTGAAAGTACAGCTCTTATGTATTTCTCCATGATTTGAACGTGTTAGTGAGCTCGTTGATGTATTGAATGTTCTCTTTTTGACATAGACGGATATTCAATTATGATAATTTTGGTCTTCTTGTTTTCCACTTATATGTACATTGAATGGTGTGGATGAATGATGACAATAAATTGTCTGAAATAAACAAACCCAAGGCTAGGGCTGTAAGCAAAAATCGCCAAACTGAAAAATCGAACCGAAACCGCATTTTAGAAACCGTCGGTTTGGTGCCACGTGGACCCATCAACGAAATGATTTTGAATCAAACCAAACCGGTCAAAAACGGTTTAGTTTAGATTTGAGAATTTTAATTGTGGTTTAAAACCAAACCAGACCGGCGAAAAAATATATAAAAATAAAAAATAAGAAAATGAAAAATTCAAATATGTAAAATTCAATAGTTTTGTCATGTGTTGGTATTTTTGTCAATTTATAATTTTCTATTACATATATATTATTATTACCCAATAATCCTAATTTATATCTGATAATCTCAAGACTAACCTAATATATCAAAAGTCATTTTCCTCTTCAAAATTTAGATAAACCGACACCGACATAGCTTTGAGCCACCAGTACCACACCAAATCAGAGACAATGATATCCTGGGTCTTCGGTAATAATATTTGCCATAAATAAAGTTTCAGATCAATAATTCTTTTGAGTAAACTGATGTAAGAAATCTGAAATTATATGAGTTTTGCATTTCTCTCAACGATTGGATGATTGTGAAATAAATTTATTCACTTTGATAGAAATGATTTATCTACTATGTACATGATTCTATTCTATTTGTGTGGACATACTCTTATTTTGTGACTGAATTAGGCATGATAAAATATGTCAATAGAAGCTAAAAAGTGTTTATATGCAATTTGATAAGTGGATGAGTTGTTTAATAAGATAAAAGAAACCAACAATAACTCCAGAGGCAACTATACTTGCATTAATTTAATTGTTGTGTTTTATTGTACGCTTAGATATTTTGTTAAATTGTTTCTTTAAGTGTTTTGAATTAATAAGGATGATATATATTCAGTTAGCCTATTAAAGTCTTGAATTTTGATCTAGTAGGTGTAAAGTTTATCATTTAAGGTGTTGCCTTATTGATGTCTCAATAACTGTATTATGGAACTATATGCTTTCAAATAAATATTTAGTTTACATGTGTTTTGGGCATTATATTTAGTTTATTAGACTTGTATTGTAACGTTATCGTAACGTATTAGCCTAAAAAGGGCGAACATAAAATTATTATTATGATTTCACTTGAATTTAGTTGGTATTTAAATTTATAGTAGATATATTTAATTGTTTTAGATTTATTACTAGTAAGATATAAATATATATTGAATTCAATCAATTAATGATATAAAAGTAGACATGTAAAAAAATATACGATGAAATCGACGGTTAAAAATCGGACCAAACCATTAGGTTTCGATTTTTTTCCAACCGTTCAAAATGGTTTGGTTTAGGTTTGAGTTTTTCTCAAACCGGTTTAAACGATTTGGTTTGAAAATCTGTCAAAACCCGGTAAAATCGAACCACTTACACCCCATTGGCCAAGGCATTATGATATTAGCTTTAAAAACTATATTAAAGTTAATGTTCATTAAAGTTACTAGTGTTGTGGTACATTGATGAAGTTTTGTTAATGGGTACAAATGACCACCATGGCTCGCATTGGTAGCCAATTTAACATTAGTATAATGGAACTTGTGTGAGATATAATAGATTGGGAAGATTTTCTAAAGTGCGCACGTGTATGATTTTATTGTCATGACCTATAATAGTCCTTTTAAAATAAAATGTTTTTTTAAGTTTTGTAAATTATAAAAATGAACATTTTGTTTTGTATTTGGGTGTATGGGCCAAGTGAAAGAATGTAAGAATATTATTAAAATTATTAATATTCTATTTAGCGTCCCGCATATCTTATAACACCTAATTAAATGGTTATGGGTCATTACTAATATAACTAATATTATAAGTTAGAATTGAATTAAAAAAAAATTTGGTTTCTCTCATAATGAAATGACGTCAGAAGTCTTTCAATTTTCTTGATGGTAGAATGCCTCTAAAAGCAATGAGAGACTTTAGGGTTCATAACTACAACAATTATTTTTGTACCTCGAACATCGTGAGATGCTTTTGAGGTAAAATTGTTAGGAAGATCCTACTATCTTGAGAATAAAAGAATTAGAAAATGGATTCAGGTAAGTCCCAATTATTTTACATTCTATATTATTGATTATGATTAACATGAGCCCTGCCCCATTCGGGGAGGGACAGGGCCGGACGAGTCTTTTTTTCCATCACTAGCATGCATACATTAGGTCGAAGTCATGGATTCGTGATTCACATGGTTCTACAGTAACCATGCCCCTAGCTTCGCCAGTCTGCATGGAAAGCACACTCCTGTAAGCAATCCTCAGCTGGTCCCATGTCCTCCATCAGGACCTCATGTTGGGAAATGAATGAAAAATGATCAGTTTCAGCCCATAGTCGTTCCTCTGCCATTTCATCTTCAGTCTCAAAAATTGAATGAAAATCAGTTTCATCAGAATTTATGGAAATCAGTTTCAGCGTTTCAAGCATTCCTCTTCAGTTTTAGAGATATTAATAACCACTCTCTTCCTATATGGGTATAAATAGAGGATATCTCGATTAGGAAAAGAACAGGGGGTGTGAGATACAGCATCCAGCAACAAATTTTCTTCCTTTCTGGTTCCAGCAACAAATTTCTTTCTTCCTTTTCCAGAATTCTTTGAGAGATATAGAAAATCACAACTAGTTCGTAGGTAGTTAACGTAGTGCAGCGTCAACCGATAACCGATTGTATCCTGGGAATCGAACACCGATCAAAACCTCTTGTACTTCGGCGAGGCGGCGAATTCGATTTAAGGAAACCGTGTAAACACTGGCCTTCGGGTTTGGTTTGATTTGATTTGATTCTCCAATTTTTCCCAACAAGCTTAAATCGAATTCTATTTGGTTAATCAAATTCTTTTTATTTTGTTCATATGTTTTTGTAATTTTTTTTCTTCTTCAGTTCGTGTTAATTTTTCCAGTTCATATGTTTTTAAGTTCTGTTTTCTTTTTAGTTCATATGGTTTCTAAGTCCTGTCTACCATTTACATTAAGTGTATTAGGTAGATTTCAGGTGGATCAAGATTGAAAAAAAAATGGTCTCTGCATAATTTCAAAAATGGTGGTTTTGTATGGTTTTTATCTACTAACATGTTTTTATATCATTTGGTAATGATTACATGATTATCATTTGGTAATGATTATTTAACTTTTGAAATTATTAGTTATAAATGCCTCATTTTGCTTACTTTTCCTTTTAATTACAATAATTAGTTATGATTTCTAATTCAATTTTAAATGATTAATAAGTTGTTAATGATTTGACAAAATAATCTGATAGTTTTTTTTTTGAACAAATTACTTAGATCTCAAATTTATAAGTATTCTAAATTATTTGTTGCTTGTTCTAAGGTTCAATGGCGTCACATGGAAATAACGATGTGAATAATGGAAGCAACACTGTTGGGACCTTTGGTAACCCTATGGAGACCTCGACTGGCATTCCTCCCTTTGATGGGATAATTGGAGGTGGGATTCCTCATGTTGGAGTGAACTCGACTTTGCCTACGGTCCAGGTAATCCAGTTTGGCACAGTACCTTTTCTAGTACCTAGGGCTGCAGCCTCAGTACCTTTGCCATCGTTTTGGGCTCCATTTTCGGTGAATCATGCAATTCGACCAGATAAGTTTGCTGGTACTAATTTTAAGACATGGTAGAATAAGATGATTTTTTATCTTACTATTTTGGGCCTTGCATGTTTTCTCACTGAGGATGCCCCTGTCGTGGCTAAAAACGACACTAATATGCATAGGCGTGCAGCTTGGGATGCATGGAAAAGTGCTAATTTTTTGTGTCACAACTATGTCTTGGATAACCTACGGAATTCTCTGTATCACATGTATGCGGTAAAGAAATCTGCTAAGGAGCTTTGGAGTCCTTAGAAAATAAGTACAAGTCTGAGGATGCTGGGTCTAAGAAATTCTTGACCAGTCGGTGCATGGAATTCGAAATGGTTGATTCACGTTCAGTAGTGAGCCAAATGCAGGAGTATCAAGTTATTTTGCAAGATATGTTGAGGGTTTGACTATGTCAGAATCTCTACAAGTGGCTACTACTATTCATAAGCTACCTCCTCAATGGAAGGCTTTCAAAAGCTATTTGCAGCATAAGAGGAAAGAGATGTCTTTCGAGGATTTAATTATCAAGCTGTACATTGAGAAGGATAACAAAAAATCTGAACGTAAGTTAGGGAATTCTTACTCTGAGAAGGCTAATGTATTGGAACACAGCTAAAGTTCTGGTACTAAGAAAGGTCAATCATTTAAACCCAAGCAAGGTAATGGAAATTGAAAAGACAAAAACAGACCACGAAAAGGTCTCAGTTGAAGCCTACCGGTGGGTAGGAAAGAAGCCTAAGTTCCAGTTCAATGGAAAGTGCTTCGATCAGCAGATTGTCGTCAGCCTCGGAGGGATAACAAGCAGGGCCCTCATGCTAATATGGTTGGAAATGAGCGAGATCGTCTCTCAAATGAGATGTCTAACCTAAACCTTATGGCTGTGATTAGTGAGGTTAACCTGGTGGGGTCTAACCCTAAGGAGTGGTGACTAGACATTAGGGTCACTTGCCATGTCTGCTTCAACAAGAGCATGTTTACTACTTTTGCACCAATTACAAATGGTGAAAAGTTGTTTATGGGAAACTCTGCAACTTTTGAAGTGCTTCGTAAATGTATTGTGATCCTGAAAATGACATTCGACGGAGAGCTTATTCTGACCAATGTGTTGTACGTGCCAAAAATTTTCAAGAATCTGGTCTCTGGTTCTTTTCTGAGCAATAATTGTTTCCACATGGTCATTGAGGCTGATAAGCTAGTGATTACCAAAATAGGAGTTTATGTTGGGAAAGGCTATATGACTGATGGCCTGTTTAAATTGAATGTAATTGTTGTAACCTCAACTATTATGAATAATGATAAAACTCCTTATGTTTACTTACTTGAGTCTCCTAAACTGTGGCATGGTAGATTAGGTCACGTAAAGTATAATGCATTACGCAGACTAAGCAAACTAAACTACTTGCCTAGGTTTCAAATTGATTCAAATCATAAACGTAAAACATGTGTTGAGGCTAAGCTTACTAGGTCTTCGTTTCATAGTATTGAAAGAAGTACCGAACCATTGAAACTAGTCCACATTGATGTGTGTGGCTTGAAATTTGTCCAAACAAGAGGCAACAATAAGTACTTTATTACTTTCGTCGACGATAGCACGAGATACTGTTATGTGTATTAGCTTAAAAGCAAAGACGAAGCTATCGATAAATTTATTCTTTATAAGAATGAAGTTGAAAATTAACTTAGCAAGAAAATAAATGTGCTACGGAGTGATCATGGTATTAGTTCTGGATTACCACAGAATATGTGGGGAAAAGCTATTCTCTCTGCAAATTACTTCTTGAATAAAGTGTTAAGAAAGAATATGGATAAGACTCCGTATAAACTTTGGACAAGTCGTACACCTTTGTATAAATACTTACGAATGTGGGGGTATCTTGCGAAGGTCGTCGTGCCTCCTCCTAAAAAGGTCAAGATTGGACCTAAGACAGTTGACTATATGTTCAATGGTTATGAACAAAATAGTAGTGCATATAGGTTCCTTGTGTAATATTCGAATGTACCCGATATTCATCCAAACACGATTACAGAGTCTATGAATGTACAATTCTTTGAGAATGTCTTTCCTTGTAAATCTCCTAAACAATTAACTTATCCTAAACGGACTATGGAATCTTCTGCTTTTAGCAGCAGTAAAGATCTAGTTGAAGAAGGTGAGGATGAGCCTAGACGGACAAAAAATTCTAAGACGTTTGGCCCTGATTTTCTCACATAGTTGACGGAGAATGATCCTCAAAGCTATATCTTCTCTAGATGGTCATTTATGGAGAGAACCCATCAAGAGTGAAATCGATTCTATCCTACAGAATCATAACTGGGAATTAGTAGATCTTCCACCGGGCTGTAAGCCTTTGGGCTACAAATGGATCTTCAAGAAAAAGATGAAAGCGGATGGCTCTATTGATAAATATAAAGCTCGACTAGTAATCAAAGATTATAAGCAAAAAGAAAGTTTAGCTTACTTTGATACTTATTCTCCTATGTTGAGAATAACTTCTATCCGGATGATAATTGCTATTGCTGCTTTGTGAAATCTAGAAATACATCAGATGGATGTAAAAACAGTTTTCCTAAATGAAAATTTGAATGAAGAAATCTACATGGAGCAACCAGAGGGGTTTAGCTCCAGGTCTAGAAAGGAAAGTTTATAAACTAGTTAAATCACTTTATGGTTTAAAGCAAGCACCGAAGCAATAGCATGGAAATTTCATAATGCTATTGTTTCTAGTGGTTTTCTAATCAACGAGTGCAACAAGTGTGCATATGTTAAGGACATTAATGATGGATATGTCATATTGTGTATGTACGTCGATGACATGCTCATTGTCGGCAACTCTGCTAAGATTATCAAAGCCACTAAGAATATGTTAAAACTCAAAGTCTGACATGAAAGACATAGGTCTCGCGGATGTCATTTTGGGAGTAAAAATTACTCGAACGCCAAATGGACTTGTGTTATCTCAATCTCATTACATTAATAAGATACTAGACAAGTTCAACAAGTCAGATACCACTGTGGCCAGGACTCCAGTGGATTTGAGTCTCCACTTATCCAAGAACACTGGTGATGGTGGGTCACAGTTAGAATATTCTTGAATAATTGGGAGTTTAATGTATTTAATGACTTGTACGAGACCGGATATAGCATACTCAGTTAGCAGATTAAGTCGTTACACGAGTAACCCAGGTATTATTCACTGGAGAGATATTTTCAGGGTGTTACATTATTTGAGGTACACTCGTGATTTTGAACTGCATTATTCTAGATACCCTGTAGTAATCGAATGGTATGTTGATGCAAATTGGATATCAGATTTGTTAGATTCAAAATCTTCCAGTATATATGTCTTCACTCTTGGTGGTGTAGCTATCTCTTGGAAATCGTCCAAACAAACTTGCATCGCAAGATCTACAATAGAATCTGAGTTCATCGCTTTGGACAAAACAACTGAAGAAGAAGAGTGGCTTCGCCAGTTTGTTGATGATATTCCAAGATCGTCAAAACCTATGCCTGCAATTTGTGTTTATTACGATAATCAATCAGCAATTGGTAGGGCACAGAGCAATATGTACAATGGTAAGGCTCGACATATTCGAAGATGACATAATACCATTTGACAACTACTCTCACAAGATATTATCACTCTGGACTACGTGAAGTCAAAGGATAATATTGCGGATTCGCTAACCAAAGGGTTAACTCGAGAGCTAGTTGAAAAGGCATCAAGGGGAATGGGCTTACAACCTATGACGTTGAAAGGTATCATGGTGAAAATCCAACCTAACTGAATGGAGATCCCATGATCTAGGTTCAAAGGGACAACTAAGCCATGTATATCTGTGTAAATCACTAAGAAAGTTCACATTCTACTCATTCCTATGGTGCTCACAGTGATTGGAAGATGCAGGTTAAGCTACGATTTTAATTACCCTTAAGCATCGTTGTAAAATGCTGAGTTAAGAGGTCACCTATGTGACTGTGAAGTGTGGTCTCTTCTATAAGGGTTGGGAAAGCTACACCCTTGAACAAACACTTGTAGAACCAGGCGACGTGTTCATGGCCAAAACAAACACAACATGAGAACTACGTTGTGTCTAGAATGGTCCTATGTGAGATCTACTATCTTGGTTTACACAAATGGCGAAAAAGTTCAAGGCATCAGATCCACTAGTTTGCTAGTAATTCTTGATAGGTTTCACAAGGAAAGGTTAAAAGCTAAATGCTACCTATCATATGCAGGATTGATTCGTTCTACTCTATCTTTCTCTGGTTTTTTCAAATTTTCATTCATATGGGGGATTGTTGGGAAATGAATGAAAACTGATCGGTTTCAGCCCATAGTCGTTCCTCTGCCATTTCATCTTCAGTTTCAGAAATTGAATGAAAATCAGTTTCATCAGAATTTATGAAAATCGATATTAGCGTTTCAAGCATTCCTCTTCAATTTCAGAAATATTAATGACCACTTTCTTCCTATATGGTTATAAATAGAGGATTTCTCGGTTAGAAAAATAACAGGAGGTGTGAGATACAACCTCCAGCAACAAATTTTCTTCCTTTCTGGTTCCAGCAACAAGTTTCTTCCTGGTTCAAAATTTTCCTTCTCCTGAATTCTTTGAGAGATATAGAAAATCACGGCTAGTTCGTAGGCGGTTAACGTAGTACAGCGTGAACCAATAATTGATTGTATCTTGAGAATCAAACACTGATCAAAACCTCTTGCACACCGATGAGGCAGCGAATTCGATTTAAGGAAACTGTGTAAACACAGGTCTTCAGTTTTGGTTTGATTTGATTTGATTATCCAATTTTCCCCAATACCTCAAACATTTTGGACGTTGTACAATAGTTACAGGATGCGATATAAGTACCCGAAGATTTACCTCAACTAGAATCTTCTTTGCATCTATTTTTGGGAGGCCTTTTTTGAAATAAAGAAGCCTGCTTGCCGATCTGAAAGCATTCACAGTTCACCTGGTTGTTTTTCCTTCCACGATCAGAAGCCAAGCACATCTGCCACATCCAGGGGTTTTGGAAGTGGGACATGTAGCGGCCCAATTACGTTAACTCAAATTGCCACGTCATTGTCTTTTGCCCTACTTTTAATAATCAAATTTGTGAAAATAACCTAATTTTTAAAATCGCATCACATTCATAACGATAATTATCGTCGGCAACAAAACTCATTTAAATAACTTAGAATAATCGTTTTAAAATTTAAATCACAAGTTTTTGAAATAAACGAAATAACAAAGTACGTTAATAGTGTTCGAAATGCGGAAATTTTGTAAGTAAATAACTATGACTTTCAATTCATGCCACCACTGCCCATCACATTCGATTATCTCCGAAATCTGCAATTATGTTAAAATAACGGGATGAGTATTTCGAAGAAATACTAAGTAGACTCATTGTCGATAATTAATTTACAGAATAATTGAACACATACTTATGCAATATATAGACATCATCATCATCATATGCTCATTTTCTTGAAAATCATAGGGTGTGGGTAGTCTCGTCTCATGGATTTAAGCACATAAGTTATACATAACATTCTCATCTTATCTCATAAGAGATACTCGTCTCTTCTCATGCATTAAGGTATACAATTTATGGCAAGCATAACAATATCATATATCTCATATGACATATTCTCGTCTCGTGCATTAAAACATATATATCACATAAATTCACATAAGACATGCAATTATAATTTAAACTAATTAATGGAGGCGAGTCTACCTCAATAATCTTGAGTTATGTGCAAAAATGGAGCGAAAAGTAATCTCAAGCTCTTAATCGTCTGTACATTTCGTCTAGCCAAAATAGAAAATAAGTTTTGAATTAATATTTTGAAACTTTAAACTTTTAAAGTGATAAAATGAAGTTTAGGGACTTCATTGAAAATTATTGAAACTGAAATAAATAACTTAAAATGATAAAATAAAGTTCAGTGACTTAATTGAAAATTTATTGAAACTGAAGATAAAAGTTTAAGAGCTGAAATAGTAACTTTTAAAAGTTTAGGAACTAAACTGTAAATATATTAAAGCTGAAAATAACAACTAAAAACGGAAATAATAACTTTTAGAAGTTAGGGACTAAACTGTAAATCTATTAAAGTTGAATATAAAAACTAGAAGGGTTGAAATAATGACCTTTAGAAGTTATGGACTAAACTGCAAATTAATTAAAACTGAAAATAAGAATTTAAGGACTGAAATAGTGACTTTTTAGAATTTAGGGACTTAATTGAAAGTTTTATGAAACTGTAATTCAAATTAAAAAAACTTAAGAATTGAAAATGAAATTTTCTAAACTACAAAACTAAAATAAATAACTTTTAAATCTAGGGGCTGAAAGGGAAATATTCAAAAAAATTAATTTAAATAAAAAAAAACTAATATTCTCTCTCTCTCTCTCTCTCTCTCTCTCTCTCTCTCTGTAAATGAGAGAGAGAGAAAAACGATGCGAAGGGGGAAGGAAGAGCTCAGCCCCTTCCTCCGGTTTCTACCACCGGTCGAAGTGGTGACGGCGCCGCCGTCGCGTGGAGGTGCCAATGTACGTAGGTGGAGGCTACGGAGGTTTATTTTTTTCTTTTCTTCCCTTTTTTTTTGGTTCTGTCCGAAAAATTGAAACAAGACTTGGACTCAATTCATTTGGGTTTCTTCTGGAATTCGAGCTAGAAGCGGGTTGGGGATCAAGGTAAGTTCAAAGGTTAGTTGTTTCTTGGTGTTGTGGCCGTTGGGTGTTGGGTGTTGGTTTTGGGGCAAAATGGCATAGTAGTTGTCGGTTTTGCGTTGGAGGTTCAAATGATGGCTGGTACGTGGGTTGCAGTTTGTGTGGGTTTGGATTCGGTGGCTGGAGTTGTGTGTTTGCAGCTGGGTTTTGGCTGGGTCTCGAGAGTTGGTGTTTTGGAGCAGTGAGTTGATGGTAATGTTTATGTAAGGAGCTTGGCAGTGTAAGTATTAGTTTGGTGATGGTGTCTCGAGGTGGGGGTGTTGGTGGTGTGGTTGCTCTCGGGTTGGAGCTTGGTTGTTGATGTTTTACAGTGAGTTCTATGAGTGAAATGTTGGTGGATTGGTGATGGAAACTGAGATTCTTAGCATTAATGTGAGCTTTCCAATTTGAGAGAAATGTTGCTGGTGCTAGAAATCGAAATTCTAGCATCAACATGATTCTCGTGAGTGAAATTGCATAGATGGAAAATTGGGGAGGTGTAGTTTCTTACCCAGGCTGCTAGAATGGTGATGATGGGAGGAAAATGAGGATATATGAATAGTAGAAAATTAGGGCACAAACTTCTAGGTACCCAATTGGGCCAAGCAGTTGGGCTTTTGGAAAAAAATTCTAATTGAAACTTAATTGCATTAGACCCAAATGAATTGGACTAAAAAGAATATAATTTCGATTTTGGACTTATCTAATTGGGCTTCTATGATTGGACTTCAAATATATATATATATTATTTAATTTACCTAAAATTGGATTTAAAACAAAATAATAAGAAATCGTTACTTTAAAATTATTCGGAAATGAATTCGATTCGAAATAATTTAAATTCGTTTATAACGGTTAGACGAACACGTTTTCACTTTGACTTTAGGGTTTAAAATTTAGTGACAAATTTTTCGAGAAAATAATTTTTATATAATTTAAAATTCTCGGTCGCAAACAACTTCAGATAACAGAGCTACTTATGCTGCACAGCTGGTCCAGTCAGTTTTGAAGAGTCTCAAGAGAGGGCATGAAGATGTAGTAGCTATGGCAGTGAATGAGAAGGCGCTACAGTAGAATAACATCGTCCCAACACAACCGACGATCATGTTCCCTCACTTTCTGAGAAGCCAACAAAAAGAGGCATGTAGATGGACAGAACTGTTACGATGCAAAAGAAGGAACCAGTTGACAGCACAGAACATGGCTGTTGATTGAATTTTTCTGGAAATCTAAAGTACAATTTGGAAACTGCCTGGGTTGTTCCTGCCCAAATGTGGAAGAAGAATCCAGCTACTCACTATCTGCTATTAGTTTACCATGTCTGGTATTGTTATTTAGTTTCTCTCAGTCATCTGATACCGATATTATCTGAAAATCCTCAAAATTGAGAGTAAAAAACATCATTTGACATCTGATGTATGGAAATAGATTGCTTTTGATTTATTTTTCCCGCCATACTCTCCTAACTGATTTCTTCATTTAGAGCAATAAAATTGGACAACGTTGTTACACTGGAGGATGAAAACTGGTCTTATCTGGTGCTATAATCCCATACACGTGACACAACACATAATTTTTCTTCCATTAAAACTGTGAGTTGAATTCAGTGATGACATCTCATGTCTCGTGGGATGCTATTTGCTGATAGCTTAAATGCACATCTTGTGGGTCCCTACACCAGATAGATTCTAGCACGAAAGATATTGAGACTGCATTAGGTGATAATAGCTCAAATGCACATCTTGTGGCTCCCACTCTCATTAACCATGGTTGGCTTTGGTAAATGCTGATGAAATGTATTAAATAAAATTGATGTGTGATAAAATTGAGATTGTATTGATCTTAGCAATGTTACAAAGGCTGGCGTAATTAACAATCTCAACCTTTGGTGACAGCTCAGACGAATGTCATGTGGCCCCCACTACGCATAACATCAGATACAGAACTCACCAAATGTTGCAAATGAGAATGTGTGAATCAGATTCTGATGATCATAACCAAATTATATAGACTAATGCATGTTTGTTGATGATAACGGAAGTCGGGAATTTAGTGAAATTGCTACATTTGGTAATTTTGCATGTGAATCTGATCCCATTTGGTATAAATCTTTATTTTAAGGGTTTCTTCAATATCACATTTACATCCCAATTCAAGTGGTTTGTACATAATTATGCCTTTTCTTTTTCCTTTTAGGGAAAATTTTGATATCACCGAGGATTGGAATCTTATATGTCAACTCACGAATATCAAGAATAGAACACTGATAATGTCTGAATTATTTGATAGGTGTTTATGTTGCTTTGTTTTCAATTTTCTTTGAACTTCTTTTAAGAACGGAAAATATTGTCGAGCTTCATGAAGACAAGGTTGCTGATATCTATTTGTAATAAAGATATTGATTTTGTTTTCTACTGTTTTGTGGTAAAATATCTCTGTTTGTGTATATAGATTTGTGCGGTGTTTTTAGCCGATTTGGAATGGGGTTTTAGTGTTCGGTTATTTAGTTCATTCTTTCTTACATGATTCATTATGACGTTTCGATTTAATGAATAAAAACAGGCAACAGATTAAGTAATGATTCTATTTTCAGAGACATTTTTCTTTCCATTGTCTTCTCTACATCTTTTGGTTTTTCGGACTTGTATGGAACCAACGCAGAATGATACAATCAACGCCGATTAGGATTTCCTTAAAAATTAGCATCACATTTTGTCGGATTGTGTTTTTGGCTTATAGTTTTTAAAGCTTTCATTATTTTCAATTACATTAAGTAGATGATGAATATTGATGGTGGTAAATTGCTGTTGCTTCCGAATATAATTGTGAGCTCAGAATTTCACACTACAAAAAAATGCGGCTTCAGAGACGGAAATTTCCGTCGCTAAAGCCTTGATTTCCGTCGCAAATAAGCTTTAGAGACAGAAAATTGCCGTCGATAAATCCGTCGCTAAAAGGCCCGCCGGTAATTTTACCTACGGGTAAAGAATCCGTTGGTAATTACCAACAATTTAGCGACAACATTTTCGTCGGTAATTACCAACGGATTGAATCTGTCGCTAAAATACCAACAAATTGTATTAGTCGCTAAATACCAACGGATTGAATCCGTCGCTAATCAGCAACAGACTTCCTTCAAAATTTCCGTCGCTAATGCCATTTAAAATTTAAAAAAAATGAATATATATATATATATATATATATATATAAAATAATGCTGACATTCAATTTTTAATGTAAATACTAACTAACAATTTACATAAAATTGCAAATCTTTAATTACATAATTTTTAAATTTCAAAACAACAAGAAATGAAACTAAATTACAAGAATAATTCGTCCAACTATTGAAGACACTTGAGAGCATCAGGAATGACCATCCTCTTTGTCTTGTCATATGGTGGTGGGATACCCTTGTAAATCTTCAAATGAGCAAGTGCAGCTGCCCCTCGCTTAGTCTTGTGGGGGATCATCCTATAAAGGAGAACATGAATATCTCTATAAACACAAACAAATCCACAATTACAACATATGAAAACATAAATTATTTAGAACATACACTAGTTGCCAGCCACATTCATATGGCTATGAATCACTTTAAACCACTCATCTCCAATTACCAAATCACTAAATGTGATTTTAATAAAATCAGGCCACTTTAACATACACAAAAGGTTATCATAATAAGGGCAATGTAAATTTAGATCAATCAATTTACTGTAAAAAAATGATGAGGAAAGAAGGAGCTTTGACATTATATAGTAGTAGATAGTCTGATATGGCATTAAAGCGAAAGAAGTTAAAATTGATACTAGTTGTGCTTACAAGAATCTCAGTATGGAAAAGTTGGACATCTCAGTTGAAATACTGCCAATT
This sequence comes from Fraxinus excelsior, assembly GCA_019097785.1. Classification (NCBI taxonomy): domain Eukaryota; kingdom Viridiplantae; phylum Streptophyta; class Magnoliopsida; order Lamiales; family Oleaceae; genus Fraxinus; species Fraxinus excelsior. The sequence continues at coordinate 19,440,997 of CM032637.1, forward strand.
GTTAACATTTGAGCTGTAAAGCTCACAGCATTATCATGCAATTTGGTATGAATATCTGCAAAATATAGAAAGAACTAATTGGGTATAACCGGTCCAATTTTAAAAGCAAATATTGAAGGGGCAGCTTAAGACTGAAGAATTTTATAGCAATTGCTGCTTTCTCACTCTGATATCTCACTACATGCTCTAATATTCTAGCCAGAAGAACTAAGTACAGGCAGCTTGAAATTGCAATTAACTTTACTAAGAAATAGAAGATACCTAAGTTACCACAAAGAATATTACCATTAATGAAAGATAGTGGTATAATCACCTTCAAGAAGAACAAATACCTGCATTTTTGAACAAATTCTAACAACTTGATTCCAATTAAAACTTCACAAGTTTAAAAAGAACAAATACTTGAAATTCTTATCTCTCTAACAGTTTAAAAAGTTTAAAATTTTAGAGAAGTGGTTAAATATAATATGAGCACTGAAAAAAGGCCTAAGTTTGAAGTATTGGATAAGAGACAAATGCTACTTCAACTTTCCCAAGTCTCATTGATAAAATTATCAAAATCAAGATTATGACAAATATAAAAATGGACTTTTACAAGAATTCCATACAACTACAAGCAAAAAACAAAAGCTCAATTCCACCTGAAATCTAGAAAATTATAGTAAATGCAGACTGATCATAAACTGACAATATAAATCACCTACTCTAAAAATATGAGAAACTAACAATAACTTAAAGCCTGCCTAAACAGTGTACATACCAGAGAGCATAAAAGGCTAAAAGTAATTGCTTGCACCTCGAGGAAAAAAAATAATAAGGACAGAAGTCAAACAACAAAACTGATAAGATTTTGACCACAAAACAATATGCAACAATAGGAAACAGAACATTTTTTAGAAAACTATAATATATTGTTGAAATCACATGCTCTGTCTTGCCATATAGCATAAGCCCATAGTTTAATCATATCTCATTTCAATATTCCTCAAGACTAATGAAACCAAGACATGGTGATACTAAGTTACAGGGTAAATGGAAGTTATACTTACCCATCAAAACAAGGCATAAATGTGATTTGCTTCAGAGTGAATCTATCCAAGATAGACAAGGCTAAGAAAATCCTTCACATGCTCAACTTGTACAACTGCTTCTTCAGCTATTGATGACAACTTTGCATTTAAATTATGCACGTGCATGGATTTGGAGCATTTTGCAATACATGATCATGATGATAAATGACTAAAAACCACTAGTGACAATGATATTACTCATAGTGACAATGATATTACTCATAATTTTTTTAAACAATCTATACAACCATTACGATGTAGAATTATAACATTGCTACAACATAGCAGCTATTTCTACTTTTGACATGTCACCAACCTTCGATAACTCCATTGTCAATCAGATAATTATGTTTCTCTCGAGAGTAGTCGAGGACCAATCCTAGGTATGATGATCTTCCATTGCTATGGTCCTATTATTTTCAACAAGTTAATTGTGTCTTACCTTCAAAAACAAACCAATTTAACTTGATACAAACTTGTTTACAAATTCAATCAGTTTCTCCCTTCAAAAACCTAACAAAACAAGGATACTGTTCACGGAATACTGTCCACAAAAATGAGATTTCTTCTCAACCTCAAGAAACATTTTTCCCCTTATTTGATAAATTTTAAATCATTACCTACCCCTGCCAAGCTTTTATACACCAAATACATCAAAACGTACTGTCCAAGAGTGCCAGTTAATCTTACACTGGTGCTGCCTCACCATTTCTTCTAGTCATACATTATCTGGACTTCTATTATGAATCTGGACTCCTATTATGAATAAACCTCATTGAAATGCATAAATCTCACCATTTCTTCCTAGCTTCACCATTTTAATCCTACACTGGTGCTGCCTCACCATTTCTTCCTAGCTTCAGGTTACACTTTATTAGAGTATATGTTAGATAATCTGTGTCAAATAAACAAGCAACTTTTATAGTTAAGTCATAAGTGCAGAATACATGGATAGATGTTAGCTCATTTTAATCCATAAAATCTTGCTATTTTATGGGAAAATGGCTAAAAAAAATTGTCTCAAGTCCTAATATTCATCTTATCTCAACACGGTCCAAGAAATATCAGAACTTCATCTTATCTCAAAAAAATTGTCTCAAGTCCATAATCGATTTTTTACATTGAATAGAGGGGAAAGTGATTCCTCTTTAACTAACAAAATTAAAATGAAAAAATTGATCAATAGATTGAAAAAATAACACAAAAACAACTGAAGACTAAAAGGGGAAAATCAAAGTGCAACCTTAAATTCATACCATAAAATTACAATTGATTCGTCGAGCTGTTGAGCCTCAGAAATGACCCGATCGAACTGGACTTCTCCAGAAATAGGCTCAAGCTCCATCGATAGCGGTAAATTGTGAAGACCTTGTTGAACAGTAGACCCAGCTTCTCCCTGATAACTTAATGCTAATACGTTTTTCTTTGTAAAATTCTCAACATTTTCAGCACCAAAAACTGGGGTAGGGATGGAAATTCGATGAAATCACAAAAACTTTGAAGATCAAAAAACAACCCACAATTGCTTGAAGGAGATTAACAACTTACCGCTTTGAAGTCACAACCGTGGAAGTGGAGCGACAAAATTGAAGGCTATCTGTTGTGACTGACCATGGACGACCAGAGACCATTATCGGTAACTGGAAGGTTAGGGTTGGCGTCGATGATTTGAGGGAAATTGGGGAGGCAGGGAGAGAGCGAGAGAGAGAAATGGAAGGTTAGGGTGGAAATGGAAGGTTAGGGTGGCTCATTTTCTAATTTTAGCCCATTGTGTTAAAGAATATTTTGTCAATTTTAGAGGCAAATCAAATTTTAGGTGAGAATTTAAAATTTTTTGAGTTTTCAGACAAAATTGTTTTGTTGTTAATAATATAATACTTTTAAAATTTTACTTATAATGTTTACCAACAGATTTTGACGTTGTCGCTAAATTATTTAATTTATTATTTATTATTTTTAAATTTTTACCGACGGATTAGTAACAAAAATGTACCAACGAAAGTCTTCCGTTGGTAATTCTGTTATTAATTTAATATTTAGTTTTTAATAATGAAAAAATAATAATTCGTTGCTGATTTGTTGTTAATCCGTTAGTATTAGCAACAGAAGACGTTCGTTGCCAAATATTTGTCTCTATTGCCTCACTTTCTAGTAGTGTCAGTAATGTAGTTTGTTGGTTGATATTTCCATTCCGATGTTTACAAAGCAACTGACATCCTCTGTAATTATAGTGTGTATGTGTGTGAACTGGCCGCTTTTATTTGTATAGATTTCATTGCCTTCTTGATTTGTATAAATTTCTTCCAATATTGATTCAAGCTTTGGCTAATTATAGATCCAATGCCTAAGTATGTATCAGCTAAAGAAACCACTCAACTCTTCTTCAAACATATTGTTAAACACTGGGAAATGCCTAAGGACATCATCAGTGATCACGATCATTAATTCACTGGCATATTTTGGATACAATTATTCAAATTTCTTGGTTTAACTTTGAATATATATTAGAATTTGGTAGTCTCTCTTAGATCATATAGAATGATTATATGTAAAATTGTATTTGATATGAAAAACTATCACCTATTTATAGTTTTCCATCACACCATCTCAAAATTGTCTCATCCATTCATGAAAAGATGAAACTTTTCATTCAAAAGCACCACAAATCAAGGTGAGAATCCAACTAACGGTTCGTTTTTATACCTATGCGATCGCAAGGGCAAAAGCCATGTGATCACATGGCTATAGCATTTTTGGCCTTAGTAAATCAAAGTGGCTGCCATGCGATAGCATTGGCAAAAAAACAAATGCCCAAAATTTTTGGTCACCATTCACTCCAAAATAGAGCCTATTTGGGGCCCAATAATAGATATTGATTTTTGAACAAATATTCAATCTCATAATTAATAGATTATATTGTTGGAGTGAATGTCAAAATTTCATGACCAAAGGCGGAATTTTTTATGATACTACTAGTTCATCCACAAAATTTAAATATTGGAAGGGGCACTTGTATGTTAGGATCGTCCCAAATGATGGATCTTAATGATATGTTAGGTCATCCATTATGACTTAAATTCTGATTATTATTTCATGTGTCTAACTCAAAGCATTGATTTGGATTTTTTTGTAGTTAAGTGTAGTTGTCTCATTTCATTTCCATGCTTTATCTTTCCCCATGTTGAATGGGAATAACTTCTTAGAATAGATAGAGTCAAATTTACCCTAGGAGTTCTTGAACTAGATTTGTCCTTTTTGACAACAAAACATATTGCTCTTACCGAAGATAGCAGCAAAGATGAGAAAGACCTTTTCAAAGCTTGGAAGGGATCCAATAGGTTGAGTCTCATGTTCATGAAGATGACCATAGTTGGAAACATTAAACACTCACTCCCTAGTACAGAGGATGCCTCGACCTTTTGTACTAACGTTGAGGAAAGGTTTTGCTCAGTAGATAAGTCTCTAAAAGGGACTTTAATGGCCAGACTTACCACCATGAAATATGGTGGGGCTAAGGGAATGCAGGATCATAATCTGGAGATGATCAATATAGCTACCAAACTTGAAACATTGGGAATGAAAGTAAAGGAGACCTTAACTGTGCATTTTATCTTGAACTCTTTCCAACCTCAATATGGTCCATTCTGGATGCACTACAATTCTATCAAAGATAAGTGGAATGTGAATGAGTTGGCTAGTATGGTGGTCCAGGAGGAGGCAAGAATCGAGCAACAAGAGGCTTTTTTTGATAATTTTGTGTCTCATGAAGTTGGAAAGAAAAAACACCATTATAGCAAGGGAAAAAAACCAGCACCACCAAATGGAAAGGGACCTGCTCTATGAAAACATGCTCAAGGAAATGATGTAACTTGTCATTTTTGTAGGAAGCCTCGACACATGAAAGGTATGTGTCCAAAACATAAGGTTTGGTTCAAAAAGAAGGGTAAGCTCTATGCTTATGTATGTTTCAAATCAAATCTTGTAAATGTTCCTACTAATTCTTTGTGGTTAGATCCAGGCGCTAATGCTTATGTTTCTATAACATTGCAGGGATACCTTTCAAGCCGATCACCAAACCCAACTAAACATTTCATCTTCATGGGAAATGAAAATAAGGCTTAGGTTTTAGCCATTGGAACTTTTCGTTTAATTATATGTACCGGTCATTGTTTAGACCTTCATGACATTGTTTATGTGCCTTCTATGAGCCGAAATATGATTTCTTTATCTAGACTTGATCTTGATGGCTATTATTTTACTTTTCAGAATAGTTGTTTTAATTTGAATAAGAACTCCATTTCTATTGGTTTTGGTTTCCTTACTAATGGCTTTCATCAACTTCATCTTGTTATTACCTTCGTTAATGATGTCTATACCCGATACCATGAAATATACATTGGAATGAAAAGAAACATGATTAATGAAAAATCTTATGACTTATGGCATAGTAGGTTGGGACACATCTCCAAAGAAAGGCTACAGAGATTAGTAAATGAAGAAATTCTTCCGTTTTTGGATTTTACTGATCTCGATATGTGTGTGGATTGCATTAAAGGAAATCACATCAAACATTCCAAGAAAGGTGCCATAGCGAGTAAAGAGCTTCTTGAAATTATTCATACAGATATATGTGAACCTTTTCCACAAAATGTTTTGGCGGAGAAAAGTACTTCATCAGTTTTACAGATAATTTTTCACAGTATTGATGTATTTATCTACTACATGACAAGTCTTAGGTTGTTATGGTCTTTGAGATATTTTTCCCTAAGTTCGAAAGATAGTTAGATAGAAAAGTGAAAATCATCAGATCGGATCGAGGTGGTGAATATTATGGTAGATATGATGGATCGGGCCGTAACTCTGGCCCATTTGCCAAACTTCTACAACAGCATGGCATTGTAACATAGTACACTATGCTCGGCATGCCTCAACAAAATGGTATTATTGAGAGGCGTAATTGTAATACCCCCGAACTTTACATCACATTTGGCCAATATGATTCATGCATTCCATGCTATTTATGATGTCATTTGCATCAAATTTTCTTAATTGCTTTCTCTTAAAATGATGCATTCGATTATTGAGGTTTTAAGACCTTGGTATGGTTTTAGCCCTTTACTTCTTGACCTAGGTGGTGAATTTTACGTTGAGCTATGGTAGAGAAAAAGATTAATATGGGTGTTGGAGATTGACTTGCTAAGCATGAGAATATTGAAAAGACCAAAATTAGTATCGACAAGTTGGAAGTTCTCCATTCGATTGATCAAGGTAACATTAAATCCTGGATAGGTGATTGACAAATTTGGAACATGAGGCATGAAGTAACATGATCACAATGCGATAAGATAAGGTTTATATGACGTTATAAACATTGAGGTGCAAATTGTGGAAATCGGTCAAGATTTCGGTGTCAATCTGGTAGGTAATGAATGAACGATTAAGAAATTAGCTCTATAAAATATTTTGGGATCTTAGGGCAAGTAAAGTGAAAAGTAAACACATTAAAATAAGTCAAGGATACTTTATTTGTACCTGTAATGATAGGTACAAAATCAGATTTTAACCCCAAGAGACCACCTCATGCTTAGTACACCTCATATCTATTGATTTATCCTTCCAATGGTAAATTCCTTCACCCTTAAGCATTAGCCATGTCGACCACTTCTTTAAGACTTTAAACATTTAACATATTATCCCTAAATTTCATGCAAACCGTCCAAGGATTGGTATAAAATCCGAATTTAAAATCCGAATTTAAAATCTGAATTTAACTAGAAAGAGACACATCCTACTTAACATGTGATGATTTGTCACTTTAACATCAAATTCCTTCAATCTTAAGGTCTTCATAACGTCTTATAAATCCTTATTACCATATATTTGATAGATATATATCTTATAAGTCATATAAGGATCCAAATATGAGAAAGAAAAGGTCAAATATGACTACATGAAGCCACATCCTACTTGGACACCTCATGTTTGGAGATACTTGTCCTTTAATCACCAATTTCTTCATCCTTAAGTATCAAGCATGACCCCAACCCTTAAGACTCTTTATATAGCCCCTAAATATGACACTTAACCCCCAAATATTTCCTCCAGTTATCCCCAAGTGAAAGAGAACCAAAAGAGCTAAGGACAAATAAAAAACAGAAAGTTGGGAATTGAGAGTTTTGGGCAGCTAAATTAGTACACTGTTTGAGGTATATCTTTATTGTTTCTGAGCGTTTTATAGCATCTTGAACATCTGGACTTGATTAAGATCGTATTGGGGGTGTTTGGATGATTTATGATGGAAAAAAATAGGGGCAATTAATTAGAAGAACTTGAAAGAAAATAACCTGGACAGAGATGTGGATTGCTAGACTTGAATGGTTTAACCTTTGATTTTAAGTAATCCCTTGGATATAACATATATTTATAAATATGAGTGTTTTTATACAATATTTAAAAGTATATAAATGATTTTTAATAGGTTAGAACCCAATTTTTGAAAGTCTAGTTCAAGTGAAACTCAAAACAGTCATGAAGGAAATTATTTGATTTTGTGTTTGTAAAAAGGAATGCCTTTGAAGCTGTAAACCCTTCACTTGTGAAACATTTATGGCATGATTACCGTTAGATACATGTTATAGAAGTAAGGTAAAAAATTGGAAATTATTGGATATAGTTAAGGGTGTGAAAAAAGATTGGAAAAATACTTGGACAACGACGGAAACCTGAAAATAGATTATGTCCATTTATGTATTTAACTTAGATTCAACCTTTACCTATCCATTAACTATCTTTTAGGCATGGAAAATACATTTTAAGGAGTATTAGGTTGTTAAAAACATTGGGATGACGTTGACGTTCATAATTGGACTCGAGAAATAATGTGATTTATGGGACTAGTTTGCAATGCAATCAGTAACTTGAATTGTTAATATCATCTAAATTATTTTGGCATGAATGGATGTATCACATGATTGTGTGCATGTTAAAATTATCAAATTGAGGATTGTGTTAATATTAGATGGTAATACAGGTGATTCTTCGACTTTAAGTGAAAAAGAGAATTGATTTACACCCGTAGAAGCGAGCACACGCACAAGGGCAAAAGATAAGTGAAAATTCATTTGCAACTACGATGCAAGAACATAGTGTTTGTGATATAGTAGTGTTGAAATATTTACATAACTTTGATAAGGAGCTCATTGTGTATCATTTGATGGTTATGATCATTGAGTGTGTTACTCACGAGCATTTTCATGTGCATGCACGATATACATCCATGGTTGAGAATCTAGCATGCATAACTTGATTGTAAAATTGAGCCTTCCTCATACAAAATTTTATTGACCACTACTAGGGCATCGAGGCATGTGAGGCATGCTTATGTGATATGTTTTGGTACCGCGAGTTACTTCATAGTTGATTGCAAAGGTTGATAGGGCATGGACCTTTTGTAATCACAGGAGGGTGGACCACTCGACCGTGCCCTTTATGATACTCTGATTATTAGCGTTGTTGGGTGGGATACTTCTTAGGTGATCATAGGGGCAATTAGGGGATGGGTATCTAGTGGTCACAAGATGATGGTCCACTTGCCAGTGTCGATGTTAGATTGACCATTTGATTATTAATCATTGATTATTGATATTGATATTGTGCAGAGTTCCATCATGTGGATAGTAGGTGGGTCAAGGGCACAATAAAATATTTGAAATGAAATTATTTCGAGTCGACTTTGATGAATATTTGAGCATGACACATTTTTAGCATGATATTTAAAGTAAATGGCATGGTATCATATACTATTATCACTCATACTCATGGCCTGCATGATTTTTGCTTACTGAGCATTGGCTTATGTAGTTTTTGCATTGTAGGTGAGTATGGAACCTCCTAGGAGACATGGCTGGCTATGGAGCTCTTACTGGATTTCAAAGTTTGATATATATGGATGATGACCTGTAAGGTTATTTTGTGGACTCCTGTTGTATTATATTTTGGGGATCCTATAAGGTTATTTTGTGGACTCCTGTTGTATTATATTTTGGGGATCCCATATAACTTTTGAAATAGCATGTAAATACTTTTACAACCTTAGGATAAATATGTTAGACTATGATTTTATGATCTTTGGTTTCGAATATACTTTTGGAGATGCTTTCATTTTATAAAAACAAAAAAAAACGTGTGGGTAGATTTGGATGTCTAGGTCAAGTCAGTAATTGTATTCCTACACTGGTTAGTATATTGTTATATAGATGAATGGGGTGTAACAGTAATCGTACATCGTTAGAAATTGTTAGGAATATGGTATGCGATTTACCTTACCCAAATCATTGTGGAGTGAAGTACTTAATATAGTTGTATATATCATGAATCAAACCCCCAGTAAATCAGTACCAAAAACTCATTTTGAGCTCTTGACTGGAAGGATACCGAGTTTAAAACATATGCACGTATGGGGTTGTCCGCAAAAAGGAGACTTTACAATCTACATCAAAAGAAATTGGATCATAGAACAATAAGTGGGTACTTTATTGGTTACCCAGATAGATCCAAATGGTATAGGTTTTATTGCCCTAACCACAATCTAAGAATTGTAGAAACTCAAAATGCCAAATTCATCGAGATTGATAAATTCAGTAAAAGTAAAGAATCGAAAGACGAGATCATATAAGTACAGGTAGATGTTCCGATATCCACTTTTTCAAAAATGGTTATAGTTCCACCTAATGATCATTCTATTGATATAGTGGAACAAATGAATGTTGATCTACCTTGGCATGAGAATTATACTGATGAGCAAGTTATGGAGATGTCAGAACAGATACCATTATATAGATCTTAGAGGATCGGAGACTTGCTATTTCATCTGATTATGTGATATATCTCCAGGAGCATGAATTTGACATTGGAACAATTAGTGATCTAGTTAAGTTTTCACAGATTAAAGAAATAAATAATTCAACTAAATGGATTGTTATCATAAAATAAGAGTTGAAATCCATGGCCAAAAATGAAGTCTGGACTCTTTTTGAATTGCCTAAAGGATGTAAAAGAGTCGGATGTAAACGGATTTTCAAAAGAACAATAGACTCTAAAGACAATGTTCAACAATATAAGCCAGACTTACAGCTAAGGGTTTTTACTCTGAAAGAGGACATTGATTATAAAGAGACATTTTCTCCATTATCTAAAAGGACTCTTTCAAAATCATTATGACATTGTTTGCTCATTTTGATTTTGAGCTACACCAGATAGATGTAAAAATAGCCTTTTTTGAATTGAAGTTTGGATGAAGATGTCTACATGGAGTAGTCGAAAGACTTCTCTGAAAAGGTAGAGCCACTTGGTCTGCAAGCTCAAAACTCTCAAAAACTTTGAAATGAAAGAAAGATTTGAGTGAGGTATCTTCGTGATAGGAATCGAAATTTTTTTAGACCAAAAACGAAGACCATTAGGATTGTCTCAAAAAGGTTACATAGAAAGAATTCTTAAGAGATTTGGCATGAAGAATTGTTCATCTTTAGATACTCCAATTATGAAAGGAGATAAGTTTAGCCTCGCACAGTGTCCTAGAACTAACTGGGAGCAAAAGATGATGGAAAAGATTCTGTATGCATCAGTAGTGGGGAGTTTGATATATGCACGGACTTGAATAAGACCAGAGTTTTGCGGTTGGCATGCTTGGGTGTTACCAAAGTAACCTAGAAATGTTCCACTAGAAAGATGCGAAGAGGATGTTGTGTCATATGCAAGGAACTAAGAATTATTAACTCACCTTCAGGAGGATTGACGAACATGCGGTGACTGTTGCTCGGATAGTAGGAAGTCCACTTCTGGATATGTGTTCTTACTAGATGGTGGAGCTATTTCATGGAAAAGAATGAAGTAATCCACCATCGCTTCATCTACTATGGAGACTGAGCTTGTGGTGTGCTTTGAAGCCACAATGCATCGCTCATGATTGAGAAACTTTATCTTAAGACTTGGAGTTGTCGACTCTATAGCCAAGCCACTAAGAATTTATTGTAATAATTCATCTACATTTATTTTCTCCAAGAATGGTATTCTAATGGTGCGAAACACATGGAGTTCAAATACCTTAGTGTCAAGGAAGAAGTACCGAAACAAACTGTGTCCATAAAACACATTGAGACTTCGCTCATGGTAGCTGATCCTTTGACGAAAGGAATGGCTCAATTTAAAGAACATGTTGAAAGTATGTATTGAATGTTTTCTTTTGGACATATATGGATGTTCAATTATGATTATTTCGATTTTATTATTTTCCACTAATATGTACATTGAATGGTGTGGATGAATGATGACAAGAAATTGTTTGAAATAGACATAATGTGAACCCAATGCATCATGATATTAGCTTTAAAAATCCTATTAAAGATCATGTTGAATAAAGTTACTAGTGTTGTGGTACATAGAAGGAATTTTGTTAATGGATAACATATGACCTCCATGACTCGCTTTGGTAGCCAATTTAACATTAATATAATGGAACTCATGTCAAATATATTAGATTGGGGAAATTTTCTAAAGTGCGCACATATATGATTTTATTGTCATGACCAATATTAGTCGTTTTAAAATAAATTGTAAAATATAAAAATGAACATTTTGTTTTGTTTTTGGGTGTCAATTGGAAGAATGTAAGAATATTATTAAAATTATTAGTGTTCTATTTAGTGTCCCACACATCCTATAATGTCTAACAGCATCTCCAAAGGGTTTTCTATTTTTAAAGAGTATATTCTATCATTTGGAGAGCATCTATAAATTTAGAGAGTTAAAATTTTAAAATACTCCAACAAACTCGTTATATTTAACATTTAATTTTACTACTCCTAAAAAATATTTATTATTTTTCTTTATCTTTTAATTCGATTATTTTATTGCTTTTCTACATTGAAAATTGAAACTTTTTGAATGTATTTAATTATAGAGAATGTCAAATTCACTCTCTAAATTAAAATATTAATTTAAAGAGTCTCTTGGAGCATGATCTTAAATATTGACTTTTTAAAATAGAGAGCATCTCATGTTTAAAGAGTATCTTGGAAATGCTCTAATTAAATGGTTATGGGCCATTACTAATCTAATTATTATTATGAATTAGAATTGAATTAAAAATCTCTTTTGTTTCCTTCATAATGAAATGCGTTTAGAAGTCTTTTGGTTTTCTTGATGGTAGAATGCCTATAAAAGCAATGAGAGACTTTAGGGTTCATAACTACAACAATTATTTTTGTACCTCTAAAATCGTGAGATACTCTTGAGATAAAGTTGTTAGGATGATCCTACTCTCTACATAACAAAAGATTTAGACAATAGATTCTGGCAGAGCCGGACCTGAGGGGAGGCCTAAGAGGCCTCCGCCTCAGGCCCAGAATTTCTGAGGGCCCATTTCTTTTGAATTTTTATTTTTTATTTTTATTTTTAACCTAAAGGTAAAACAACAGTTTACTCCAATTCGAAACCTCCAATCTTCACTTCAACACTTCCCTCGCCATTGCCACTTGCCTTTACAGCTCTACTACAGCTCCGCCTCCACCGCGCCTATCTGAGTTTCCGACCGTCAGCCCGTGACTTCGACAAGGCTTCTTTTCCTTCAAGAGCCTCCCCTCTCTCTACAGGCAAGAATATTTTTGCATTACAAGAATCAAAGGAATAATGCTCTTTTTGTTTTAATCTTTTAGTGCCACGGCGGAGGCAAGTGACAATAGTTCCGGCGAGAGGTAAAGCGGTAAAGCCCTGAATCCCCTGATACATACTGGCTACTGAGTACTGAATCTATTGATCTTAGAAATGCCACACTTGAAGCCTGAAGGAACTTATGCTCGCAGCTCGTATTGGTAACTTTTTCCCATGATAAATTGATAATACTTTTTTTTCATCGGAATTTGATTTCATGCTCCCTGCTCAATTCGTTTCAATATGGGGTTTAAATGAGTGTTTTTGATAGATAATCAACTTGGTTATTGAATTGGTTATCAATTTTATTTTTGCTGGTTGAACCGCTTAGAATAATGAAGGATTGGAAGTCTGGAAATGATGCATTGATGTGCCTTGGTGATATTATAGTGGATGCAAATGGGAATTCAAGTCCAAATCATGTTGAAAAGCGATTGCAATCCAATACGGCAATACCACTATTTTAGTAGTTGGGCCCAACATACTTGGGCTGCAATACCTATTTAATATATGAAATGCTAATTTGTTGACTACTTCAGTAGTTGGGCCCAACATACCCTGATTTGTTGACTATTACATCCATGGATGATGGATGGGATTGATCGCTATAGAGTAGTATTTCTTTCTAGTAATGGGATTTTATTAATTGATTATGTGATAATGTGATTGAATATGTATTATTACTTATCTGGATTTGGCGTAATTAAGTGTTAATTGTTATGTTCAATTTCAGTAACCGTTAACTGTTGGGTGATTTGAGTCAAATACCATGGCTCCTAAATATGCATCTGGAGCTCAAAAAAAGAAGAAGAGAAAAAGAGTAGAGGCATTAATTCGAAGTCAGATTGGAGATATGGATAAATATTTTAATAACAAGAAAAGAAAAGAGAATGAAGGTGTTGATGAACAGAATCAGAATGATAATGATAATGTGTATGGACAGAAAGAGAACGATGAGATGATTGAACCTGCCAATGTGGATGAACCAAAGCAGAATGATGAAAATAATGTTCAAGATGAATCTTTAAATCAAGCGAATTGCTTTACTTTGAAATTGGAAGGACGTTCATATTGATCAAAAGACAAGGGATTTTTTAATTGAAATGGGGCCAAAAAGAGTTGATGATATCTTGTTTCCCAAAGACAATCAATGTAGACATTTTGATGAATCACAATATAAGCGAGTACTTGCAAATGGGCAAACAACCGATAGATGATGGTTAGTGTATTCGATTTCTTTAGATAAGATCTTTTGTTTTTGCTGCAAGTTGTGCAAGTTGTTTAAGACGGAAAAAAATGATGAAAAGTATTGGTCAATTGGGTAATGAAGGATACAAAGATTGGCACAATGTGCATCGACGCCTTACAAATCATGAAGTATCTAAGGAGCATATAAGTTGCATGACTAGTTGGATGGAATTGGAAAATAGGTTTCAAACAAAACATGTAATTGATGAAAGTGTACAATTGGCCATCAACAAAGAAAGAGAGCATTGGAAACAAGTGTTAACAAGAATAATTGCTATTGTAAAATGGCTCGCTAAAAATACTTTGGCATTTCGAGGAGATTGTGAGCAACTTTATGTTGAGAACAATGGACTTTTTGTGCAAATGATAGAAATGGTTGCTGAGTTTGATCCAATGATGAAAGAACACATTCGACGTGCTCAAGCACGTGAGATTCAGTATACATATCTTGGTCCTAAAATTCAAAATGAATTGATACAAACTTTAGCAGGCGAGGTCAAAAGTGCAATTACCACAAAAGTGAAACATACAAAATATTTTTCTGTCATCCTTGATTGTACTCCATATGCGAGTAATGAGGAGGAAATGTATCTAGTAATACGATGCATGGACGATGCAACAGACTTGTCAATGGTTAAAGAATATTGAATTGAATTTTTGAAGGTGGGTGATACATCAGGACTTGGTCTTTTCAATGAGCTTAAAAATGTGTTAATGAATCTTGAGCTTGATATTGATAATATAAGAGGTCAAGGGTATGACAATGGAGCTAACATGAGCGGGAGACATAGAGGTGTACAAAAAAAATTACTTGAAATTAATTCTAGAGCTTTCTATACTCCATGTGGCTGTCATAGCCTTAATCTAGCAATATGTGATATGGCAAGTTGTTGTTCTAAAGCTATGTCCTTCTTTGGAATGATACAACGTATCTATACATTGTTCTCTTCTTCTCCCAAACGATGGAAACTTTTTAAAGATAAGCTTGAAGGTTTGACACTTAAGCCATTGTCACAAACACGTTGGGAGAGTCATGTGGAAAGTGTTAAGCCAATAAAGGAGCAATGTGTACGAATAAGAGATGTTTTACTTGACTTGGCAAACATTGCTGAAGATGCTAACACGAAGAGTCACGCTGAATCCTTAACAACACATAAACTAGAGAATTTCGAGTTTTTACTTGGCATGGTCATTTGGTATAAGTTGTTGTATGCTATAATACCGTGAGTAAATTTCTTCAAGCTGAAAACATGGATATTGATGAAGTCATCAAGCTATTAGAAGCGCTTATTTTGTTTCTCGAAAATTATAGAGAATTTGGATTTGCAAGTGCTATGGATGAAGCTAAACAAATGGTAACTGAAATGGGAATTGAAGCTGTTTGTCAAGAGAAACGCAGCATTCGAAGAAAGAGGCATTTCGATGAAAGTGGTAGTAAAGAGGTAACACAATCAGCTGAAGAATCTTTTAGAGTTGATTATTTTCTCTTTATAATTGATCAAGCTTGATCTTCACTTCAAACTCGCTTTGAACAATTTAAACATTATGAAGAGACATTTGGATTTTTGTTTAATTTGGAAAGGTTAAAGAGTATGCATTTTGATAGTTTGTTGAAATCTTGTATGAATCTCGAGCGGTATTTGAACCATAATGGACATTTAGACATTATTGTTGATGACTTGTGTACAGAGTTGCTAATTTTGAAGTGCTATTTACCTGAAGAAACAAAAAGAGCTATTGATGTGCTAAATTACTTGAAGAAAATGGATGGTTGTTTTCCAAATGCTAGCATTGCTTACAAGATTTTGCTCACTATACCAGTTACAGTTGCATCAGCAGAAAGAAGCTTCTCCAAGTTGAAATTGATCGAAACTTATCTCCGTTCAACTATGTTGCAGGAAAGATTGAATGGATTGACTATGTTATCCATTGAAAAAGAAATGGTTAAACAACTCGACTATACAAAATTGATTGATATTTTTGCCTCGAAAACTGCAAGACGAGTTGTATTTAAGTGATTGGTTAAAACATTTTCGTATTGTTACTTGATTGCAAAATAAATATTTTGAATATTTTAGTTTTTTTTATTGCTTTATTGTTGAATTTAAGTTAACAAATTTAGTTCTGTAAACTCTTTTAAAAGAAAAAGAGGATTGTCTGCTATGGTTTAGGGGCTCAAATTTTAAAGTTCGCCTCAGACCCCGCGAAACACAGGTACGACCCTGGATTCTAGTAACACCCTATTATTTTATATTTCACATTATTGATTGTGATTAACATGATAATCCAAGATATTTACATTGTATTTCCATAGCTGAAAATCTAACAGTGGGCACAATGACGTACGCATACATCAGGCAGAAGTCATGGATTCGTGATTCACAGTTCACAGGGTTCTACGGCAACCACGCCCCCAGCTTCGCCAGTCTTCATGTAAAGCACACTCCTGCAAGCAATCCTCAGCCGGTCCCCTGTCCTCCATCAGGACCTTAAACATTTTGGACATAGTGCAATAGTTGTAAAATGCAATAAGAGTACCCGAAGATTTATCTCAATCAGAATTTTATTTGCATCTATTGTTGGGAGGTTTTTTTTTTTTTTTTTTTAGCAATACAGAAGCCTGCTTGCCGATCTGAAAGCACTCATAGTTCACCTGGTTGTTTTTCCTTCCACGATCAGAAGCCAGGCACATCTGCCACATTCAGGGGTTTTGGAAGCGGGACAACTTCAGATACCATAGCTAATTATGCTGCACAGTTGGTCCAGTCAGTTTTGAAGAGTCTCAAGTGAGGGCATGAAGATGCAGTAGCTATGGCGATGAATGAGGCGGCGCTACAGAAGAATAACATTGCCCCTGACACAACTGATGTTCCTTCACTTTCTGAGAAGCCAACAAAAAATAGGCATGTAGATGGACAGAACTGTTACGATGCAAAAGAAGGAACCCATTAACAGCACATAATATGGATGTCGATTGAACTTTTCTGGAAATCTAAAGTACAATTTGGAAACTGGCTGAGTTGTTCTGCAAGTGAACATGATAGTCTGCCGAATTCAATAATTGAGTAAGGAGATGCCTAAATATAGAAGAAGAATCCGACTACTCACTATCAGCTATTAGTGTACCATGTCTGGTATTGTTATTTAGTTTCTCTCTGTCATCTGATACCAATATTATCTGAAAAATCCTCAAAATTGAGAGTAAAAAACATCCTTTGACATCTGATTTATAGAAACATATTGCTTTTGATTTAATTTTCCAGCCATACGCAGCTAATTTATCCCACACACGTGACACACCACAAAATTTCTCTTCCATTAAAACTGAGAGCTGAATTCGGTAATGACATCTCATGTCTCGTGGGATGCTTTGTGATGATAGCTTAAATGCACATCTTGTGGGTCCTTACACCAGACATATTCTAGCACAAAAAATATTGAGATTGAATTAGGTGATAACAACTCAAATGCGCATCTTATTGTTCCCACTCTCATTAACCATGGTTGGCTTTGGTAAATGCTGATTAAATGTATTAAATGAAATTGGTGTGTGATAAAATTGAGATTGTATTGATCTTAGCAATGTTACAAAGGCTGATGTAATTAACAATCTCGACCTTCGGTGACAGCTCAGACGAACGTCATGTGGCCCCCACTACACGTAACATCAGTTATAGACCTCACCAAATGTTACAAATGAAAATGAGTGAAAGAGAATCAGATTCTGATGATCGTAACCAAGTTATATAGACTAATGCATTTTTGTTGATAATAAGGGAAGTCAGGATTTTAGTGAAATTACTACATTTGGTAATGTTGCATGTGAATCTGATCACGTATAAATCTCTATTTTAGGGATTTCTTCAATATCACATTTACATCCCAATTCAAGTGGTTTGTATATAATTATGCGTTTTCTTTTTCCTTTTAGAGAAAAAGTTTGATATCACTGAGGATTGGAATCTTACATGTTAACTCACAAATATCAAGTATAGAACACTGATAGTGTCTGAATTATTTGATGGGTGTTTATGTTGCTTTGTTTTCAATTTTCTTTGAACTTCTTTTAAGAACGAAAAATATTGCCGAGCTTCATGAAGACAAGGTTGCTTCAAGTTTGATATCATTGACTTCTTGATTTGTATAATTTATGTACAGCATGGTAGTATAGATTTCTTCAAATCTTGATTCAGGCTTTGGCTAATAATAGATCCAGTGCCTAAGTATGTATCAGCTAAAGAAACCACTCAACTTTCTTCAAACGCATTGTTAAACATTGGGAAATGCCCAAGGACATCGTCAGTGATCACGATCCTTGATTCACTGACATATTTTGGATACAATTATTCAAATTTCTTGGTTCAGCTTTGAGCACGAGTTCTAATTTTTACCTACAATTTGATTGACAATTGGATAGTTTCAATTCTATGATGGAGGAATGTCGTCGACAGTAGGCAATTGATGTCTTGTATGGGTAGATTTGCCCCTGGTTGATGATGTTATATAAATCCTATCCAGTTTAATGTTTGTGCACCCAAAGCTTTGGATGTAGCTTGGATCTATCACCTGCTCTTGCCTCTGGTTGAAGATGTTATATAAATCATATCCAGATTAATGTATGTGTACCCAAAGCATTGGATGTAGATTGGATCTATCACCTGCTCATCCAATGATGTCCCGGTAATCGCCCTGTACGATATGTTACTTATAGCAATGTCAACGTCTGCATTCATAAACATAAGTATATGTATAATATTGTTAACAATCCACAAAGTTGACATGATAATCTTTCATTTCTAGCACTTTGGCATAGAATTGAACAACCATACGGACATTATCTTTTGTGCCATTTTTATGGTAAGAGACTAGGTTCTCCCTACCCTTCATTAAATACCTTTAAGTTTTGGTGTGTCCTTCCCAGTCCTCTCGTACTAGGGAAAGGTCATTTGGCACGTTCACTAAAAAAAATCCTTTTGAAGAAAATATTTTGTTGCGAATGAAAAATGAGTGATCTCATTTTATAATACATCGGGTGAATCATTAAGATTCATTTTTTCAATAAAATCATTTTGAAAATTTCAAGTGGATAAATATGAAAATCAAAGTTTTAATATGATATTAGAGCTCACAATGTTCAAACAAGTCATTCGATCCATGTAGATGCTCAAACGAGCTATCAAATTCCAAAATTGGTGTTGCCGAACAAGTCACCTTAAATATTGAAATAATAAGCTGTGTATAAAAACTATGGCTTCTCATCTTAATAACGTTGACATTTTAAGACAAAACTCCAAGTTGAATATGTGTCACGAAAAAAACATTAAAGTACCTGAGCTCAAATTTAATAGTTTTTGTCTAAGCATGATCGATGATTTTTTTGTCTAAAATCAAAATTGCATGCATATTTGTATAAAGAGAAATAAGGATTTTTGGATTATTATTATTATTATTATTATTATTATTATTATTATTATTATTATGTAGTGCCTATTTATTTTGAATAAAAATTCAATTAAAAACTCAAATCAAAATTAATAATTAATTTTAACCACACATTTTATGGGACTCACAAATTTTCAATCACTCATTTTATCAATTTTTTTTTATCAAAATCTATTAAAAATAAATTTTAATCTACACAAAACAATGGCGTAATATAGAGGGATGCAACAACTTTTTACAAAAACACCTATTCACCAACAACTGGTAGAAGAAATCAATCAACACTTTTTTGTTCTGACATGTACTTCGAAATATGGGCAAAGCCCCTTTTACAGAAATTTGGTGCCCGGTCAAATCCGAGCACCCCCCTATTGGTGGGGGGCCTGACAGTTTTGGCACGGAAGGGTGATCCTTGAAATATTGTAAGGCATGACCTCATGTACAGTACAAGTGATGTGTCCCATGACGTTAATCATGTTCGGTAAAACATGCTTTTTCTTCGTGCACTCTTACATACCAAATCGAAATATATTTCAGTGATATGTAAGTCACATTTTTTTATTCATCGTGCATGTGCAACTATATATATATATAATTTTATTTTTCCTAACAGAGGCTCCCCTAAAGTCCCTCCGCTTCCTTAGGGGGAGGCGACCCCGTGTATATAATTGGGAGTAATTTTCATACCTACTTATGCCTATGCCTACTTGATACAATGCCTTTTTTTTTTTTTTTTTTGAGAAAAAAATAAAAGTGCATTTGTAATACTGACTAAGGGTGGCCACAAGTCAAGTTGGGTCAGGTTCAAGCCCAACCGCACTAGCTATGTCAACGAGCCGAGCCCAAAAAAAAACGCTCGAATTCGGCACGAACTGTTTTGTGCCAAGCTTTTTTGGGCTCGAGGCTGCTCGAGTTTTTTTTTTTTATTGTTAATGTCAAATCTACATTTTTTAGTTAAAAAATTTAAAATTTGTACGATTTATACGTATTATAAATTAAATAAAAAAACTCAGGCTCAGCTCGAACTTTTTTGTACCGAGCTTTTTTGGGCTCGAGCCGAACCAGCAAAGCCCGGCCAACAAAAATGAGGCTCGGCACAAGCCCGAGCCGTTCGAGTCGACGAGCTTTTTTGCCATCCCTAAAGCGAACCACCAAAATTGACTTGAGCAACTTACAAAAATACTCTTAAAATTAGAGATATTTCGAAAAATCATATAAAAAAATTTTGAAAATAAAAAATACTATATAAAATTGTTACTTTTTAAAGTTAAGTGTCAAATTTTTAAAATAAAAAAGATGTACAGTGTCACTTTTATTTTTAAAAAAATGATATTTGGTACTCAAAACATGACAAAAATTTCAAAAAAGTGGCAAAAACAAAAGTAACATAAATTCAAACAAAAAAAAAGTTACAAACATTATAAAAAGTAATAGAAATTCAATAAAGTGACAAGAAATTAAAGAAATGACAAAAATTTTGAAAAGTAATAAAATATCATTACAACATTGAAATAAGTTCAATAAAGTGTGAAAATAAAAATAGAAAAAGTGACAACCATCCATCATCTTTCTCCGTTCACCGCCAAACATCTTTAATGATTCACCAACAAAACACCAATCAACACACCAAGTATATTTAAGTCAATCCATTGCCACCATCATCTACCAACTCAGCCAATCCATTAATCATATAAAAAGTTTTTTGAAAGTAAAAAAGTATTGTATAAAGTTAAGTGTCATTTTTTTATTTTAAAAAAATATTAAAATTGATATTTGTCACGCAAAAGAGTGACAAAAATTTTAAAAAGTGTCAGAAAAAAAAATGAATTAAATTCAAAAAGTAACAAAAGCTTAAAAAAATGACAAACACTCAAAATAGTGACGAAAATTCAAAACAAAAAAGTAACATAAAAAAAGTGACGAAAACTCAAGAAAGTGAAAAATTACGTTCGTGTTGATAATTCAACAATCCACGGGAACCACAAAAGGGGAACATGAACTTAGTAAACCATAGAGGTATTTGTTAATGATTTTCAGAACAAAGGAACATTTCATGCAGTTATGTATCAAGGAAAATCAATTCTAACTTTAAAAGGAACGCCTCTTTTGACATATAAATGGAACCATGTCACATTATGATTCCTTTACAATATAGTATTTCATCAAAATAGTAATCTAAAAAAGTGATTATCCAGTAAAACATTACACAGATAGTTTAACATACGCATAATGATGATCTATATTCATAACTAGTATCCAATATATAACAATTCTATAATCAAAGAAAAATGCTAAATATACAGAACTATTCATGACAGACGGTTTACAGAAGAGGCACATGGATGTGGATCCTACCTGATTTATATTATTAAAAAGTGGGCCACACACGTTTGTGTCTTTCCTGTATTCTTTCATTTCTGTAGCTGTAGCACCGTTCATAATCAATAGAGTGAACAAATTCTTGGAACACCATTTTTAAGAAACCTACCATCCCATCTTAGTATATACCACTAGCAACTGCTTCTCAACATCCCTCTTCCCTCTCGAAAACCAGCCTACAACAAACCCACCTCCAGGCAATCTCCATATTGTCAATCCAAGAGTCTAATTACCATTCCCCACCTCGTTTACTCCTCTATACACTTCACTTGGGTCAATATTGTTATTACCATAGTTATTACTATCAGTCGACAACTAATATCTACAAATTGGACACAAATTCTAATCTCATATGAAAAAAATTAAACTTCAAATATGCAATTATCAAACATTTTGGGAAAAAAATGAAACTAAGAGCAAACCATATGGATTAAAGAGGGTCAGGCTGGAATGGATGTTGAAATACCATCAAATGCCAGTGGTTGGGTCTTCTGGTGATGACATGACATTAGTTGTGTCCACAAACATCTCGTACTATCTGTGTAGACTATGAGAAAAGGAGAGAGGTTGAAGAGTAACTTTTTGGTGGTGTTCAAATGTTGAAGACGAAATGCTTGTCATTTTTTTATCCCGTGAATCTTGACGATTGTGTACAATTCTCTTTTGAATATCTTCTTCACTTTCCCACTATTAATGGAGAGAAATGAGGTAAACAATGTGCATAATTTGATTATAATGTAGTGCCTCCTAATTATTTGCGGTGACAATCTGGTGAAAGATATATTAGGGGGTTTTGGGTAGGGGATTTGGAGGTTTCGTAACGTATTAATTACATTTTTAAATTATTTAATTGGTTATTAGTGTATTCAGCAATTTAGTAATATTTTAGGGTATTAGGCCTAATTTGCCCAATTGACTTTCCAGGTTAGGTGAATTCCAACCCGATACTGGTCCGACATTAATTAAAAATCAACCCGAGTCAATCAGGTTTGGCCGATTTTAAAGATAAAATACCCTTAAAATTTTTTAATTTTTTATTAAAATACCAAATTGAGGTTTTCAACTTCGGTACTAACTAACTCGAAAACAGACTCGCTCAAGTCACGTAATTGACACAAAATGATTTGGGTCAATTTGGTTTTCAACAAAATGCCAAGCCCTAATTTATTTTCTTTATATTTACAAATAAAAGGCCTAACTAGCACACATGGGGTTCATTTGCTTTGGTGTGCATTTTGGCTCGTCTCACTACAAAACTATAGTCGGGCATTCTTAAGCGGGAAAAGTTCATATCTAAGATATATTCTTTACCTCAATTCAAAAGTAATGTAAATAGTTTGAAAATTCAAAAATCAGGCATGGATTTAATTAATTAAAAATATTTATTAAATAAAGATAATAAAGTTACCGGTTGTGCTTAATGGTCACAAATTCATAATTATAAGTTACAGATTTATTTACTGGTCACATATTGTCAAATTAATTCGTCACAACTTATTTCGTGATCACAGATAAAAAAATTTGTAGGTCACATATTATTTCGAGGTCATATATCATTCAAATTACATGTCACATTTTATCTATGAGTCACGTAAGTTACAATTTATTGGTCACAAATTACTTTTAGTCACAGAAACCTAATATTTAGTCACAAATCAGCCAAATAGTTAGTCACAAACGACTAAGTAGTTGGTCACATACGCCTAATTGTTGGTCACAAACACCCCACCATCGCACCTGTAACCGCCATATCCACCAACATCACAACAAAATCCAGATCCGTCACCGCCAAATCCACCACCATCACCGCAACCAACCACCGTACACCATTATCGCCGACTCATCGCCACCTGCCAGATCCACCACGACAAAATCGTTCTAAGCACAGATACTGGAATGATCATAACAAATTGACCGTTCATCAACATCTATCTATGTTCCAATTCAAATATGAACAATGAGAATATTTGATAACAAAACTGATTTACGAATAGGGAAAAAATTCAACTCATAAGCGAAAGAGAGAGAGAGATTTAGATTACAACAACTCGCCGTCGCAACAGTGGCGGTCCGACAATTGGGTTGCTGCAGCGGGCAAGGCGGTGGCGGCGTTGGTTTCAAATCGGGTTTGAGAGAGAAGACGGGAATGAGTTGGGGTTTGGGTTTGGGTGAAAGGAAAATTGATTTAGATTTATATTTATTGATACCTGATTTATGAATAATGAAAGTTTGTACTTGAATTTTGAATTGTATTTTATAAACCCTTGCTTTTGTGTAATTTCCTCATTCTTAAACCCCCTATTTAGGTCAAGGTAGATGCTTAAAAGCCCCACATTTAAGTGTTTTTTGTAAATAAGGAATTTAGTACATAAGAGAAACTAATGAATAATTGCACACTAGGTTAATGTTAAACCATTAACAAAACACGGCCTATTAACATTATTACCCCCATCTACTCTACCTTGCTTCTGTCAAAATATTCTAGAGTGATGGATCGAGTTATGCTCTAACCGTCCATGGGTCCATTTAGTCTCACACAACATGATGATGATCTACAATGTTACACAAAATATAAAGAGTTATGCTATACGTACTTAATTTTTTATCTAATGAATTATCGAATTGACAAGTGTCAGCCCCCCTATCCACTTGTCAATTCGGTAAAACATTATGGAAAAAAATTATGTACAAATAGAATTTTCCGAATATAAATATACATGTCGAGATATGATCACAAAATTATAAAACAAAATAATATGGTATAATATCCATATGACCACATCATGTAACATGTCGTTTGGCTTATTAGCACAAAATGTCCCTACGTTTGACAGTTAGTGTGCAAAACATCCTAACATTTTATTTTTTTGCATTTTCGCCCCTATTTCAACGTTTCAATGTGTAAAACATCATTTTCACTATTTTCAGTGTAAAATGACCAATATACCCTCAAATTTAAATAAAATAGAGAAAATGAAATGAAAAATAAAAAAATAAATTGTAATTATACTCCCAAACTTTTTAAAAAGTGCAAGTGAGTCCAAAAGTCTTATTAAAATACTTAAGCACAAAACGTCCTTACGTTTGACACTTAATGCGGAAAACGTCCATACGTTTCGAACATGTTTGTATTTGCTCAATAGCACAAAATGTCCCTACGTTTGACATTTTTTACGTAAAACGTCCTTACGTTTCATTTCTTTTTACATTTTCGTCCTTATTTCAACGTTTCATTGCGGAAAAACTTCATTTTCACTATTTTTCAATGTAAAATGATTAATATACCCTCATATTTAAATAAAACAAAAAATAAAAATAAATTACAAATCATCAGTCTTCTTCTCCTCCCTTAGCTTTATCCTCTTCTCTCAACTTTATCCTCCCTCCACCACCTAAACCACCAGACCCCACCATTCAAACCGTTAATGCTGGCCACAACTATCAACCCCAGGATTGTAGAGGGAGGTGAGATGGTTTGAATGGTGGTGGAGTCTGGTGGTTTAGGTCGTGGAGGGAGGATAAAGTTAAGGGAGGAGGAGAAAACTGATGATTTGTAATTTATTTTTATTTTTATTTTCCTTTTTTGTTTTATTTAAATATGAAGGTATATTGATCATTTTATATTGAAAAATAGTGAAAATGACGTTTTTCCGCAATGAAACATTGAAATAAGGACGAAAATGTAACAAGAAATGAAACGTGAGGACGTTTTACGTAAAAAGTGTCAAACGTAGGGACATTTTATGCTATTGAGCAAATACAAACATGTTTGAAACGTAGGGACGTTTTCTGCATTAAGTGTCAACGTAGGGACGTTTTGTGCTTAAGCATTTTAATAAGACATTTGGACCCACTTGCACTTTTTAAAAATTTTGGAAGTATAATTACAATTTATTTTTTTATTTTTCATTTCGTTTTCTCTGTTTTATTTAAATTTGAGGGTATATTAGCCATTTTACATTGAAAAATAGTGAAAATGATGTTTTCCACACCGAAACATTAAAATAGGGGCGAAAATGCAAAGAAATAAAACGTTGGGATTCTTTGCACACTAACTGTCAAACTTAAAGACGTTTTGTGCTAATAAGCCCATGTCGTTTCTAACATTCTTAAGATCTCCAAAAAACTTTTTGACATTTTCAAGAGAATGTTTAAATATAAAATGATTTCTATTTTTAAAAAGTTAAACCTTAAAATTATGGTTACATAAACTCTTTACATTAATATTTTAATTCGGAGACTGAGTTTGACCTTTTAAATTTGGAGAGTCAAACCCGCTCTCAATAATTAAATACATTCAAAGTATTTTAATTTTTTATGTGGAAAAATAATACAAGAATTAGTAAAACTAAGTATTAAATATAAATAGTACTTAACAAAATTTAGTCTCTTATTTAATAGATGCTCTTTTAATTGTAAATATACTCTTTAAAAATAGAAAGTCTCTTAAAAATGTTCTAATAATGGTCATAAGTCCTAGCTTGTTTGGCTATTTACACACTAGTAATCTTTATCTTATCATTTTCAAATATTAAGATAATTAAATTCTTTTTGCTTAGTAAAACATGTACATTATCTATCATTTTTAAGATGTCTCAACTTTGTAACAACTAACAGTCACAAAAAAAAAGAATTTTTTGTACTCAATTTTTCTTCAAAAACTCGTTTTTAACAATTCATTTTATCAATAAAATAATTTTGCAAGGGGACAAAATTTTTTCTTACTTTTAGCCACATATTCTTTAAAAAATCAATTTTCATAAGATTTATTCTGAAAAAAATCTATATCAAACCGATCCTAAATGAACTTTTTGGAAATTTAATAAAAATTCCAAATACAACCTTCCGAGCAGAAATGGACTAACCTCAAACGTAGGACACGTACGTACTAGGCCCTAGCGATAGTTTGCTCCGATCGCTAGTCGATTAGCTCGATGAATAACTCTTAACAAGTGATGGAGCTCATCTATGGGTTACATCTAGGGCTGGACAAAAACTCTCAAAATCGAATCGAACTGAATCGAATCGAATGATTCTTCATAAGTTAAATACCTTAACGAGTATTTGAATCGAGAACCAACAGGTTCGGTTCGGTTCGATTCTCGATTCTTGACTAAGAACCGAATTTAAACAATTTTTTAAATTTTTTATATTGAATTAATTAAATTATTTTTATTTTTTCTAAACATATTAGCAAATTAACTAATTTAGTGATTAATGATACAACTCTTAAGCCAAGTTCATGCCTAGTTAGCCAACCCAACCTAATTTCTAAATTCAATTTTTTGTTTTAATTTTTTGGTACAATTATTAATGGGAAAAATTCATTGATCAGGTTTTAAATTTCACCAATGCAAAAATCAGGTTTCAAGTTTAAAAGTTGCAAAAATCAGGTATTTAACTAATTAATTAAAAATATTTATTATTTAAATGCAATAAATTCATAATTATACAATTAATCGTCACATGTACATAATTATAGGTCACGATTTATTTATTAGTCACATATTATCAAATTAATTGGTCACAAATTATTTCGAGATCACAAATAAAATTTTTTATAGGTCACAGTTTATCTATCGGTTACATATTTTCAAATTTTGAGGTCACAGGTTATTTCGAGATCACAAATAAAAAAAATTATAGATCACAATTTATCCATCGGTCACATTTTCAAATTTACTGGTCACAAATTATTTTTAGTTACAAATTATCGAATTTTAATGTCACAGTTTAATAGTTAATCACGATGAACCAAATAGTTGGGCACACACGTCAAATACCCCACCCCACCCCACCCCACCCCACCCCACCCACACTCCTGACCCACCACCAATACTTGGCCACAAATCAACCACATAATTGGTCACAAACAATATCTCACACCACCCCCACCACAACCACTGTCAACAACAAAATCGACCACCATTGCCGCCTGTACCAAACCACAGTTGCCGCCCCCACCACAAAACCACCACCACCTCACGACAACTAGTTCCAACACTACCGTCGCAACCACCACCACCACCACCACCACACAAAACACCACAATCATCGCCGCATCCAACCAAACACTATCGATTATAACAAAATTAAATAATACTCTTAATCTAAAAGACATAACACTGAAAATTCCAAAAAATAAAGTTCTTCCAGCTTTATTCCTCCATCGTTCACTACCTTTCTTCCTACCTGCTTTGCCAGCTCTTCCATTGGTGGTGCCGCCACACTTTCTTGAATAATTGCCAACTCCTCAACCAGTTTCTCCACTTCCATTCCTACAACATGCCTCAACATTTGAAGTCTTTGGGTTTGATCCTCGGTCAAATCATTCATGGATCTCATTGCCGTGCGAACGGCGACAGCGTAGACGCTGCTACCGTTCAAAGCAGCGGCATCACGACGCTACAATTGCTGCAGAGAGAGACGAGGGAGAGAAGTGAGGTGAAGGAGGGAGAAGGGAGGAGGAAAGTAAGGAGAAGGAGGGAGGCGTCGCCGTGAGGGAAAAAATGGGGAAGAGGAGGGAGTAGAGAGATAAATTAGATTATCAATTAAGGTTTTAATATAGTACCTAATTTTTGAATAAATAAACTTTAGACCTGATTTTTAAAAATCAATCTTTAAACACCTAATTTTATGTCATTACCAAGTTATTAATTTCATTGTCGGCCCAAGATTTAGGCATTTTTAAGTTTTTATCTTTCTTTTTCCAATTTCATACTTTCATTCGGTAAGCACAAGTCCACTAACCTCCAAATCATTTGATAAATTGAAAACTTACATCTACATGCTCAAATCGAAATCACCGACTGCCGAGTCCGACTTCTCCTCTCTAACCACCCATCGAAGCTATAGATGGACATGTCATTAGTTGTATTTATGTAGTGTTGTTGTAAATGTTAAAAAATTTAATTATGGTACGAAACTGAATCGAACCGAACCCGAACGGCTCCATAATTATATTTGGACCCGACGGTTCCATTTATTAAATAACCGAAAATTTTGGTTCGATTCTCTTCAGAACCGAGCCGAACCAAACCGGACCGGACCATGCCAGGGCTAGTCACATCGATAAGACCAGTCTCTCCTTCAAGAGAGAATAGAGCATAAACCCCGAGGAGTTCTCTCCTTTTCACCTCAGGGCATATTCAAAAAAAGAAGCCCAAGGAAAGATCGTCAAGAGAATGAGTCTCTTCCAAGGCTGCCATAAGGCACTCTTGGGAATCAAGCATCTAATGATTACCAAACTACTGCAAGACAAAGGACAATAAAAAGAGTGCTCAAAATACAACCTTCTGCTTCTCTTTCTTAATATGAAAATTTTCACCTGTGTACTGGATCAGGGAAAGGATAAACAACAATTAATACAGTTGCAAAAACTAAAGAGAGTTGAGCAGTGAAGAAGCCTACCCACAAGACCACTTGAAACAATACATTAAAGTTTGGCCGTAATGCATAGCATACGAAATGCTGCATAAACCGAAAAGTTTCTTCTTTATCAATTTGAGATAGAGGTTGCTATCCATTCAGAATTCCGTAGGTGGTTTCAATCTTACAAGTCTCTTGATTCTCTCCTTGTCCGTGTTCTCCAACAATCCCTTCAAAAAAGAAGTGCGGCAATTTCATAAGCAAATACTAATTGATCTCCACGAAATGAAATAATGGACAGCAAAATGCAAACGTGCAAAAAAAAAAAAAAAAAAAAAAAATTGTCTACTCAGTTACTGGCCAACTTAGTGAGTGTAATATGCATTAGAAAGCAAACCCTTTTTGCTCATTATAGCACAAGAGTGGCAAATTTTCAAATGTGAAAGTTATTTCGCAGCTTTTCATTGAACAAAAAACTTTTGTTTACATGCTTGAATGAAAGAAACGAATTCACATAAATTGCAAGGTACAACATGCTCCATAGTCTTCAACAACTTTGAAATTAAAAAGTCAATAAAGCTCAGAAAGAGCTGAAACTACGCAAGATGATCCAGTTATTTTCTAATGAGTGATCAAATAAGTAAAGGAATGGACTAATTTCATTTGGATTCACTTATGCTAATAAGTAGTAACAGTTGCACAAATGAAAACAATACACTAAAGACCATCTCAATGAGATTGAGGATGGTAAGAATCTTCACATTACAGGTATATAGAACCTAATATAATTTAATTCTGAGTTGATAAATGAAAGAAATAGAACTCACCTTCCACACAATCTCATCCAAGCACAAGCAAATCTTCCCGTATTTGTCAAGAAACAGGCGCTCTGTTGGAGGTTTCCCACATACATCCTTTAGGGCTGAGGTTATAACAAAGATAGCTTCTGCCACTGTTAAAAAGAACCCAGATTAAGCCAAAAGTATGAAAGTAATGTAATTAAAAACCCTACACACCTGTGGGCTACAAGGGTGTAGCTCATGTAGCCATCAGGCAACAGGCCACACAATCTCAAAGAAAGGCATTGCAACCACATTCTTTATTGAGATGCACGCGTTAGATACTAAAACATAAATGTATGGAATGACCACTTCACAAGGTTTACACGCAAAATAACCATGTAAAACAAGATTCCAAGGAGTATCTAAATTATATGTGTTCTGATAAGCATATCCTTAGGTATTTAATAGAAATTTCATTGTATCCGTCCTTACCCAGTTCCCACATCTCAAAATAATTTCACAATCAAAAACATCTAATAGAAAATACTTACAGGCAAGTTCATCATACTCATCCTTGCCCACAACAAATATACTGACATCACCAAGCACTGTGTAAACAATATAAACTGACCTGCATAACAGAACAATAACGTGAATGCAATTTTGAATAGTATAGATACGAGAAATATTTAACAGACTTTTTCTTCTCCCGTATAAAGACTTGTATAAGCTTAATAGGGGGGAAAAAAATTGCATTGTTTTTTCTTAGTTCTTGCTTCATGCATAATATATGGCTCTGCATTCTAAATCTTAAGGCCATTTGATAACAAACGTAGTCAGCGTGGCTCATAGAAAGCAACAAGCAAGTCTTCCACAAACTTGTTTAACTGCTTATTCTATCGTATAAAACACTTGAACTCCCTTCAGGCAAACAGGAATGAATTCTGAAAGCTAGTCTGCAGAACTTAAAATAATGAGGAACAAAATAGACCAATATAATGGACATAACCAAGAAAATGAGAAGCACTGGATATACATAGTTGCTACACAGTGAGAATATTCATGATTCAGAGATTTGAGAAACTGAATATCCTCAGGGTCATCAAAATGCATGACACTCATGCATAAAATCCTCTATTTCGAGGTAACATACCTACAATGAGAAATACAACAAAGTAACAAAAACAGCAACTGTTTAACATACATACTTCAAAATTACATTTTTTGGTCACCAAAGGTGAGAAAATGACACGGTAAGAGTACCACATGCATATTTGATAAGCCTTTATTATAGAACATTTCCCTTTTCCCAAATGACATAAGTAAAACAAGCGTTTAATTAGCATATAAGAACACATTTACTAACACCGATTAGCATCTTATATTCTACTAGTAAAATCTGTTTCTTGAATTGTCAAAAGAGTTGAAGAATTATTCATTCACTTATATAACCCTGAAAAGGGGGTTTTCAGCTATATTATAAATTTATATTATACATAATGATGAAGTTAAAATATATTTAACCATAGGAATTTCTTCCTCCTCCGTGATGGAAAAATCAATCAAGGCCTCACTTAAGTTGATTTTGGCAACCAAGACTACAAACAAATCCCAGTGGTGCACGCATATATATAATTTAGTGGTCAAGCACAAATTGCACAAAGTTTTTTGCGGGGATATAGCATTCTATTTCAGCTATATCTCTTCAAACAGATCAGCTTTCAAAGGCACGGCATCCCCCTGTCCAACTCCAAAACTCTACACTCTACAGTAGTGAATGGCAAACGTTCAAGCCATATACAGTTGGTATTTTCAATATATTTATAATTTGGAATTATGATGCAGAGTCTGAATATAAACGTATATGCATAAAAGAATGCAACCACTTGCACAGCCATTTACAAACAAGCATAATAGAATATTCTAGCCCTAAAATTAGATACAATAACCAAGTAAAATGGAGTAATAGTGAAACATACTTGTGGGATGCCACAAGAAGCTCCTCATTCTTGACACCTTTAAGATTATCAGCTCCGAGCTTCACTAAGAAAGACCGCCAATGCAAACGCTCCTCAGCCGGAACTCCATTGAATCTACACCGCCCCAACAAATAAATTACTAAATAAATCTTAAGGTTCGATTATAAATAACACTTTTTTCACTCAATTACTTGAAGTAGTTCCATCACATCAAGTCAAATGCTGAAAATAACAAAATTAGTCCTCTTATAGTAATTGAGTTTTCGGATAAAATAATTAGTAACTTTTTAGAAGGAATAGCATTGAAAATAACAAAATTAGTCCTCTTATAGTAATTGAGTTTTCGGATAAAATAATTAGTAACTTTTTAGAAGGAATAGCATTGGCTCTCAGGAAATGTGTAGTTAATAAATAGGTAGTACTTGTGAATGTGTTGTTGAAATTAATGTTTGACTTTCAACAAGTACAAAATTTAATCTTTGACAAAATTTCACCTCAAACCTTTTCCTTAGCCCTTTAAAAGTTAATTAGATACATAAAGCTTGAGTGATAAAAATACCAGCGCTTTTCAATTACTGTAACTCAGATCGAATAGGAATAAACCTAAAACTGACGTCAATTTGAAATAATTTACGAAATGTAGTGAATTCTTGACATGTGATCTTTATTTCTAAAATTTTCAAAATTCAAAAACTCTAAAATGTCTTTTAAATTCTCAGAATGTAATTCTTGAAGTTAATCTTAATTATTAAAATTCTGAGCAGGAAATATTAATCCTAAAATTCTAGATCTCTATATGGACTAAATTATTTATTCTCAAAGTACTTAGCATTCAGACTAGCATACAATCTTAAAGTGACCCAATTCAATTTTTAAGAGAAAGACAGAATGAACTGAAAATTGAACAAATCAAGAATCAAACAGCCCAGATCTTGAAACAAAGTGGAGAAGTGACAGAAATGAAAATCGGAAATGTAAAGATTTTACGCAATAAACTTGTGTGTAATGATTAATAAATGGATTAATTTTACCGTTCAACGAGAATATTGCCTTCAGAATTGGCGATCAAGACAGCGAGCAGCATTTTCGTTCGACGAGAATGTCCAGCGGTGGGCAGGTCCTATACACTAATCACGACTTTGGCGGATGTTACCGTGAACCGTGTATAACACGACTTTTGTTTGGAATCCTGTTCCTCTCTTGACAGGAGACGGTTAAGTTTATTAAAATTTTAAAATATCATTAAAATGATTTTTTTTTTTTTTTTTTTTCTTCTTCTTCTTTGGTGGGTTGTGCTATTTATCCCGGCGCTAATGTCCCAACTAAAAAATAGGTACACGTGAAAAGTGTATTTTTGATAAAAAAAAACCTAAATATCCTTCCTTTATTTTTTAGTTAAATCAAAGTTTTCTATTCCTAATATAGGATAAGTTTGGTTTATTTCTCCTAATAAATGGAAAAATTAATTATGCTCATATTTATCTATTTATCTTTTATCAAAACAATCGTTTAATGTTCTAATTTTATTTTCTAATTTATTAATTTCTTTATTAATTCTAACTTTATTTTCTGTCCAAAATATAGGCACAAGTATATTCCTATTATTTTTCAGAAAATAATTAAGCACAATATAAAATGATTTAATTTCTTCTTTTTTTCTTTCACAATTAATTTCTAATCTTCGAATAAAAGTAACTAAAACTTCATAAATAGCAGGAGTGCAAATATTAATGCAAGTATTTAACATAAATAAGAAAGATCTTACAGTATTGAAGAAGAAGGTAAAGGCAGATTAATATTGATGAGATTTTCCTTGAGCCTGCACCCATATATTGTATGCTCAGATATAAGTGATCGGTGTTATTTAAATTTAAGAAAGTGGGTTATGGTCCAACACGACTTCCGCACTCTTATTGTTTTTATTTCTAATTTTTTTGCATATCTCACAATGGATCACACGAAATCAACATTTTCCTTTCAACTCCTAGTTAAAATATCACCTTGAATGGTAACATGGTTCTCATGACTTTCTTTAACAACGCCTAAAACTCTTACACACAGCAATACGACAACAAGATACTTGCACTGACCCTCAAGATTTTCACCGTTGGAGTATAATTAAGATAAGAGTTTTTAAGAAAATAATCTCTTACATAAGAGTATACATACATATTTCGACTACGCTCTTGGTACTCTCTCTAAAAAGATTAGAACTTCATAGAGATTACTTTATTACAAGTTTCGTTGTAAGAAATACATTGAAAATGTTTACAAGATTCGGAATGCTAGGTAGAGAGATAGTTTTTTGCTTAAGAATTGCTTGCTTCTTCTGAGAATTAGTCTTCAATTTATAGACTAGAAAAGTTTTACAGCCGTCCTTCATTATTGTTGCTTTAACTGTGTAAGATAGTTGATATCTTATTGTGGCTTAAAATTCTTTGTCTTAATATGGAAATAATTGAGGTAAACACATTTTTTCTTTATCAAAAATACTTTTGATAAAGTAGTTATAAATGAGTCCTCGACTTTTCCTTATGCGACTTAAACCACTCATCCGGAAATTCTTTTGGATCAAGTGAGATTGATAAGCTGTCGTCTTCAATGCTACAGCATTCACATTTGTGATTCGAATAACGCCAAAACTGTTTGCATAGCTCTTCTTTTGTTTTTGGTGTTCCATTGGCATTTCCTTCAAAGATATGATTGCACCATGTATCAAGATAGTGTCAATCTTCTTACTTGGTGTCACAATCTTGCTGTAAATCAAGTGGTCTTGTGACTCATATACCCTATTTTTCTGTTTTTTTCTTCAATAAATTTCTGAGTATGCTCGTACTGGTCCTTGCATCCTTTGGCTCTACGGAAAGTTGTCGTATTGATGACATCTTCGGTGTAGTTTCATGGATTTCACTCTTCTCTAATTGAAGATGTTTGGAAGTAGTGACAATTCTTATGAATGGCTAACTGACAGTAGCATATCTTCTTCATTATCCCATTCGGGAGTTGTAGAGAAAAACCTGATATATATGTTATTATGTTTAAGAACTTGACAATATCGTTCAATAGCTCGGACTACGTCCTTTGGCAGCAAAGAAATTTCTTTTAAAGATTCTGATGGGTAAATATAAATCATATTTCACATTTCATAAAGAGCACGAACCCAATATGTTGGGGCTTCGGATATAGATTAACTTTGTTATAAGTTTCATACGTTAAAGTCTTCATCCACCTTCCTAAACTAGTGAACCAGCAGCATGCAAGATTGAACAATACGTATGCAAAAAAAAAAATCATTTTTATTCTTGATATCCATAACACCAGGGGTGTTACATGCCTTGATAATATTTGAGCGATTAAACTCTAGTATAGAGATACTATCCTTTGTAAGTTTCTTCTCCTGTGAGGGAGACAAAATAGTATTCTCTTTAACTGATAATTTATGAAGTTTCAATACTTCTTGTTCAATATTGGCACTAGGGCCTTCAGATTTATTGGTACTAGGGCTTTCAGATAATATATCCTGATTGACTTTCTCAGATATTGGCTTGGCAGCAGTCATATTCATCAAAATTATCTTGGATTCTATTGCAGCTATCTTTATATTCATCTCGAACTTCAATGTTTCTAGCTCTTTCTTGATTTGCTCCATTCCTGATTAAGAAATCTGGAATAAAATTATTTTCTCCTTTAATATAGACAATATCAAATTTAAATAGTGCAAACCACATAACCACATTTGCATTCTAATAAATGGCCTTTCAGCTGCACTTGTCCCAAATTTATTTGTTAATAATGGTTTTACCTGAGTATTATATGTTCTAATAAAAAATTTCTTAAAGTAAAGTTCAAATTTTGCTACTCCTTTATTAACAGCTAAACATTCTTTACAATTAATATCATACATGGTTTCGACATATTTGAATACATGGTTTCGGCATATTTGAATGTGCCTGAAGTGTAAGCAACCAGCTTTTCTAAGTATTTACATAATGTATTACAAAAAAATTCTTTATAATTTTCTTTTCTTTTGGGATTGCTCCCCAGTGTAATAGAGATGCATCAGTTTCTAAAATAAAGAAATCATCATCATTTGAAATATTTAATTTAGGTAAATGTTCGCATATTTTCTTAATTTTAATTATCATTTATATACCTTATTGTGTCCACTCCCATACAACTCTTTTTTTTTTAGTTTTTTTTTAGTAAAGTGGACTTTGTATTTTGCACGATTTTTGATAAATTTCTTAATAATCTGATAAAGATTTGTAGTTTTTTCTTATCTCTATTTTCTTCTAAAAATTCAATAATCTTTTTTCCAATATGAGGTTGTCGAAGTATTTTTTTCTGTAAAAATATATCATAAGAATTCAATTTCAGTTTTTCTTTTTGATATGACTAATTCATATTTTCTTATAAATGGGCTAGTGTAGATAAAATTTTCTCCTAAAAAGACATCATATCCGATTTTATCTATTGCATATATTCGAGGTATAAAACATTCTATATTTCCTATAATTATATGAACATTTTCTACAAAATCTCTATAGATTTTTATAATATCACTAGTTTTTTAACCATTAGTTGTTTTCTTATAATCTCTTTTATAATAATGTTCCAAGAACACATTTTCTTTTACACAGACAAATGCATGATCAAGTATCAAGTATAGCATGAAATTTTATCATACAGTAATCTGGTAAATTGTAAGTTATCTCAATATATGGACTAAGTATGCTACTTTTAATTGATTTAATACGGTGTATCATATAAATTGGTTATTTGTTTTTATTAACTCTAGGAAGCCTTTTTTGTTTGCTTATTTGTAAAGTATTTTTCTAGATATAGAATGGTTAGACTTTCTCAAGAAAGTTCATTCCAAATAATATTGAACTAGTATATTTTCCTTTTCTATAATCTTTATGGATTTTAGGATTTAGTCTAAATTGTTCTTCTTCTATGTCTGTAAAACTTAGTTCTAGATTAACAAATGTTCTGCTTTCGTATTTAATTTCATGATAATCTGTAAGAGTTATTTCTTGTGGTAAATTTTCTTCTAGTAAATGATCAACTAAGTCTGCTCTTATATGACTAGTACTAGCTCCTGTATTAACAAGGGTTATGATTTCTTCGTAATTATTTTGATTATTAATATATTATGTTAAGATAAGGAAATTGTCTTCCTCACATTTTCTGAGATCAATATCAATGCTATTTCTAAACATTTTTGGGTAGTTTCTACTTGTAGATATTTTACTAGAGCTTAAGAGTTCTCTAGTACTAATATTTCTTTCTATTCTTCTACTAGGCATTTTGACTACAAGTTGTCCAGTGGTATTCAAGGTGACTAATCCTTGATTTCCTACATTATTATCTATTCTTTTAGATTGCTGATAAAAATCAAGCAATATATCTTATGTAATGAAATGTTATTATTACTTAACATTTTAGGTGGTGTAAATTGTGTTAGGTCTCTAAGGTCTTCATGAGTTTGTATGAAGTCTCCTGAGATTTTATTGATTTCTTTTTGGTGTGTAGTAGTAAAGGTATATAAAACTTTACAATGTAAAGTTTTAGCTTTACTTCTTGGTGGCATAATTAATCTATCAATTCTTCTAATAAGGACATGGCAAATCCAAATCTTATGGTAAAAATAATTTTCTTATATACAAGATTTCCAAAGACAACTTCTAATAGAGTGTCCATAGGATCATGAAGTATTATGTTATCCATTAAGTACATTTGTATAGAAATATCCATTCATTCTCTAAAATATCTTTTGACCATTATTTGGATTCCTCCAATCACTATGTTCTTTAATCTTTCTTTAGTGGATCCTTTTATCTTTGCTAATTCTCTATTAACTCATTCTCTAGTTATTAGAGGTATAGTAGTGTTGCCTTTAACATTTTCGATATTAATAGGTACTTCATCATATTTGGCAATGTATATTTTTTTGTTAAACCAAGGTAATATTGGTCTTATAAAAATATTTTTATCTTTTAAAGATATTTATTTTTTCTTTTATGGCTTCATATCTTTGTTCATCAAATACAACTGTTTGTGAAGTTCCTTCTGCACTATCTAAGGTATCCTCAATAGTGTCCATAATTCCTTGATTCATATAAATTTGTTCAAATTCTGGTTCTTTAATTTCTCCTATATCTAGTTGATAGATTGAGTCTATTTCAGATAATTCGTCTAAATTTTCGATTATCTCATAATCTGAGTCGGATTCTATTTCTTCCATTAATCTGATGGCCTTAACATTTATCTTTTATTCTTATTAAGACAGTTGGAAGATAAATGTCATATTTTATTACATGTAAAACATTTACATTTTTATATAAAATTCTTCTGAGGTTTCTTATGTTGGTTATATTCATTTTTCCAAGGTTTTTCTTTTTAAAATATTTCTTGTAACTCTTAAATCCTTTATTTATCTTCCAAGGTTGAAGATATTTTTTAAATTTCTTTTTATAATATGGTTTCTTAGATGGTTGGTGACAACCAAATTATGGTACTGTCGCTATTTCTCCACAACAACATAAACTTGCTTTTTTACCATGTTTTCTAAATAGGTGTTGGTACATAGATTTTCTACACCATTCATATATTTTTCTCTTAGCGAATGAAGTTCCCATTCCCAATGTATCAGCTTTGTGGTTATGATCTTCCTATTCTATTTTCTTCCAATAAATTTGATAATCCTCAAATAATTCTTGACCCCATGGCCAGGGTAGTTTAAGAAAATATCTATTTAGTAATTTTATATCTTCTTTTGATAGATTTCATTCTTTTATAGATTTAGAAGCTTTGAAATATATCTTTTCGAATTTCTTAGTATATTCGTTTAATTCACTCATATCACAGAAGAAGCCAAAATGTACCCATTGTGGATACCCCAATCACACTACTGATAAATGCTTTCAACTTATAGGATATCCTCATGGCTGTAAGGGACCTAGAGGTCCAAGAACATTGGCTAATGCCCCTATTGCTCATGTTGTACACCTAGACCAACCTGCAGAAGACGAGGGACCAAGCGTTTCATCCAATGAAGATCTCTTTCAACAATCTTGGCATTTGCTAAGACTCACCAAACATCCTCTCAATCACCCAATACAGCACCTCAAACAACAGCCACCATCACCACATGTATTTCTTTCTGTAATACAACTTATTCCAAGCCAAAAACCATTACCTGGATAATTGACATAGGTGCAATAGATCATATGGTATATTCACTTACATTCTTTACGTCTATTGACTCAGCCACAACCACAAAAGTTCACTTACCAAATGGTTCTTCTATCCCAGTCAACCATATTCGAAAAGTTAAGATTTATGATAGTCTTCTTCTTAAAAAGGTCATATGTGTCTTCTTTCTCATTTAACTTGATATCAATCTGCAAACTAACTAAATTCTCTAATATTCATGTAATTTTCTCTGCCTCTCATTATCTCATCTAGGATCTGGTCAGCATGAAAATGATTGGTTTTGCTAAAGAAAAAGATAACTTATATCACTGCATGATTGCTTAAGACAATAATGCATCTTTGTCTGTTACCAATAGCCCCACAACGCGTGTCTCAGCTCAGTTCAATTACAATCTCTAGCATTACAGACTTGGACACATTTCCAACACCAGAATATCCAAGATCCTGTGCTTCTCTTCTCATGTTCCTCGTAACGATTTACATAAATGTGATATTTGTCCCCTAGCAAAGCAAAAAAACCTACCCTTTCCAATTAGTAATTCAGTATCAAATAAAATCTTTGATTTAGTAGTCATTGTGATATTTAGGGTCCTTTCCAGGTGCCTTCTTTTAATGGTTACATATTCTTCCTCACTATTGTTGATGATTATTCTAGATGCACTTGGGTTTTCATGATCCAATCTAAGTCTGAAACTCGTAGACACATAAAGAACTTCTATCAAATGGTCATTACACACTTTAATACCAAAATAAAGACCTTTAGAACTGACAATGGTGCTGAGTTTCTCATGTCAGAATTCTATAATTCTCATGGAATTCTTCATCAGAAAAGTTGTGTTGAATCACCACAACAAAATGGAATTGTAGAAAGAAAACACCAATACATCCTACAAGTAGCCAAGGCCCTTCTTTTCCAATCAAATGTCCCTCTCATCTTCTGGAGTGACTGCATACTCACAACAGTTCACATTATTAACCGGATACCATCTCCAATTCTTAACAGCAAAACTCCTTATGAACTGCTCTTCCAAAAATCGGCAGACTATGATCATCTCAAAACATTTGGTTGCCTGTGTTTCACTAGTACACTCAGCAATCATAGAACTAAGTTTTCTTCTCGTGCATCTAGGTGCATATTCCTTGGCTATCATCTTGGATATAGAGGATACAAGGTATATAATCTACAAAACCACAGAACATTTATTAGCAGAAATGTCATATTCCATAAATCTTCTTTTCCTTACAAAAATTCCTCACTTCACTTAACAGCAGAACCTCACATATTTTCCATAACTGAACCATACTTTGATTATTCTTATCCTCACACACCAGCAATAAACCAATCAGCAGAAACCAGCAATAGCCAGACCCAAGTTAACACTGATCCAATGCCTGATCATCCTTCCCCTATTTTCTTACCAGACGATGGTTTACTTACTCCTCAACCACCTCCTAAACAATTCAGCAGAGCAAAGCATGTACCTCATATCTGGGTGAATATCACTGTGATTTACCATCTTCTTCTACTGCAACCCAGTCTTCTATAATGCTAGCTAGTCCATTTGCTTCAGGTAAACCTTTCTCTCTTTCTCATTTTATCTCTACTGCGAGACTTTCCCCCAAACATAAGGCATTTGCTACCTCTATTTCAAATGTTTTTGAACCAAAGTTTTATGGCCAAGCTATCAAATTTCCACATTGGCAGGCTACCATGAATTGTGAGATTCAAGCTCTTGAGAACAATAATACTTGGACCCTCACTCATCTGTCACCTGATAAACACACCCAGGGGTGGATCTACAGTAGGGCCTAGTGGGGCACGTGCCCCACTAGGTTTTGAATTTTTTTATTTAAAGGAAATACACTGCAAATTGTCTGCAATATAAACCTCTTGTCTGGCTGTCTCTACTCTCGACTCTCATCTCTCCAAAATCGCACCGAGCCACCGACACAGTGGTCCTCTCCGTCATCTCTCATTATCTCCCACCATCCCAACTCCCACCGGCCACACCACACGCCGACACACACACCGTACTCAGCCAGACAGCCACCCGTTCCAGCAGCACTGTCTGTCGACTCGTCTCAGTCTCTCCCAGCTCCGCGCCTCCGCCTTTGTGCCTTTACCCGTTCCAGCTCTCCCTCCTGAGCCTCCTCCTCTCTGAGCAGCTGAGCTCTCTCGGTCTCCCCGCCGGCGCCTGCACTGCACATCCTGGAGACGCTGCTCGCCTGCTCCGGTGACGACTGACGAGGTAACTTCCGACTGCCAGTCACTGCCTACTGATTGTTTTAGGGATTTTGAATTTTAATGTTGGATTTTGACTGTTGAGTATTGATGTTGGAGGGATTTTGAATATTGATGTTGGAATTTGAGTATTGATGTTGGATTTTGACTATTGATGTTGGAGGGATTTTGAATATTGATGTTGGATTTTGAGTATTGATGTTGGATTTTGAGTATTGTTGATCTATTATCTGTCTGACTGTCTGTGTGAATTGTGATGTTTACATTTTGATTTTTGAGTATTGATGTTGGATTTCGACTATTGATGTTGGAGGGATTTTGAATATTGATGTTGGATTTTGAGTATTGATGTTGGATTTTGAGTATTGTTGATCTATTATCTGTCTGTGTGAATTGTGATGTTTACATTTTGATTTTTGGATATAGGGATTTTTCATTTTTGTATGAATCCCTAAATTTGAAGTGCATCACCAATTTTATGAGATCCATTGATGATTGATTGTAGGAGAATGGTCAGTTTTGTCTGTGTTGAAACATCTAAGTGCCGCCCTACACCAATTGTGAGATTAGGATTTGGAGTCTGGACATTTGATTTGGGGTAGTAGACTAGTAGTTAAGGTTAATCCTCGTTGAACCCATTAAAAGAGATTCCTTGGTTTCATCAATGCGGGTTATGTTTAATCCTTTCATTAAAATCTCCAACATGATTGATTTTTGTTTTAGGGACTTCTAACATGATTGATTTTTATATTATTTTTGTATCAGTTATGGAAAAATACTTTAAACGTAAATCTATGATTTCTCGTGATGAGCAAAATACCGATGAAAGGAATGTTCGAGATGAAAATGATGTTGATGTTGGAGAAGTTGGGGATGTTGGAGAAGTTGGGGATGTTGAGAAAGTTGGGGATGTTGATGTTGCAAATCTTATTGCTGATCCTGGATTGAGAGTTCCAATACAGAATTATGATGTTAATGTTCGAGACGTGATTCGAAGAGCGTATGTGCAAAAGGGTCCTTGCCAGCCTCGCATTCATGCATTTCCATCCACAAGAATGGGTAACAAAGATAGATGATTTTGTGTTTCATGGTATGATGAGTATCCTACTTGGTTGGAATATAGTGTAGCAAAAGATGCAGTTTTTTGTTTTTACTGCTATCTTTTCAGTTCGAGTGATTGTTCTTTTCTTAATGATGGATTTTCAAATTGGAAAAAGAAAGAACTTCTTAGAAAACATGTTGGGGCATCAAGTAGTGCACACAATTAGGCTCGAGTTCAATATGAATCGTTCAAGAATCAAGAGCAAAGTATTCGATCATATCTCGTTAAGCAATCTAATCAAGCTCGAACAGATTATAGAATTCGATTGAGTGCGTCAATTGATTGTGTTCGATTTCTTCTACGACAAGGTATGGCTTTTCGAGGACATGATGAATCTGAAGATTCAAACAACCAAGGAAACTTTCTTGAACTACTACATTGGTTGTGTGATCATAATGCTGAGATTAAGGCCGTTGCTTTGACGAATGCACCTGAGAATTGCAAATTGACATCACCACGAGTGCAGAAAGATATTGTGAGTGCTATTGCTTCTGAATGTTTAAATGTGATTATGAAAGATGTTCGTGATAGTTTCTTTTCAATTTTAGTTGATGAATCTCGAGACATTTCAGTTAAGGAGCAGATGTCGATTGTCATTCGTTATGTGAAGAATGGGCATGTATTTGAACATTTTGTTGGTGTCCAGCATGTTTCAAGTACCACAGCTATCTCAATTAAGGGTGTAATTGATCAATTCTTCTCAACGTGGGGCTTAAGTATATCTAATTTGCGAGGTCAAGGATATGATGGAGCTAGTAACATGCGAGGTGAGTATAATGGCGTCAAAACACTTATTTTGAAAGAAAACCCAAGTGCATACTATATTCATTGCTTTGCTCATCAACTTCAATTAGCTCTCGTAGCTGTGGCACAAAAATATCCGAAGATTGAAACTTTTTTCACTACAGTACATAGATTGGTGAATATTGTTGGTGGATCGGCTAAGCGAAGTGATCTTATTCGAGAGAAGCAAAGGTTGAAAGTTATTGAATCACTCAGTGTTGGTGAATTATCAAGTGGACAAGGTCTCAATCAAGAAACTACTCTTCAACGTCCCGGTGATACACGTTGGGGCTCTCACTATGGTTGTTTAATTAACTTGATTCTCATGTTTTCAACCGTAGTCAACGTTGTTGAGATGATTGCGACCGACACTACAAGTACCGGAACAAGAGGTGATGCTTGTATTTCACTTGAGTTGATGTTAAAATTTGAATTTGCATTTAATCTACATCTCATGAAAAAGGTTTTGGGGATTTCAAATGAATTGTCGAAAGCATTACAACGAAAAGATCAGGATATTGTCAACGCTATGAGATTGGTGCAATTGTGTAAATTACAACTCCAAATGATGATGGATGATGGATGGGAGTCTTTTCTTGAAATTGTTTGTTTGTTTTGTGAAGCTCATGAGATCAATGTTCCCAATATGGATGATAAGTTTATAACTGTAGGTCGTTCCCGGCGTGAGACAGTGACAAATTTGCATCATTATCATGTGGAAATGTTTTGTGCTATCATAGATATGCAACTTCAGGAGTTGAATGATCGTTTTTCTGAGGTAAATAGTGACTTGCTCATTTGTGTTGCTTGTTTGGCTCCACATAACTCATTTGATATTTTTGACAAGAACAAAGTGATTCGACTATGTCGGTATTATCTGACAGATTTTGACGCAGGAGATATCTCAGAACTTGATGATCAATTAGATACATATATTCTTGACATGCGTACATCCGAAGATTTTGAAGGATTACAAGGCATTAGTGATCTTGCATAGAAGTTGGTTGCTACGAAGAAACACGAAGTGTATCCATTGGTCTATAAGCTTGTGACAATAGCCTTAGTTCTTCCCGTTGCTACTGCTACAGTCGAGAGATCATTTTCTGCGATGACTTATGTCAAAAATCGTTTGCGCAATCGAATTGGAGATCAATGGTTGAATGATAGTTTGATTGCATATATCGAGAAAGATGTATTTGATAAGATTGAAAATGATGTAATTATGGAACGTTATCAAAATATGAGAACACGTAGAGAACAATTGTAATAAAATATGTCTTACTTTAATTTTTCGTTATTTTTTGAAAGTTTGATTGTGCCCCCCCAACATAAAAAGTCTGCGTCCGCCCCTGAACACACCATTGGTTGCAAATGGGTCTACAAAGTAAAATTCAAAGCAGATGGTACTGTGAAAAAATACAAGGCACGACTGGTTTCCATAAGGTATACTCAATAAG
This sequence comes from Fraxinus excelsior, assembly GCA_019097785.1. Taxonomy (NCBI): domain Eukaryota; kingdom Viridiplantae; phylum Streptophyta; class Magnoliopsida; order Lamiales; family Oleaceae; genus Fraxinus; species Fraxinus excelsior. The sequence goes on from CM032637.1 coordinate 19,485,773, forward strand.
AGGGCCTAGATTTTTTTGACACCTTCTCACCTGTTGTAAAGTTGACCTTTATCCGAGTTCTTTTGGCTATTGCAGTAGTGAACAATTGGTTTTTGCACCAGTTAGATGTTAACAACGCTTTCCTTCATGGTAAATTACAAGAGGAAGTCTACATGGAATTGTCCCAAGGATATCCTAGTCCTGATCCCTCACTTGTTTGCAAATTAAATAAAAGTTTATATGACCTCAAATAAGCATCTCGCCAGTGGTTTGCTAAACTTACTTCTAGCCTAATCTCATATGGTTTTATCTAGTCCAAGTCTGATTTGTCTATATTCCTGAAATCTACCGCATTCTTTCTTCATTCTCTTGGTTTATGTTGATGACATCATTCTTGCAAGTAATAATCTTCATGAAATTCAAGTTGTCAAACATTTCCTAGATGATCAGTTCACAATCAAAAACCTTGGTGAATTAAAATACATTCTTGGTTTGGAGGTTGCTACATCAAAGCATGGAATCAGCCTCTGTTCAATAAAATATGCCTTAAACATCCTTAAAGATTCTGGCTTCACTGGTTGGCAATGGAATCTACTCTCAAGCTCAAATCTGAAGAAACTAACCTCATCTCTGATCCATCAGTATATAGAAAGCTCATTGGTATATTAATATATGTCACCATTAAAAGACCTGGCCTGGCTTACTCTGTACAAGTTCTTAGTCAATTCATGTCCAAACCAGCCCATTCTTACCTAAATGCTACCCACAAAGTTCTTAGATACATTAAAGCTACACTGGGTCAAGGCTTATTTTTTCCTTCCAAATCTGATTTGCACCTCAAGGCCTACAGTAACAGTGATTGTGCTGGTTGTCTTGACACTAGATTTACCATTGCCACTTTTCTTGGAGAATCCTTAGTCTCCTAGAAATCCAAGAAGCAAACCACCGTTAGCAGATCTTCAGCTGAAGCTGAATATAATGCTTTAGCATCTACAACCTGTGAAATCCAATGGTTACTCCATCTTCTCCATGATTTGACTATCACTCATCCTCAACCTACACTCTTATACATACATAGCAAATTAGCTCTTTCAATTGCTACAAATCACGTCCATCATGAAAAGACCAAACACATTCAAATAGATTGCCATCTCGTCCGAGAAAGTTACATTCTGGTTTAATCAAGATCATCCATGTCCCCTCTCATCATCAACTAGCAGACGTTCTTACTAAACCCCTTGGCTCAGCCATGTTTCACTCCCATATCTCCAAGATAGGAATTTTGAACATCCGTGTCCCTCTTGAGGGGAGCTCTTACGATACAGCAGCAACAGCAAACCGAAAACCACCAAAAGAAATTTAAAATTCAGTTAGTTAGATTATTGTTAAATTCCAGCTAGTTTTCTTTGTATATAAAGTGGTGGAATGTAACGCAGAGCTTCATATAGCTTGAATAATAAAGAGTTCTTCTTTCTCTTCATCGGGTTATATTCTTTCATTTCTACATTTGTGATTGCAGTCTTCAATGCGTTTTGAGTTGATGAGTTTAACAATTATGCCTTCAAATCCCAAATTCTATCTACAAATCTTGAAATCTATAGACGTAATTATATATTTTGCCTCAAGGATGCACTATCATTGAAAAGAATGAATATGTAGCGCCCCGAGTTCTGTTAACCCGGATTGCCACGTCATCGTCTTTTGCCTTAATTTCAAAATCAATTTTCGCGGAAATAACCTAATTTTGAAATCACATTTGTAATTGAAGAACTGTATTGACAAGTAAACTCATAGAAATTTAAAATTTAAATATCATATTTTAGGAATAGCGGAAAACGACAAAATGTTATCAATATTCGAATACAAATTTTCAAAGAGATAATAATTTCGATAGTCAGGTTTTTCTATGCCACCACTGCCGGATCAATCACGATCGCCTCCGAAATCTGCAAATATTGTTAAAAATAGCAGAGTGAGTATTTCGAAGAAATACTCAGTAGACTCATCGCCGATAATTAATTTACAGAATAATTGAATACACTTATGCAATATACAATGTGATATCATCTTTGGTTCATTTTCTTGAAAATCATAGGCTCTTTGAAAACATGGGATGTGGGTACTCTTTCTTTCTTGTGCTGATGAGGCACATAAGTTATGCATAACATTCTTTTCTTATCCCATAAGGGATTCTCTTCTTTCTCATGCAATTAAGCATATAAGTTATGGCAAGCATAACAATATCATATATCTCATATGATAAATTCTCATCTTATGCATTAAAGCATATAAATCACGTAATTCACATAAAGCATGCAATTATAATTTAAACTAATTAATGGTGGCGAGTCTACCTCAAAATCTCGAGTTTCGTGAAAATAGTGCGAAAAGTAACTTCAATCTCTTAGTTGTCCGTACGTTTCGTCTAGCCAATAGAAAATAAGTTTGAATTAGTATTTCGAACTTTAAAGTTTTAAAGTGTTGAAATTAAGTTTAAGGACTTAATTGAAAATTATTGGAATTGAAATAAATGAATTAGAATGATAAAATAAAGTTTAGGGGCTAAATTGGAAATTTATTAAATCTGAAAATAAAACTTTAAGGGTTAAAATAATAACTTCATAAGTTTAGGGACTAAACTGTAATTATAATAAAGCTGAAAATAAAAGCTGAAAACTGAAATAATAACCTTTTAATAGTTTAAGGGCTAAGCTGTAAATATATTAAAGCTGGAAATAAAAGTTAAATACTGAAAATAATAACTTTTATGAACTAGGGACTAAATTAAATAACTTTTAAACTAAAAATAAGAAATGTAAGGGCTGAAATTAAAACATAAACATTTAAGGGACTGAAATAAATCAACTAAAAACTTGGGGCTTAAATAATAAATTTAAAAGTTTAAACTTTAAAAACCCTTATATCATTTAGAGAGAGAGAGAACCGACGGGCAGGGAAAGGGGCTTCGCCCCTTTCCCCTTTCTCCTTCACTGCCACCACCGACCGGCGGTGGTGGCAGCGCCGCCACACGTGGTGGCGCTGGCCCAAGGGTAGGGGAGAGGATTCGATTTTGGGACCTTGGGTGCGAAAGGATGGTTCAAACCGAGGCTAGAGGATTCGGGTTCGATGATTTCTCGGTGGAAATCGACTGGAAGTGGGTTGGTAGAATGAGGAAAGTCTCTGGGCTTTGTGATTTTTCTTGATGTTTGGGTGGTTTTCGTTTTCTTTTTGGTGTTTGAGGTCTCGGTTTGCTCGATGGTGGATGTGGATGTCTTGTTTGTCTCGGGTTTTGGGTGATTGTGGGTGACTTGCTCGGCTTTTGGTGTTGGGTGATGGTGTTGCAGTTGGTTTCGGTGGCTATGGCTTTGCTTTCGGGTTTGGGTGTGCTCTCGGTTTTGGGTGGTGACTGTCTTGTTGGCCGTGTGTGGTGGGGTTGGTTTGTGTGATGCTCGCATTTGTTCTCGGTAATGGAGGTGCAGTAAGTTTAGGTGGCTGCAGCTTGGGTTCTGTATTCGGTTCTATGAACGTGGGGTGTTGTGTGACTACCTACATTGATTTAGTAAGCTTGCAGTGGAGGTTGGTTGATGTGGGTGACTGCTAGTGTTGTTGGGAGTTGCAGTGAGTTGTTGGGTCTCAGTTTGGAGGTGTTGCAGTAGACTTGGGTTTGGTGGTGTTACTGGAGGTTGGTTACCAGCTACAGCTTGGGCTGCTGGAAATGGTGTTGGTCTCGTGAGAATGTTGGTGAATGGTGAAATGTGAATTGCATTGTTCATTGTTTGAGTTCACTGTTGATGCTAGAAATGGATTTTCTAGCATCAATGGTGTCTCACATTGGGAAACATTGAAATGGAGAGAGAGTTGGAGAGAATGGACAAATTTTCTTACCAAGGCTGTTGTATGAATAGTGAAGGAGGAGGGAAAACGAGGGAGTTATATGGATAGTGGATGTTTAGGGCACAAATCCCAAAAAACTAATTGGGCTGAAAAGTTGGGCTTAGTGATTTTCTAGTTGGACTTGAATAAAATTGGGCTAAAACAAATAGGATTTGACTAATAAAATTGGACCTTAAAGTATAAAGTATTGGACTTATATTAAATTGGACTTTAAATAATTTGGGCTTGAATAATTGGGCTTTTGTAATTGGACTTGAAATTAATAAAAATTGGATTTAAATAAAATAATTCGAAATTGATAATAAAATTATTATTCGGATCGGATTCGATCGAATACATTTGAATTCAATTTTACAACGGCTAGACGAACGCGCTTCTTTAAAATTAGGGTTAACGTTTTAGCGACACGTTTTTCGAGAAAACTAATTTATATAAATAAAAGTTCGCTACAGAATAAATCTTATGTATAGTCCTCTGGTTAGGTTAAAAGTCGTGCTTCCATGCATACTCTCAAAAATTAGAGTTTAAGTTGAATTAATAAAATAGAATTATGGACTCCATTTAGCCTATGCAATCACAACGTTTAATGATGTGCGATCGCATATGCATCAATAAACGCTTACTAGTTTTGAAATCTCCTACCGTGCAATCACTCCAACTTGGAAGAGGAACGATTATTTTGGCCTCAACTCAAATAGGATGTTGGCAGATTTGTTCAAAGTTGTCCTATATGTCAATGGACCAAAGACCAAGCACAAAATATAAACTTTTACAAGACCTATTCCAGAGAATATTTAGCAAGATTTGACCATGGAATTTGTTCTTGGACTCACTCGGACTCAACGTGGATATGATTTAGTTTTTGGAATAGTTCATTAGCTCTCCAAGATGGTTCACTTTATTTCCTGCAAGAAGATGTCAGATATTTCTCATGTCTCTCGTTTATTTTTCAAGGAGGTTGATTGTTTTCATGATTTTCATAGTCCTATTATTTTCGGTTGGTATGCCAAATTTTTATGTCATTTCTGTAGGACACTTTGAAAGAAGTTTAATTCTTCATTAAAATATATTAGTACCGGTCATCTACAAATCAATTCCCAAAATGAAGTAGCTAATCGTACATTTGGTAAAATGATTCAATGTAGAGCCCATTTGGCATGATTTTTAATAAGTCAAAAAAAGCTCTTAAGACCTAAAAGTTATTTTTGAATTTGTTTGACTAATTTTATGAAAGTGACTGGTAATTAGAAAAACTTTTAGATGAATATAACTTCCTCCAAAAGCATTTTCAAAATAGAAAGTAGTTTTTAAATTAGTTTTCAAACAAACATTAAGATATATTCTTTCAAAAGCTTTTTTTACAAAAAGTAAAAGCAAAATTCATGCCAATGGGCCCGTATTTGTCGTGATAAGCCTAAACGGTAGAATGTAGCCTTACCAAAAATTAATTGAATTTGCTTTCAATAAAACACCAAACTGTGAAACTGAACGAGCACTCAAGACAGTATATACGAAAGTATCTCGACACACTATAGCTTTAATTTCTTTGCCTCCAACTGATGATGTTAGGATCCCAGTTGAAGAGCTTACAGAAAATGTCCAACAAATTCATGAAGAGGTTAAGAAGAACTTAGAGGCAACCAATTTCAAATACAAAACTACAACTTATCAACATTGCATGCTGTAAATCTCAACAAAGGTAATTTTTTACGGTGAATCTTTGAAAAAATAGGTTTTCAATTGGACTGTATGGTAAATTAAAATATAAGAATTGCTAGAAGTTGAGTGTGACCCAAATTCTTTGTTGAAGATAATTGAGAATTCTAATTAAAGTGTACATTAAGAAGAATTTTATTCGGAATGCTATTGCTGAATCTTATTTAAGTTTACTTAGCGAATTATATTTGAAATTCTACTTGAAAACCCAATTGGAAGTTGGAATTTGCGTTGAATTTGAAGAAGACTTTGAAATGAAAAAAAAAAAAAAAATGTCTTTGGAAGGTCTTTGGATGGAGATGGGGCGCCTGGACGTACGGTTGCAACACTACTTTTCCCCCTACTTCGTTTTGAACTCCGTTTCTTACATTCTATTTCAACTACAACTCTTTTATTAGAGTTTTCATGTCTTCTATTTATTTCATATATATAGTTGGCTCTTCATTATAATTTAATAAAAATTTAGAAACATTGTAAACACAAATCTTTGTATTATTTATCCATATTATAATAAAATCTTCATTCTTTGCGAATTATTTTGTTTTTACAATCAATTAGTTCATATTGTGGCTATAATCCTTTATTTTCTCCAACAATTAGTATTAGATTAATCAGATATCATCTCCGCTTTTCACAACAAACTGGTATCAGAGCTTTTTGGTTTTGAAATTCTTGGGAAGATCAAGCATTTTTTTTCGTGATGACAACTATGAAATATGATATTTCGCCATTGGATTACAATATAAAATTCTCTTTTTGACATGTAAAGATGCGAGCAATATTTGTATAGATGGATTTGGACGATACGTTGTTGAGATTTGACAAAATGCCAACAACTTGGACTTTGGAGGAGAAATAATGGAGGGATCTAAATGTCATATCTCAAATACATTTTCATCTTTCAAATATTATTCTTCAAGACATTTTGAAAAAGAAGTTAGCTGTTGCATTATGATTAAAATTGGAGCAATTATGTATGGCGAAGAGTCTTACAAGCAAATTGCATTTGAAGTAATGTCTAAATTCTCATTGTATGACAAAAGATACATCTCTTGAGGATCGCCTAACTACTTTTAAGGAAGTCGTCGTTCATTTAGGTCCGTTTGATTAAAAATGTGGAAAATGGGTAGAAAGAAAATGTTTTACATGGAATTGATTTGCCTATAAATTATTTTATTGGGAATTATAATTAATTGTGCTTGATTGATATAATTTTTCATGATAAATGTTGAAAGTTTGGTGTCCGTTTGACTTATTTTTTATAAAAATTGTCCATTAAAATGATAAATTTTTCTACCATTGGTCTAGAATTTGTTCCAATTGTCAAAAAAATTGGAAATTTTTTTATTATACCGAATATCATTCGTTTGGCTTTGTTTTGCATGAGAATTGTCCATAAAAATGAATTTTTTTACCATTGTATCTAGACTTTTTTCTAATTGAAAAAAAAAAAACTTGGAAAACTTTTTCCCACCAAACATCAAGAATTTATTTTCCTCAAAAATGTGGAAAATGAGAAAATGTGGAAAAAAATTCCTGGGAAAAACTTGTTCATCAAGCACTACAAAAGTTGAAAAATTGACCATAGAAAATATGGCGAATCAAACGGAGTTTTAGATATCTTGGAGGCTAAATATAATGAAAAAGATTTGTGATTGATTTTATTTTGTTTATTACTTGCTTCATACATGTCTTTTAGAGAAACGATTTTATATAATCGTGATACTCTCACCATCTAAGAAGTATGTGATGCTCTATATTTAGAGAAAATGAAAGATCTTGTAGCATCTGAGGGTCGTGGAGATGACCTCATTGTTGATGGTGTTGTTCGAGTGACAAGTCAAAACCTAATTTCAAATTTGTAATTATTGGAAGAAAAATGAGCATTTGATAAACGATTGTTATAAATTGATAAATAAACTAAAATTGATAGTAAATCCACAATTAGAAACTTCAAGGGAAGCAAGTGTTGCAAAAAATTCCCAACAATGATGGAGAGCTTTTACTTATGTGTGACTACACTCCAAACCTGATGAGACTTGGATTTTTTATACATTTGCACTTTTCATATGACTCCTAATTGGGATATGTTTTCAACATATGAAGAACTTTCAGAAGATGTTGTTATGACCGATAATAATATGCCATGTCGGATAGCGCTATTGGTTGGGTTACAATAAAGATGTTTGATAGGATGGTTATAGCACTTGATGCAGCGATACACGTTCCAGGTCTAAGTAGAAATCTTATCTTCTTAAGTACTCTCAATTCAAAAAGGTATAGGTATACTATTGAAAATAGAGTCTCGAAGGTTAGTAAAGGAGTCCGTATTTTGTTAAAGAGACATAGCAAATCACATTTATATACCTTACAGTGTTATATAGAATCTTTGAGTAATCAACCTATTTTAAAAATTCTAATAGATTTAGAGTTGGATTTTGTACCGTTGGAATCTAATTTGGGGTCTTTTTAAAAAAATACATCTCGGTTGAATTTAGAAGTTATGGGTAAATCCGTATTCCCACCATCATCGATAGTATCATTGTATTTAGTTGTTAGAAAAAGACCCATTTTTTGCTCTAATACTTCACATAGGTACAATTCTGCTAATGTAGTTGATGATTTGAATGTGATTAAAGGTGTTAATTCTAGTCAAAATCCTTCTTTTGATGCATTCAATTGTGTTTCCGTTACATGACTTGTTTCAGCCTTATTTAGTGGTTAGTAGATCATTTTTACCCCTAGTTGGGTAGTAAAGATAGATAATTTTCAGTTGATTTTTTTATTTATTTTTTTATCTTTTTTTATGGAGAAGTTCGTTTGTGCTTTTCATTGAAGAGTTTGTCTTCAGGTGGAGAGTTTTCCTTTTGAAGTTTTGTTCATTACATGAAATTCGTATCAGGTGAAGATTGTTAGAATGTGAGTGTGACTTGAATTCTTTGTTGAAGATAGTTGAGAGTTCTAATTAAAGTACACATTAAGAATAATTCTATTTGAAATATTATTGTTGAATCATATTGAAGTTTATTTGGTGAATCCTAGTTGAAGTTCTACTTGGAAGTCCAATTGGGAGTTAGAAATTTGTGTTGGACTTGAAAAAAACTTTGAAATAAAAAAAAAAAAAAAAAAATCTTTGGAAGGTATTTGGACGGAGATGGGGTGTCTAGGCGCTAGTTGCAGCACCTAGGTGTCGTTACGTAAAAGAAGAGGGGCCGACACTATTGCTCCAGGAGAGTGGCGTCGCAACGTCGCAACCCTGTTTTTCCTTCTACTTCGTTTTAGACTCCATTTCTTACATTCTACTTCAACTACAAATCTATTATTAAGGTTTGGACATCCCCTATTTGTTCCCTATATAGTTGGCTCTTCATTATGATTTAATAAGAAGTTAGAAATATTGTAAATACAATTTTTTATATTATTTCTTTATATTATAATAAAATCTTAATTCTCTATAACTTATTTTGTTCGTATGACAATTACTTCATATTGTTGCTATAATCTCTTATTTTTTCCAACAATTGGTATTGGATTAATTTGATTTCATTTTCTCTTTTCACATCAAGAAGATTGTCCTATTTTAAGTATTGAAGAAATTGGAGATAATGCTTAAGATTGATTGTCCTTCGGACATAATCAATATTGCACATAGTGAATATTATCAGCAAGACAAGTATTCTCTTTGACAACAAACTCGAGGTAGCATTTTCTTCAAGTAACGGAGAATGATGTAGGACAATTCTATTTATAACAAGACATTTCTAATGAGATTTCTTATTGTAGCAGGTTATATCTCTTTTTATTTTTCTTTCCCGTTTAGAGTAGAATTTTTTTCCTTTATTGATTAGAATCGGATATTTTCTTTCTTTTAAATTCAGATTTTAGTTTTATTTAGTTTTGGGATTTTATTTTAGTTTTCTCATATTAATAAGGTGAAGAAACAATTTTTGCTCCATATACAAAGACTTTGTACACTTTTTCAATCATCAATTCAATACAATAAAATTATTCTCTACAAATTTTCTAGTTTTTAAACTTAATTCTTGTTTCAAAAACTTCAATTCCGCTTCCACATCATATGTTTATATTCTTAATTTTAGATTTCAGATTATTTGGAAAATTATTACTATAAAGAAATTTATAAGTTATTTGTTATACTAATTTTATATATTGTATTAAACATTACAACATAAAAGAAAACAAACAATAATACAAAATAATAGGCCCACAATTTAATTTATCTCACACTCGTTGCCAAAATAAACCCTACTCAATATCATCTAAAACCTTATAACAAGTATAAAATTGAATCTTAGTCCATTGTGAATACTCCTCATCATATTTCCTTCTTAAATAACCAACGCCACTCCAATGGACAGCAGAACTGGTAAGAAACTTGCAAACACGTACGTTGAGGAAGAATCAGGTGCAGGAGGAGGGATGCCAGCAGGTGGTTTTGCCAAAGCCGTAGGCCCACCAGCATTGGGAATTGATGACGGAGTAGGTGCACATGCATCGGGCTGACTTGAGGTGGGAGAAGGGATTGTAGGGGTGGTTGGTGGGGTGGAAGTTGGCGGATTTGCCCCTGGAGTGCGTGAGACTGTTATAGCAAGCTTCTGGCCAACTTCGCAGTGGCTACCGAAGGTGCAAATATAGTAGTGCTCGCCTGTCGAGTCGAGAGTTATGTTTGCTGGCCCAGTTGTGATGACATTGCCTATGGCATTGTCGTTGCTGCACGCGTCATAGGAAGACTTTGGTACTCGAAGGAGGTCGTGTTGGTTGGTCATGAAGTTAAACACTGAAAAAGCATGGAAATACATATATTAAATGTTGTAGTAAATACTAAAGACTAATAATTATTGATAGAAAACTCGTCACAAAAAAATAAACAAGCTACAGTTATGGATTAGCAGGCTAATTGTTTTATTAGTATCAAAATATTATACACATTGCACGAACGAGTGTACTCGTAGAAATGAAAATGATAAAAAACGCAGAGTTTGGCATATGTACTGTATTTACTTATTTATGTTAACCTCCCATGGAAATTATTGTCATCATATTATTGTGTTAAGGATGCATTTCACATATCTAATTAGATACAATGATACTAATCAATTTTTTGGTTTTGGAATATTTTTCTTAATAAGGTTGATATTTTAAGATGAAAGTCGAATGTTGGTGGAAAAATGGAAAATGAGATAATTACCTAGGATGTCGCCAACCATGAAGTTTTTGCCGGAAGCCCAGTTGGCATACGAGACTGAGTTATTAGGGGGTATGTCCCAACCCACTCCATCTCCAACGATATACACAGTTTGAGCACCAATGTATTGCAGCATAGCTGCAAAAATTGCACCAAAAACAACCCTACTGGCAGTGGCATACCTATCCATCTCTCTCAAACTCCTAGTTTTTCGTATTGCAACGTGTATTTTTCAACTTAATGTGAAAACTGCTACTAATATATAGGAATCTACTTGTGGTAGCAACGGGGTTCATATGTTATCTATATATAGTAACGAACTAACGGGTTGTGGAAATGGTCTTAACGTGTGAGGGGAAATTAAGTGCCTGAGCTTTCAGCAGGACTTGAATGGAAAGCTTTGGCACCGCTTCTTGCGTCTTTGGGTATAGAAATCTCAAAGTCAAATATGAACATTTGAAATTTCGGAGACAAGGAGGAGCAGCAAGAGAAAAGACTCATTCAACTATGCTGTGCCGTATACTACACAAGTCATAAACCAATAAAGGTTGACGCAATATTCCTGTTTCCATGCATTTGCGTATGACATCAATAATACAATTTTCCATGCAGCCATGTTTGACAATCATACATTAAAAAAAGAAATCAACCCGTGCAGTGCTTAATGCGTTAACTATCAAAAGAATTTCGAATAGTGATTTTTAAGATAATGTGTAATTAAAAAGTAGCAAAATTTTTTGAATTTAGGTGCAAAAAAAATTATTGTGAGAATGTGTGATTAATAATGAGTATGTAGAAAAAATAATTTAAAATGTATGGTTGTCAAACAAGGACAAAAGTACTTCGACGAAGTTGCTTTTTCTGCTAGATAAGCCCTTATTTGGATTCCATTAAAATCAAATTTTGAAGAAAAATATATTTAAGAATAGTGATTTTTTGAAAAATATGTGATTAAAAAAGAAAAAAAAGTTTAAAATTTACAAAAATAAAATTTGTGGGTCACACAATTACAAATTTAATTGTAAATCACACATTTTTTAAGTACACATTTGGCCCAAATTATTTAGACTTGCGAGTCATCTTTATAATATTCTCAAGATTTCAAATTATAGCTCTTAAAACTTTTTCAAGATTTTCACAGTAATATTAAAATTTTCTAGAATATTCACTTCATTGAACCTTACTCGAGTTTTTCCAATAAATAATTCCTAGACATTATTATTACACTACCATAATTTTTTCTTCACTAGTCGGATAATTTTGGTCAATATTATGCTACCCAAATCTCTCGAGTTGTTAGTAATGATTTATTTTGCTACTCTATCTTTTGGATTTTATGAAGGTGTCTTTTAAATTATAAATATGTTATTTATTTAAATATTTAAGTATTTCTACAATTGCAAAAAAAGAAAAAAAAAATGTTTATGGGCCTCATACAAATTAGTTGTTTGGGACCTCAAGATTCTTAAGGCCGAGCTGGATTACATTTGGGGAAATTATAGAAAATCAGGGATTTAAAGATTGACTTTTAAAAATCAGGTCTACAATTTCTTTATTTAAAAATCAGGTATTTTATTTTAAATATTAAAGCCTTAATCTATCAAAATCCTAACCTAATTCATTTCCTCTCTCCCTCCCAATCTATTCCTCTCTCCAATCCACCGCCGCCACCTTCACGACCGCCACAAGCACCCGTCGTCTTCGGCGCTACAGATCGAGTAGGAGAAGGGGTGGTGGTGCTGGTTCACGACAGAGGCTCATAACGAATTCACACGTTACAGTTACGGCCTGTGGTCTGTGGAGAACTACACAACAATACTCAATGTAAAATACTTACAGTCACAGACACCAGAAATTTGGAGGACGGAGGTTGAGTACAGGCAGCAGGCCGTGTGTAAACAAAATACTTACTCAATAATCATGAATTCACGACCTCACGGTTTTCTCTCTCTCACTCTCTGTGTGTATTTTACTGGTGGTGTGGGGAAGGGAGGGGGCGGGGGGTCGATGTGTTATCTTAACGGCCACCACATCAGCTCAGGCATCGGACGATCGGACCTTCCAGTTTCCACTACATCACAGCCTTTCTTCCGTCTGGACTCTGGAGTCTGGCCTCGTCTCTCAACTGTAGAGGTAAGTGAAGTTTGAAGTTTAAGGTTATTAAAAAAAGGGAGAAAAAATGGGGAAAATCTCATAACCACTATTCAAAGCGAATCAATTTTTTTTCCTAATTTGATTTCTTCGCACAGATCTGTGGAGTTGTGCGTGATTTGTGATGGTCGATTTGGTGTGGTTCGCTGGTTGAGTAGTCGGGCAGTGTACTGTGCAGTCGGGTGGTGATTTTAATGTTCCGGCGAGGCACGCATTCCGACTAGTTGCACGGTGCGTGGTACGATGGAGGTGTGCAGTGCGGTGGCGGTGCTGCGGTGTGATGGTGTTGCTGTGTTTTGGTTGTGTTGGGGATTTTGGTGGTTCTTGTTGGTAGTGGGTAGTGCCGAGACTGGGATTGATGCTTTGAGAGGGTGGGGTGGCTGGATGCGGTGGTGGTAGGTGTGTGTATTGTGGGTGCGGTGGTAATGGTGGCGGCTCTGTTCGTGTGCAGTGCCTCTGGTGGTGGGTGGGTTTGACATTGTTTTTGTGTACGGTTGGCGGCGATGACACTTGTGGTTGTGATGATTTTTATTGGCAGTGTATTGGATGACGGCTTTGTGTGGTGGGTTGATAATGATGGTAGCAGCGACGGTGGTGCAGGTGGAGGATCTAGTGATTGGTTTTGTGACTAAAATTATGATATGTGACCTTAAAATTAGGTAATATGTGTCATTTTTTTATCTGTGACCTAGAAATTATATAATCTGTGACCATAAAAAATCTGTGACTAATTAATTTGGAAATATGTGACTGTGTGACCTGTAAAATTTGATCTGTGACCAACCGTAAAAAATCTGTGATCAATTAATTTGGAAATCTGTGACTGCGTGACCTAAAATTTTGATCTGTGACCAACTAATTTTGAAATATGTGACCAACGAATTAATTGTGACCTATAAATTTTTTGAAATGTGACCGCCGGAATTTGAACTGTGATCGTCGGGATAATTATCGGAATGGGAGCAGTCGCCGGAACGATCGTCGGAGAAGAGCGGTGGTCGGAACGGTCGTCGGAATAGTCCCCGGAACGGTATGGGGTGGTGGAGGTGGAGGTGGAGGTGGAGGTGGGGTGAGCTAATTATATTATTTAATAATTAATTAATAAAAATATTTTTAATTAGTAAATAAATACCTGAATTTTGCATTTTGAAACTTAATACCTGAAAAATGAATTGTGTCAAAGTTAACACCTGACTTTTGAATTCTTCCCTTACATTTGGTAACATTTGTTGACCTTAATCTTCTCCTTTCTGATATTGAATTCTTCGTAATTGTCTTTTAATGTTTTGCGAGGTAGACCGCGTAATATCTAATAGAACTAAAGAAAGAAGGTATTAAATCTAATTGATTTTTCTTCCTTTTGGCTTGGAGAACTGTCGACATGACTCATTCATTCTTATGCACTAAGAAAGCTCCACCAACTCTACATTCAACTACCAAACATTCTAAGTGATTTACATTGTGTAATTTTGACCTACGAAATATATTCATAGTCAATTTTTATTTTTATTTTATCTCCAAACATAACATATTCATTTATTTAAATCGTCACAAATCATGCAAATAATTGCAGTGGAAAGAGAGCACGGCATACAATGAATCCAAGGAATTATATCTTCAAATTCAAAGGATCGTACCGCTGATGAAACAACTTGAGTTAATCCCCCTTCACAGGGGGATTGTGCCCGGGTCAAACCCGGGCACCCCCCTATTGGTGGGGGGTCTGACACTGTCAGACCCCCCACCAATAGGGGGGTGCCCGGGTTTGACCCGGGCACAATCCCCCTGTACAGGAAGGGGGGTTCAAACAACTTTTACTCAATCCTTATTCAGATATTTCGTAGATTTTGATAAAAAAAAAATGATGAAATGTTTGGTTGAAAAGTACTGGATTTCATAAAATGTGTAGTTAAAATTAATTATTAATTTTGACTTTAAATATTTTTTCTAATTTTAATCCACACCAAATAGAGGCTCAATTTCCTATTCTAGGAAGAATCGCTGCAACAAATACAGTCGTAGATCTTTTGCAACGTTTACACGTGTGTTGCAAATCGAGGTGTTGTCGTAAAATGTTGCCATAGGGCCAGAAAACGTTGCTATAGGTGTTTTTTTTAAACAACAATTTATGCAAGTTGATTAGCAAAATTAAAAATGACTCCCCATGAATAAATTTTGGAATTGCATAAAAATTGATAATTTCATTACAATTTTTTAAATCCATACACTTGAACATTAGAATGTGATACAACACTACCTACATAAAAGGAGTTTCAAAATGAAATAAAATTATAGGATTCCAGCACCAAGTCTACATTTCTCTCCAAACAAAAGTCACTAGTCACAAACTACCCAAATCGTTTCTTGGCATTACTAAAGGCCTCTTCCCCTACGGAGTCATTCCATTCGAGCACATTATTGTATAGATGAATGACTTTCTTCATGTGCAAAAATGTTTCCCAATCTAGTGAACCAATCACTTTGCAGAATTCTTTCTCCCATGAAGGCACGCTTGGCTGCCAACTACCTGCACGTAGTTTCATTTTCATGTCCTACAAAATTGAAAAGTTTCAACCTTCGATTGAGAACAATGCAAAGCAACAAGTATCCATGTTGTAAGGTTAGGAGCCTCGAATCAGCGGAAGCAATCAAGAATATTCACCAAGAACACCAAAATACACAAAGTAATATCGATTTTATTTGGGACTCAGAAATTCACAAAGAATACATTGTACCCGTCTGTACAAATGAATAAGCCAAACAAAACCCAACCCTAACAAGAATTGTACAAAGCAGCCACTCAATGGACGAAATCGCTACTGCCAAACTAATCTTTCCACGAAGGATAAACAGAGAATCACAAAGATTACAAACCACAAAGATTAACAATTAAAACCAAGAGTTTTAATTGAGTTCACAAAGAATCGAAGAAAGGCAGAGACGAGATATGGGAAAATCACACAGAACAGAGCAGCAAGAATATTTCTCTCACTAAGAGAAGAAAACCAAATGAATTCCTATCTCCCAATGACCGTCCAGCTCTCTTAAGTAAAAATGGGCTCATCACCATAGATTGGGCATTAGATCAAGGGTCCAGAATGACACACTTGACAACTCTCTTTTGGGCCGGGTTTTTAGGCTACCTTCATTTGTGTTATTGGGCAATGGGGTTTTCATCAAAAAACATTTTCCAGCAGTTGGGCTTGGCCCATTTCATCATTGCCCTAAAATGTTAGAACACAAATGACATAAATGGCATCAAATTCTAACAAATCTCCCCCTTGATGCCAATGTCATAAGCAACCAAACGAATTAGTACTTATCAACACTAACACCAAGGAAGGTTAGTACCCACAAGAACATAAAGTTAACCAGTATCAATACTTAGAATTTGCAAACATGATTTAAACTTGAAAAAATGTAATACCTTTGTTCCCATATCCGCGGGATTGAATTGTGTAGGGATTTTCTCAAGTAAAATAGATTCCTTATGAACTATATCTCTAATGAAATGCAATCTAACATTTATATGCTTAGTCCTATCATGAAAAATAGGATTTTTGCATAAATGTATAGCACTTTGACTATCACAATATACCACAACAGGTTCATGCAATTCATTTAGTTCACATAACAAGCCTTTAAGTCACAAAGACTCTTTTATAGCTTCAATAGTAGCTAGATACTCAGCTTCAGTAGTAGATAAGACAACAATAGACTGCAATTGAGACTTCCAACTAATGCAAGTACCACACAAGGTAAACACGTATGAAGTTGTTGATTTCCTATTGTCTTTATTACTAGCATAATCAAAATCCACATACCCTTTCAACACAACGCTCTTTTTACAAGATTTAAAATGCAATCCTAAGTCATCAGAACCTTTCAAATATCTTAAAAGCCATTTTAATACGGTCCAATGATCAGGACCAGGGTTTGCCATAAATAATATGCTAATAGCATGTGCAACATCAGGTCGAGTACACACCATAGTATACATAACACATTCAACAGCATTAGCATAAGGCACATTTTGCATGTATTTAATATCATATTTATCTTGTGGACATTGTTCTTTACTCAACTTAAAATGACAAGCAAGAGGCAAAGTAACAGGTTTAGAATCATGCATAGCAAATTTAGAAATCACATTTTTCACATAGTCAGATTGAGTTAAAAGAAGAGATTGTTGTGATCTATTTATTTTAATATCCATACCTAAAATCCTTCTAACATGTTCTAAATCTTTCATTTCAAATTTAGCGCTTAAATCCTTCTTAATGTCATTTATATCACTCATCTTATGTCCAACTAATAACATATCTTCAACATATACAAAAGTAAGTAAACAATCACATCATTCTTATCATTTCTTTTAAAATAAAGACAATAATCAAAGGCACTTCGTACAAAGTCAATAGAAGACACATAATTGTCAAATCTAATATACCACTGCCTAGGTGATTATTTCAAACCATACAAAGATCGATTAAGCAAACAAACATGATTAGACTTTTTAGAATTAATAAAACCATGAGGTTGATTCATATAAATCGTTTCATCCAAGTCACCATGCAAGAAGGCAGTTTTAACATCCATTTGTTCAAGCTCTAAATCATATTGAGCAACCAAAGCAAGCATGACTCTTATAGTAGTATATTTCACAATAGGAGAAAAAATTTCATTATAATCAATACCAGGTTTCTGTATAAACCCCTTTGCAACAAGTCTAGCCTTAAACCTAAGAGGCTCTTTAGAAGAACTACATTCCTTAATACTATAAACCCACTTACAGTCCACCAAAGACTTATCCTTGGGTTTAGGAACCAAAGTCCAAGTATTATTCTTCACAAGGGACCTCATCTCTTCTTCCATAGCACCTAGCCATTCATTAGATTGTCGACAACTCACACCTTCCTCATAGATTTTAGGATCCTTAAACACTAAGTCTTGATAAGACAAAACAGCAAAGGATTGATAATCATCGATCCTCACGGGTTCCCTAATCTCCCTCCTAGCTCGATCACGAGCAAGTTGATAATCACTCAGAGGACCAACCACATCACCTACTAAGTCATGTTCACCACCTTCAATAGGTTTATGAGAACCAGTGACACTATCATTCTTCCCCTCAACCTCATTCTCAACTTGTTCCTCCTCAACAAGTTCGGGAGAATAATTCAAACTTACTTGCATTCTAGTCTTATCATCTTCATCCCTCTCAGGAGCATCACTCGAGACTTTCTTATTCAAACAAGGCACATCAGCTTCATTGAAGGTCACATTCCTACTAGTTATCATCTTAAAACATTTCTCATCTCTCACCCAAAGTTTGTATCCTTTCATTCCTTCAGGATATCCCATGAAAATACATTTTTGAGATCTAGGCTCCAATTTACCTATACTTTGGTGAGAATAAGCAGCACACCCAAAAGTCATCAAGGTAGTATAATCAGATAATCTCTCTGATCATATCTCTTCAGGTGTCTTACCATCAAGACACTCGAAGGAATTATATTCACAATATAAACCGCTGTCATAACAGCCTCACCCCAAAGGACTTTAGGAACACCCGAACTAATCATCATGCATCTAACCTTATCCAATAAAGTCATATTCATTCTTTCAGCAACTCCATTTTGCTGAGAAGTATAAAGAACAATTTTATGCTTGAGGATCCCATCATCTCTACACAACTGATCAAATTCAGAATTACAAAATTTTAGACCATTGTCCGTTCTTAAAACTTTGATCTTTTTATCTATTTGATTTCAATTAAAGTTTTCCAATTTTTAAACTTTTCAAAAGTGTCTGATTTTAAAAGGAAAATCCAAACTTTTCTTACAAAATCATCAATTAGCGATAAAACATATTTGTTACCACCTTGAGTGGTAGTAGATGATGGACCCCACATGTCAGAATGAATATATTCAAGGATAGAGGCAGTTTTATGCTAACCAGTATTAAAATGAACTCAATGTTGTTTCCCTAAGGTACAATACTCACAGAATGGTACCTTAGAAATCACATCCTTACCAAAAGCCCATCTTTTGCAAAATCTGCAAGCCTTTCTCACTCACATAGGCTAACCTATTATGTCACTTCAGGGTATCATCCATCTCAGCACTAGAAGAGTCAGCAATGTAACTTTGAACTACACTGGCTCTAGTGACATATATACCATTCATCTTAGTACCTTTAAAGATAACCAAGAAACCTTTAATTATTTTCAAAAAATTATCACCAATCCGGCCTTGAAGGCCAATGTCATCTAGATTACCCATTGAAATCAAATTTCTATTCAAATCAGGGATATACCTTACTCTTTCTAAGGTAAAGGTAAATCCATTGTCAAACTTCAAAGTCACACTGCCAATTCCTTTAAAGCTACAAGCTGCATTGTTACCCATAACCACCTTTCATCCATCAAGATCCTTAAAGTTCTCTAACCAAGGTCTTCTAGAGGTCATATGGAATGTACACCCTGAATCCAGAATCCATTCACTATCCTAATCATTGTCATCCACATAGTTTACAGTATTCAAATCAGAAGTAGGTTCTATCACCACATACACATCAACATTGGTCTCATCTAGGGGTTCAACAACATTACCTTCATCCACTATCGTCTCTCTCTCTTCATTTTTCTTTTTGTAATAGTTCTTTATATAATGTCATGTCTTACTACATCCATAACAGTTCCTATTTTCATTTCCATTTCCACTTCTAGACTTAGATCTTGATCTCTCCTTCCCCTTCTTCTTGAAATTGTTATAATTGTTACCTTGATGATTCTGACCATTGACTTGCCTAGTCATAGGTCTAACTCTCACAGACAAACTCTCAAAATCCTTCCCAATTCTATCAACTTTAAGTTATAATTCTTTACTTCTCAAAGAATTGATCACTATGTCAGGTGTTAAGGTATCTCTGCCATACTTAATAGCAGACGTAACATCCTTATAGACATTAGGTATAGCATTCAATAGGATAATAGCTTTGTACTCATCAAAAACTTTATCCCCAGCATTAGTGATATCTTGAACTAGCTTATTAAAAGTATCAAGATTTATCATCTAAGTCCTTTGACATATCAATCTTAAAGCTAAAGAACATCTCTAAAAGGAAGAGCTTATTAGGCAAACTCTTAGACATATACCGTTCTTCTAATTTCTCCCACAAATCCTTAGCATTGTCTTGCTTTCCTATCTTTTTCAACACTTGATCAGATAAATGAAGGATAATAGAAGTATATGCAAGTTCATCAGATTCATTCTTTTGGTCATCTGTCATAGTAGCAGGATATTCACCAGTAATAGCCTTAGCCACTTTTTGTTGAACTAAGACCCCTCTCATTTTTTGCTGCCAAATGGGGAAATCCCATTTTCCATTAAAAACTCCAAGTTCAAATGTTGCCATTGTCATTTGAAGTTTTTTAATCAACACAAAGTATTTTCGAGGTCACGGTTCCACGGAAAGACAAATAGAAAACATATATTTCAATCAACAATTTAATATCACACAAATCATAGTGCAATCAAATCAGAGATGAATAATATCAAACTGAAAAAAGGCTATCAACGCTGTGAAAAATAACTATCAATAATGTTGAGCAGTTTTAATAAACTCAAAGAATCAGCAGCAGATTAACAGTGAGATTAAAACATACTAACAAACATAAGCATTCACAAAGAATAAGCTATTGTATATCAAACTAATTGAAAAACAGAGATATCAAATATAGAAATAGGCGTTAGAGTTCACCAGGATTCCGTGAGGCTCAAGACCCCAGGTCAAGGTTCAACTCTAACACCAACATGGACACAAATCAGGGGAGAATTCACAGTTTCCATAATATAATAATAACACATTCAAGAAACATAAGAAATAAGTGTTATGAAGGTCACTAAGCTGGTTCAAAGAACCAGCACCAAGAAGAATCGATTTGAAGACTGCAGACACTCAGCTAGCTGTACGATCCTTCAATTCATTTACCAAATGACAAATTTCTCGCAAGAAACACAAGAGGAAATTGAATTAGTATCCAATTCGAGAAAATAAAACAAATTAGGGTTTACTACACAAAATCGAGAAAAACGACTGTAAAAAACATAACCTTAATTTTTCAGTGACCAAATCTCGATAGAAGGCTCATCATACCCTCAACACTGCTCTGATACCACTTGTAAGGTTAGGAGCTTCGAATCAGCGAAAGCAATCAAGAATATTCACCAAGAACACCAAAATACACAAAGTAATATCGATTTTATTTGGGGCTCAGAAATTCACAAAGAATACATTGTACCCATCTGTACAAATGAATAAGCCAAACAAAACCCAACCCTAACAAGAATTGCACAAAGCAGCCACTCAATGGACAAAATCGCTACTGCCGAACTAATCTCTCCACGAAGGATAAACAGAGAATCACAAAGATTAACAATTAAAACCAAGAGTTTTAATTGAGTTCACAAAGAATCGAAGAAAGGCAGAGACGAGAGATGGGAAAATCACACAAAATAGAGCAGCAAGAATATTTCTCTCACTAAGAGAAGAAAACCAAATGAATTCCTATCTCCCAATGACCGTCCAGCTCTCTTAAGTAAAAATGGGCTCATCACCATAGATTAGGCATTAGATCAAGGGTCCAGAATGACACACTTGGCAACTCTCTTTTGGGCCGGGTTTTTGGGCTACCTTCATTTATGTTATTGAGTAATGGGGTTTCCATCAAAAAACATTTTCCAGCAACTGGGCTTAGCCCATTTCATCATTGCCCTAAAATGTTAGAACACAAATGACATAAATGGCATCAAGTTCTAACACATGTAAACCTATTAAAGTACCCTCAATGAAAATTCTTCTAATTCTACAAACTTTCTGCACGTTTTTTTTTCTTCCTTCTTTGCCTTCTGTCATTAAAACAAAAAAACAATAACAAGACATAAGATCCTCTTGTAAGATAGAAAGTTATCACTAAAAAGGAAGTAAATGATGAACATCTCAAAACAAAAGCACCAAGGGAAATTAGAGCCAAAATACAACGGGTTTTTAAGAAAAAATAAAAAATAAAGAAAGGTACAAAAATAAGAAAATATACATCAAAATATTCATCAACATTTCAACATTTGATTTAGAAGATAGCCTCATGAGCTACCAACAGAAAATATATTTATTATGTCCAGAAAGCTTGAGCTCAAAAAATTTCCACAAATAGAATCTCAGGGACAAACAAAAAGATTTCCTTGTAGTCGATTCTCCAAAACAATTCACAACAACTATAAGAGAGCCAACCCTCTAGACAGTATGAATTATCTACCAGTCAATAAGTCCTTAATCTCCAACCCCACCCAAGTTATGAACTAGTTGCAGGGTAAAATTCATCT
Source organism: Fraxinus excelsior (assembly GCA_019097785.1). Lineage (NCBI taxonomy): Eukaryota > Viridiplantae > Streptophyta > Magnoliopsida > Lamiales > Oleaceae > Fraxinus > Fraxinus excelsior. The sequence goes on from CM032637.1 coordinate 19,508,105, forward strand.
GAAAAATTTTAGGTAGTGCTACGTGTAGGGGGCCGCCACTTGGCGATTAGGTAAAAAATTATGTACATAAAGATTTTTCCTAAATTTTATCATTTCAAAAGTCTCAAAACATAGCAAGACTTGCTAACTCTATACTCTTTCATCAACCAAACGCGTCAAGACTCATTGCCCATCTGCTTATCATACTTAACCATGCCAAGTGATTCTCCTATTACTATAATAGATAAATTTGTTATAGTTTCTTGTGCCAAATGATCCGAGAACATTAACTCCCCAAAAACTTCATCTTCCATTTGAAATGTCAAAATGAAATTACAGAAACCCTTATTCTGGGTGAAGTCCTCATAGAAGGCGAGCCAATGCACATTACCTTTTATAAAAGTTTGAGACCACATAAATTCCATTATTATGTATCAATCATCAAAGTGCACCCTTCGCCATGTGCCCAATTTTAGTGAATAAATCTCAACCATTGCCAGAAGGTTCAAGGTAAAATCATCAGTTTTAGAATACACCATTCTTGGAACCTTGAAATTGTGAAGGGTAGCTCCACATCCAAGAACGAAGAAGTGTGCCTTTTTGCGGTTTAATGGTAGGAGCTGGTAACACTATATTCTTTCGAATACAAGGGTTCCATAAACTAATGGGATGCAAAGGATTGGTAAAGAATTCATCAGATAAGCATATCCATCGGGAAGTTCTTCTCTTTCCAACACAAATAAATATCATAAACAAGAAATCATACAAATTTGTAATCTAAAAACCGAGTATATAAATCAAAATTACTCAAGAAAATTAACAAAAGATCAAATAATTGTAAAAAATAGACCCAAATCTCACTGAAAAATAAATGCCTTTTTCTTTTTAAAATTGACAGAAGAAACATGAACGATTTTACCCCATTGAGATTCTTTCTTGGAGGTGGTGTAAATGCTGGAACTAAATATGTGGGTAGCGAAGAGGAAAGGAAAGGGGAGCTGGGGCAACGAAGATCGAAGTGGAATTGGGGATTTTATTAGGGTTGGAGAGGAATGAACGGTGAGACATGGGTTGGAGCAGAATGGACGATTGTTTGAGACTAGGGTTTGGGTTAATTTGGATTCAGTATATTTAGAAAAACACAAAAGTTTTCACAACGTTTGTCAAACATTGTTAAATATGACCTTTCGCAACACTCAATAAGGGTTGCAAAAATGGGGTCTATTGCAACATTCTTCTAAAAAATATTGCAAAAAATATTTATTAAACATTTATCAACAAATGTTGCATTTTTAGTGTTACAAATGACTATTTTTGTTGTAGTGAATACTTCCTTTCACAATTGTGCTCTACTTTTGGTCATTGCATATTTGTATGAGTATGTGATCCACATCCATTGTCTTAGTCTAATAACCAAGTGGCTACATATCGTTATCCAAATTAGAGGTGTCACCAAGGTTCTTACTCTTGAGTTAGGTTGTCAAAACTTTGTAATATTTATTTTCAGTGTCATTATATTGAAATGTTCGGAAGAACAATTCTCAAATAATGATAATCATTCAAGGAATTCAATCCGATAAACTTGTTAACATAAAAAATGCTATGCAAGTTCAATTGATTACTCAATTACAACACAACACAAAATAAAATGCAAAGGAAGTTAGAAATGTGTCAATGTATTATCATACAATAATAAACTTAATGTAGTCTACATTAATTGGTAGAAACATACTAGATTTCAAGTTAGTTAGGAACTGTTTTGCTTTATTAGAACTTCGAGTGACTCAAAAAGCTCCGATGAAGCAATCAGGTAGATAATTTTTTACCAATTATAACTCTATGATAAGACGTGAGAGATGATCTAAGTCATAACGGGTAGAGGAACAAACCTAGACTCGATGGTTACAAGCCATACATTGAAGCATGGAGGATCATGCTTCAATAAGCAAGGAATCTATTTGCGTTGATCAGTGAGTGACAATATAGTGTAGTAGTAGGCATTTCTAGGCTCCTTTCCGGCTACTGGATTACTCTAGTGCTTCGGGTACTATGGACCCTTCCCTTGTGTTTCAATCCGGTTATATATGTATATATTTATATATGCCTCAACAATAAGTAATTGAGGCCAATTTGGATTCCATTTGATGTCCACCGTCGGTATGCATATACTAATATATTGTGGGAAAAGTTACACCTATCCTTTTTTTTTCTAACTTTCTATTTGGAAAATCAGAATTTACGTTTATTCTTTCAAATTCAATTGTATACCTCACACCACCCCACTTATCATTTAATCCATTTATCTCAAATTTTTAGATCTCGATCGTGCCTTGTCTTACACCCCAAGTTTCTATTTTATCAACACACTGGCATGACGTATACACGAGTTTTTAAAAAACTAGAGATAAATAAACACGATAAAATATAACTCATTGAATAAATCGGAGCAGGAAATTTTTGAAAAAAAATATTTACTTGATAATTTCCAATACATAAACAACAACGAACATGTTAGCCATTGCAACAAGTCGGTTGTATTTTTCAAGTGAAAAAAGAATATTGTCGTCAATGATAATCTTAAATGTGTGATATCCAATGTATGCTACAAGAAAATAACAAATTGCAACAACAACATATGCACATATTTAGGGATGGAGCCAGGAATATTGTTCAGTGCAGATGAAATTTAATCGAGGTCGGAGTTTTTGGGGGCTTGAAACATCCATTAAATTTGGGCCATTAAATTAAAGTATGCAATATGTATTCATATTTTTCTTAACTGACTAATTTATGAGCTTAAAACTCAATGAACCAATAAGAAAAACGAAATATTCAATCTCAAATAAAGTTCGACCATAAATTTAATGATAGTAAAAATATAAAACAATATCAGGACAAATGGCATAGTTTATAAGACCAAATTGTTGAACAAAATTTGAATTTATATAATTTTTATACATACCACTTAATTGATTAAATAATATAATATTCCCAAATCCCACTTAATGGACTCTTTCTCTCCATACACTCTCTCTCACAAGTTCTGACTACAAAAAAAAACAAACAAAACAAAACAAAACACAAAATATATGTGGGGTCATTTGACCCCACGTGGGTCTGCCCCTGGTCGCCACCACCACTCCCAACACGACCACCGCTTCCACCACCGAAAACCAACAACCTAACTAGCCTCTTTGTCCCTACCTTGAAGTTCGTGATCATTTTGAGGCATTTGAGCCTATTTTCTCCTAGTACGACACCAATTTTTCAGAGTCGAAATGCGTATCTACATCACCACCATCGAGATCTACGCCATTTGTCGCCTCCTATCAGAAAGCATCAATTAGTAGTTAAAGAAGGACGTGGTGGTGATGGTGGCATGCAGAGGGTGAAGATACATTGATGAGCAGTAAAATATCTACGAGGTGAATGATGTTGTTTTTGGCTGATCCATATCGCTACGAGATGAAGAAGTTTGGAGATGAAGATGGTGGTGGGATTAATGTGTAGGTGGTGGTGGTGGTAAGTTAAAGGTTGAGATCGTAGTGGATTTGAGGTGTAAATGGTGACGATGGTTGTAGATTAGAATCAGGTGGTGGTGGTGCTTTGGAGGTGGAGGTGAAGTTCGATGGTTATTGATTGAGGTGCAAGCATGTGGTGGTAGTGCGTTACAGGTGGCGATGGTGATGGTGATGGGTATCGGAAGTGGAGGTTGAGGTTGAGGTTGTGGTTGTGGTGTACAGTGGATTTGAAGTGGTGGCAGTTATTTGGATGGTGCCGGTGGTGGTAGAGTGAGGTGGGATGATATTAAGATTAATTGTGACTAATTAATTGGATAATTGTGACTAATAAATAATTTTTGACATTAAATGTACGATTTGTGACTAAAATACGTGATTGTAACCCATAAAATGTGTATTTGTGTCTTGTATGATTTGTGTCTAGTATATGACTACGATCATAAATTGTATATTATTGTAATTGGAGATTATTTAATTAAAGTTTTTTCTCACAATATTGTATTAGATATCACAAAATGTGCCCATCTAATTTTTGAAATTTTTTTACAAGTTTGTTATTTTTGAAAATATATTTTGAAACCTTTGCAGTTATAATATTTTTTTTTTTATATTGTTCATCATGCATGATTATTTAATAACAATTAGAAGGCCCACTTGCATTTTGATTCTCTTAACCAAAATAGATATCCAGCAAGATTGAAATTTTGTGGCTAAAATGAGCACATTACAGAACTAGGGAACCTACATTGCATCTCCCAAGTTTTTGCCTAGCTGTTGTGGATTTGTATGAATGAAATATTTACTTGAAATTATGTGAACTTGAACTATGTGAGATAATATTTTATTACCGGGCTCGTAAAATATCCATGCCATTGCTTTATATAATTCACTATATAATAAATTGTGCTTGCATGACTATAATTTTCCATTTCCTTTTTCTAAAATTACTTATTGGTATTTTATTGGCTTTACACATTGATCTCTACGAACACTAGGTCCCAGCATATAACTGTTGGAAAATTCTAACATATTTGGGGTCACACGTAATATATTAAAATGTGTGGTACTATTATTTAAAGAAAATTAGTCAATTAAAGTGAGCCACTATAGATGAATTTTGACTAATGGGTATTAGATTTCATGGAATTCAAGTGTAGAGACCGAAAATTTGTTATAAATTGATGAGAGGCCGATTTGAAACAAATGAAAGATAATGACGATTCATTATCTTATTATTAAATGGGATCATGGTCCCCAATTGATTGTGATTCTTCATTCTCTACATCCCCATCAACAGAGAGTAAATTCAAGAGATGATCATGAATCAATTGGAAGATCATAACCCATTCAAGCGAAGAATCAGATTATTACGAATACATGTATGTTTGTATTGCATTGTTTTTTTGGATTTCAACATGGAGTATGAATCTAAACTTTATATATGAGAAAATTATTTGTTTAAGTATAGAGATTGAATTGATATTCCATTTCCGATTTTCTATCAAGTGATATCAAAGTCACTCCATAGTTGAAATCATGAGAGATTGAAGATTTAAAATATAAAATAAATTATTGATTGTCGCCGGTGGCAGCATTCTGCTACTTTTCCCAGCCGCGTGTTCCAACAACACGCTGCTAGGAACAGTAGCGGTTTCACGGCCTTGGCACCGCCGCCAATGGAGTGGAAGATCAAGGGGCTTTAAATGTTTTTTCAGTTATGGGAGATTAGGGGACGGGGCTTGGGCTGTAAATTATAAATTTTTGGGCCCTTGCTTGCAATTTAAATTAGGGTTAAATTCTAAGTTTCAGCCTGAAGGTTTTAAATTTATTCAAACTGGGATTTAAGGTTATTGGTTTTAATAACTCAATCCCTGAAGTTTAAAGTTTTGGTTATTTAGTCCCCTAAAGTTAAAATTCATCCTATTGGCCCTTTTAAAGTTTTGAGTTTAATAATTAAGTCCCTAAATATTGAAAATTGATTAATTTTGGGTCATTAAAGTTCTGAATTTTGCAATTAGAGCCCTTAAAGTTTATGATTTTGTTCTATTGGCCCAAAAGTTTCAAAATTTTAAATTTGGACCCTAAAGTTTTGAATAATTTATTTTTTGGGTCCATAAAGTTTTTCAATTTAATTATTGACCCCTAAAGTTCTGAATTAATTAATTTTTAACCCATAAAGTTTTGAATTATTAACCCTTAGGCCCTTAAAGTTTCAAGATAAATAAAATTAAGTATTCCACTCTTCAAATTTTGGTATAAAGGATTCATTTGAGAATATAATATTCGAACGTGAATTGATTAAAATAATATGTTGTCAAAGCAACCTCTCTTGTAGAAATTAATTAACTTAGAATATTAGAAAGAATTCATGTGTATGCTCATTTATGCGAATATTAGTCGGCCCAAAGGAAGGTTAATATTTGATCGAATTACATACACACTTATGGTGGTAAACGTGTAAATGTTTGATCACTACACCAAATCAATCCAAAGATAAATTTATTATTTGACAAGAGTTATTGTCAATGTTTGATCACTACACCAAGAGTACCACTTACAATTAATATTATTATCCAAATACTTGATATTAATGATGTGCTAGGTATCTTGAGATAGGATTTACCATTATTTGAATTAATTAATTGTTTAATACGGATCTCAATGTGAACATGTTAATTAAAAATAAGTTCTCTATTCAGTTAATCCATCCACTTTGGCAATATCTGTCAACATCAACTCTATTCTCGTGCTAAATAGTGTAAACTTCAATGATTGGAAAGAGAGCATATTAATTGTTCTTGACTGCAATGATATAGATCTTGCATTCCGGATTGAGCAACCCGCTCTTCTTACGGAAGAAAGTTCATCTGATGAAAAGAGGAACTTTGAGAAGTATGAACGCTGAAATCGCATTAGTCTAATGATCATTAAGTACGGCATTCTAGAAGCCTTTGGAGGCACAGTATCTAAAGAAGTAACTAATGCCAATGATTTCCTTGCCGAAATTGAGAAACATTTTCCGAAAAAATGATAAGGCTGAAACAAGCATGCTTTTGCAAAGCTTGATTTCTATAAAGTCTAAAGGCAAGAGAAACATAAGGGAGTACATCATGAATATGTCTCATATTACTTCTAAACTTGAGGGACTAAAGCTCGAGCTGTCTGATAGTTGCTCTTACATTTGGTATTGATCTCGCTTCCTACACAATTTGGTTAATTAAGGGTAATTTTAACTGTCAAAAGGGGAAAGTGGACTCTTAATGAACTCATTTCCATATTGCGTGTAAGAAGAAAAAGTGCAAAAGCAAAATAAAACTCACATTAATCACTTGGAAAATACTTATAAGGATAAGTAATAAAGAATAACAAAGCTGCATTCGGTATGGTTTAAAATAAATAGCAAAAGCTTGAAAATGATAAAGTAAGTTGTAACTTTTGTGAAAATCTAGGATATATGAAGAGAGACTGTACTAAATACCATGCTTGGTGTGTAAAGAATGGTAAACTTCTTACTTTAGTTTGTTTTGAAGTAAATTTAATGTCAATACCTAGACACAGTTGGTGGATAAATCTCGGTACCACTACTTACATAAGTGTGTCTATACGGGGTTGTCTGAGCTGCCAAAACCAATTGATGTTGAAAGATTCATCTTTGTAGGGGCAATGGCAAATCAGTTAAGGTTGAGGCTATAAGGGCTTTGAGTTATCTTAAAGACCGGTTATTATTTGGACTTGAAAGAAACATTTATGATACCGTCCTCTTTGGACGTAATTTGGTTTCTATTTCTACATTGAACAAATTTGGTTACTCTTGTTCAATTTGAAATAATAAGTTTGATCTTTTTCTTACCTCAAATATTGTGGGTACCAGTTCTTTATCCAATAATGATAACCGATATCTGTTTAATACGGTTGCATCTTATAAAGAAATCTTGTATGTGAATCCGCGTGGTATTAAATATAAATTAACCAATGAGAATTCTACTTTGCTATGACAAAAGCGATTAGGTCACTTCTCTCAAAAGGAGAATGAAAAATCTTGTGTCAAAAGGAATTCTTGATTCCCTTAAATTTTTCAAACTTAACTGTTTATATCAATTTTATTGAGGGAAAACAAACAAACATAAGGAGATTAGGTGTCATAGGACTTCAGACGTCTTGGAACTAACTCATACGGATATCTGTGGACCATTCCCTTCGGCTTCTTGGAATGGTCAACAATCATTTATTACGTTTATAGACGAACTTTTCTCACTATGGCTACCTATATCTCATCTATGAGGAATCCCAAATGTTGTACATGTTCAAGGCATACAAGACTGAGATTGAAAATCAACTCAGTAAAAGAATTCAACAAGTCAAATTTTATCATAGTGGTGAATACTATGATAGATATGACGGATCAGAAGAACAACGTCCAGGGCCTTTTGCTAAATCCCTAGAGGAATGTAGAATCATTACACGATACATCAGGATCTTTCTAGGTAGAAGCACTAAAAACTGCAGCTTAAATTCTCAACACAGTTCCAAGTAAAACGATTTTTAAGAGGTTACAAATTTTTAAAGATCCCACTATTAAGTCAATTTTCAAATGGGAAATGTTCGGTTCCTTGAGGATATAGAGTTTGCGAGGGAGATAATGTTATAACGTTATTGATTTTGTCTTGAATGAAGAATATGTATATATTCATTCTGTTACAATTGACAATAATCAGGTTCAGGGACAAATTCATGCTCCAGATCTTGTTCAAAAAAGCAATTTCGGATCAAAACTACATTACAAAATTCCCTATACACAATTAAGAGATTGTTCCAAAAAAACAAACAAACTCAACAACCTCAAGAACAAATGTTATTAAAGAAATCCACTATAAAATGGAGAAAGACAATTTTGGATGACTTTATAGTCTTTTTCCAAGAAAGTAAGGATGTCATGGATTGATGAAAGAAGACATGATCAATCAACTTTCATCAAGTCATGAAAATGAATAATTCTAAAGAGTGAATTGATGCCATGAATGAGGAGTATAAGTCTATACGAGATAATAAAGTTTGGGATCTTATCCCGTTACCAGAAGGTACGAAACTCATTAGTTGCAAATTGATATTTAAAACCAAGAGGAATTCGAATAGTAAAGTGGAAAGAAATAAGACTCGTTTTGTAACTAAAGGCTTTACCCAAAAAGAAGACATTGACTTCAAAGAGACTTTCGTTCCAATTTCAACGAAAGACTCTTTCAGGACAATTATGACACTTGTTGCATACTTTGACCTTGAGCTACATCAAAGGGATGTTAAGACGGCATTTCTCAATGGTGACATTGATGAAACGATCTATATGGTGCAACCATAAAACTGTGTGTCAGGAGACCCAAAGAATATGGTTTACAAATTAAAGAAATCCATTTATGGGCTTAAGCAAACTTCATATCAACGGTACCACAAATTTCATCAAGTAGTTATCTCATTTGGTTTCGAGATGAATGTTGTTGATGATTGTGTGTATCACAAGTTCGATGGGAGTAAGCATATTTTCATGGTTTTGTATGTTGATGACATACTGCTTGCTACTAATAAGATAGGCCTGTTGCACGAAACCAAGAGATTTCTATCAAGGAATTTTGAGATGAAAAATCTTGGTGATACATCTTTTGTATTAAGGATTTAGATACACAAGAATTGTTCTTGGTTTATTTTTGAATTATCACAAAAGAGATGTATCGATAAAGTTCTTAAAAGATTTGAAATGCAAATATGTAATTCAGGTGATACCCTTATTGATAAGGGAGACAAGTTTAGTCTCAATTAATACCTTAGGGATAAATTTAAAGAAAATGAAATACGTGAAATTCTCTATACTTCAACAATTGAAAATTTAATGTATACTCAAGTTTATACACATCCAGATATAGCATTTATAGTTGGAATGCTAGACATATATTTAACTAAATTTGGGATGAAAATTTGGAAAGCAGCCATGATGTAATTCAATATCTATAGAGAACTAAGAATTACATTATCACATTCAGGAAAATCAGACCAATTGGAGATCGTTGGATATTCTGATTATAATCATGGAATATGACTGTAAAATATTATCACTATGCTGCATATTTTGGATGGAATTGAAAGACCATTTAAGTTTTTGTTATAATAGCAGTCTTGTATTCCACGAGAACATGATGATGTCAAAGTCTAAAGACATTAAGTTCATAATGTCAAAGAAAGAATTCAGAGTGGTTAGATTTCTATAAAGCATATAAGGACAAACTCCATAATCATGGATCCATTTACTAAATGGCTACCACCCAAGGTCTTTCATGAGCATAATGCTCACATGGGTGTTGCATCTTTTGATGATATGTCAGTTTAGTGGGAGTTTGTATTTGGATGTTGTTTGTTTTTTAGACACATATTTTGTCCATGGATATTCGGTTAATTTCAGAAATAAAGTATTCAGTTTAGTTCCCATTTGATTAAAGTTTATGGTTGATCTCACTTAAGAAATAAGGTTGGATTAGTTGGAAATAGACATGTTTGGATCACATAACATGTAATTTTCATGCTACACTCCCATGATTGATCTATGTCATTTGGTTGTATATGTGTATGTGACCATTGATGAATTTAGTCATGTTAAATGTGACGAAAATCGCTTTGATCCTGTATCAATATGACTAATGGACGAGATTGTTTGAAATACCCATAATAATAATAGCAAAATTTTGAGCTCATAAAATTGGGCACATTTGAAAGATTACACATATGACCTAGTGGAAGATTGTTGGAAAATTTTAACATATTTAGGGTCACACGTAATATATTAAAATATGTGGTGCTATTATTTAAAGAAAATTAGTCAATTAAAGTGATCAAATAAAGATAAATTTTGACTAATGGGTATTAGGTTTCATGGATTAAAGTGTAGAGACCGAAAGTTTGTTATAAATTGATGATGGGTCGATTTGAAATAGATGAAAGATAATGACTATTCATTATCTCAGTATTATATGGGGTCATGGTCCTCAATTGATTGTGATACTTCATTCTCTACATCCCCATCAACAGAGAATAAATTCAAGAGAGGATCATGAATCAATTGGAAGATCGTAACCCATTCAGGGGAAGAATCAGATTATTATGGATACATGTATGTTGTATTGTATTATTTTCTTGGATTTCAACATGGAGTATGAATCTAAAGTTTATATATGAGAAAATTATTTGTTTAAGTATATGGATTGAATTGATAATCCCTGATCAATTTTCTATCAATAACAATATGCCTTGATTTCGTCTTTCTACTTTGATTCGATATTTTGACGTTTACAATCTTCGATGATTTTTTTATGTATTATCATTGCTTTTATTCTTAATAGAGCACTATAATTATATGAAATATATGTTTTCGAAAACTGATTATTTTCGATTTCATCTCTTCCTAGATAAACATAAAATATTTAGGTCTCTTTAATTTCACTAATTTGAAGTAAACATCTTCTAGACTTTTTTGATTGGTCGTGCCTAGGTACTTTTCAGGAGTATCTGTCCCAATACTTGACTTTAATTTTAGCTTCATAGTGTTGTTCTTCGCGTTATTGCTCTTTTTCTCCTCTCAAAACCCTTATGCATATGTTGACTCCCGTTCTGGACAGCCCTATGTTTTAAATAGTATCCAAAGATTTTGTTTCCATAAGACTTTCACGCATACAAGTAAACCAGAAAATTTACGCCGAAAACTAACTATGCGACTGCATAGAAGAGTGGAAAGTGCCCTTGGAACTCCCTAAAGCAACCTATGCGGCCGCATAAGTTTTTGTACTATGCGACCACATAGCATTGGCAATTTTCAAATTCTTACATTTTGATCACCGAACTCCGTTTCGCCATTCTCGAGCTCTTTTCCGACTTCTTCTTCTTCCAATGCTTAATTTGTCCTCGACATCTTCACGTCTTCAATTCCCCTTCCGGGTCGTCTTTCGATTATTTGCATCTTGGTCCCTAAACTTTGATTTTCTTTCTTTTTAGTCATTTTCTCCTTGTTTCTCCTAATTTCTACCACATTCATCAATGTTGTCATGCAAAACACAAATTACATAGAATTAAGTTATATTCCAACATATTAATTAACAATTGTCCATATTTTGTGATCAAAATAAGTGTGTAAAACGCACTTATCAAATTCCAACTAAAACATCAATCAAAATTTGAGTATTGAAACTGCTATATGTAACTGTGTTAGTATTGCATCTGGCATGTGCTTGCGATTAATGAATTTCTAGTTCTATTACATAGTGCGATGATAGCTATGTACATTTTATGTAATTTCTTTTCCACCTATTTTTTCCCCTAATGATGAGATAAATGTCTCATAAAAAATGGCATTCAACAAATCATGCTGTAAAAGAATATCGCAAGGGGTTATTTATAGGAGAAATTTAAGACCCTGAAACATTATCAACATTCTTTGAAAAGAATTGTTTATGAAAGAATTAAAATAAAATGTTGGCTTAGTGCATACGAGTTGTGGTGTATATAAATACCGTGTCTTCAAACATAAATAAGAAACTTTGTCATCGTGAATAGTGATCTAGCATTCATCTCACAAATTTCGTGTTGCGAGTGGATGATAGACTCATTTGTGATAATCTATTAAATGTATATTTTAAAATCGTAAAAATCTAAATGGTCTACATGGAGGGCGAGCCGACCTACATATATTACCCTGAATTTAAGAATGAAGAAATTGAGTCACAACTCTAGAGCAAAATATTCTATAGTGCAAGCATCACGTGTGTAACACCCCGAAAAAGTAGCTGTAAATTTTAAGTATATTTTTATTATCAAAAGCTCGTTTGATCAATCAAGGTAAAATACTTTTGTGCAAATTGTTTATTTCTTCATACTTTTATGTTCAGTAATTTATATATGAATTGCCAGTGGACCTTCGAGATCTTTATTAAGAGATAAGAAATCGTACGGGATTTAAGATGAACTAAGATGGGTATGTCGTTTGGTCACCGATATACTTCATAAGAGAAGAGTGGTATGAAGTGTTATTTTATTGTATATAATTGTGTATGGAAACTGCACGTATTTTACTGTGTGTTTTCTTAAAAATACCCACTTTTACAAAATTTTACAGGCTAGTTTGAGTCGATTGGAATTGTGGCGGGATGGTGCAGCGAACTACCAGGGTGATCGAAGAAATAAAATATTAAATTCATTTTTTTCCTTTAAATTACTAGTCAAATTTATTTCTTTAAAACATTTATTAATTTGTGATTATGTTTTCATTATAAATATTTCAATTATTTTTATTTAAAGAATATTATTTTATTGTTTCCGTGAAATTTGAATTTTTTGTAACACTTCAAGATGTATGAATTTTGGAGCGTTACAGTTTGATATCAGAGCAAATTTTTACTTTCCTGTAAACTTAAATAATAATAATAATAATAATAATAATAATAATAATAATAATCCGTGAACACTGACGATTATTATTATTATTATTATTATTTTACCAAAGACCTCATGTTCGATTTATTGTTAGAGTTTTGTTGATTTGCGTAATTGCAAAATTGAAAAGCTTTGTCAAAAAGACTTAAATTGTCTAAAAAGAGTTTGAGATCTAAGCGGTTTGTTATGACCCCCTCCTTATCTGGAAGCCTTTTGATTGTGAGTTATTCAAATTAACGAGATGAAATACAATATTTCAAACCTTTCAAAAAAATGAACTCAATATTTTATCTCTTCGACCACCTTTGGCAGTCTGCTTCACAATCCCGCCACAACTCTAATCAATTCGAACTAACCTGTAAAATTTTGTAATAGTGAGTATTTTTAAGAAAACACCCAGTAAGATACATGCAATTTTCATAAACAATTATATACAATAAAATAACACTTCATACCACTCTTCTCTTATGGAGTATTTCGATGACCAAGCGACACATCCATCTTAGGTAATCTTAAACCCCGTAGGATTTCTTATCTTTTAATAAAGAACCCGAAGGTCCATTGACAATTCATGCATAAATTACAGAACATAAAAGTATAAGGAAACAAACAACGTGCACAAAAATATCTTACCTTGATTGATCAAACGAGCTTTTGAAAAAAAAAATATATTAGAAATTTATAGCTCTGCTTTATATGAAAGTTACCGTATAAAATTTCTTTGGTTGTGAATTGTGGGACAATTGCACACTATTTATAGTTAAGAAAAATTCTCAATTGAATTTGTATACAACTATAATTTAAAAAGATGTATATAAGGAATTTGTATAAGAATTGAATTTTAAAAGATAGAGTTTTGATTACTTGTAAACTTTATCAAATTAAGATTGAATCAAACTCTATCCAAATCACAAAAAAGATTATCTTATGACACTAGTGCAACGTTAAGCGAAAAACATTTGAAGGACACGATAAAAACCTATTGATTTCTGATAATTAAAGGAATTGACAACCAATAAGTGTCGAAGCAAAAGAATACCAAGGATCGATATCGATAGTAAAAGGGTTGATTCTTATTAATATTGATATGTACCAAGAAATTGGAAAAAAAAACTACGACTTAATTAGATTTTAATAAAGAAAAACCATCCTAGTTAATTAGTATTACCGTGGGTTATATAAAAACTATTTTAAAGTGGAAATTGTTATTATATATGAAACACATTCATAAAGTGTTTATCTTATTAATTTTAGATATCAAATTATTTGGGAAATTAAGACTATACAGAAATTTATAAGTTACTTGTTATACTAATTTTAAATAATGTATTAAACATGACAACATAACAGACAATTTTAAATAATACAAAATAATAGGTCCACAATAAATTCAATGATCTCACACTCGCGGCCAAAATAAAGCCTAATACGTTATAACAAATATAAAATTGAAATGCAAACAAAATTGAACCTTAGTCTATTGTGAATACTTCTTATCTTATTTCCTTCTTAAATAACTAAGGCCGCTCCAATGGACAGCAGAACTGGTAATAAACTTGCAAAAACATATGTTGAGGAAGAATAAGGTGCAGGAGGAGAGATGCCAGCAGGTGGTTTTGCCGAAGCCGTAGGCCCTCCAGCGTTGGGAGTTGATGACGGAGTAGGTGCACATGCATCGGGCTGACTTGAGGTGGGAGAAGGGCTTGTAGGGGTGGTTGGTGGGGTGGAAGTTGGCGGATTGGCCCCTGGCGTTCCTGAGACTGTTATAGCAAGCTTCTGGCCCACTTGGCAGTGGCTGCCGAAGGTGCAAATGTAATAGTGCTCGCCTGCTGAGTCAAGAGTAACGTTTGCTGGTCCATTTCTGATGGTACTGCCTATGGCATTGTCGTCGCTACATGCATCATAGGAAGACTTTGTTACTCGAAGGACATCGTGTTCGTTGGTCACGAAGTTAAACACTGAAGAAGAGAGGAAGTACAGTTATTATTTCGTATTGTGTCATAAGTACACAAACTAAAAATTGTTGATCAAGATTACATCGCAAAAATAAATTAGCTAGAAATATACTGATATTTGAAAGGAAAAATGAGGGAATTACCTAGGATGTCGCCAACCATGAAGGTTTTGCCCGAAGCCCAATTGGCATACGAGACTGAGCTATTTTGGGGTATATCCCAACCTATGCCATCTCCAACAATGTGCACATTTTGAGCACCTATGTAGTGCACCATAGCTGCAAAAATAGCACCAAAAACAAGCTTGCTTACAAACATGTCCATCTCTCTTATGAACTCCTCCTTTTTTGTGGTATGAAGTGTAATTTTCAAATTAATGTGCAAATTGCTAATGATATTGTGAATCTACTTGTGGGTTCAATGCTGTTGAATGTAAGCTATATATACTGAGGCGTTGTGGAAATGGTCTTAAGCTTGTAAGGGGAAATTAAGTGCCTTAGCTTTCAGCAAGACTTGAATGGTCAGCTATGGCTCCGGTCCTTCCATTTTGGGATATATGGAAATCTCAAGTCATCGTATGAACAACTAGAAATATGGGAACTGGCAGGAGTATGGGAATAGACTCATTCAAGTTGCTCACATTGCATAGAAATTTCTGCATAAGACTTCCAGAATCAAGAATTTAGAGTTCCAAGTTTGACTTTTTGTTGGATCCTTTCCACATCATTGACAAATGACCGCAATGTTCCAATTTTCTAGGTTGCTTGGGCAAAGTTTTGTTGGAAAAAATGATTTGATAGGTTATTTTGGTATAATTTTGAATGGGATCCGTTTGTTATTTTGGAAGATTAAAATTGATTTGTTTTCTCGAATATCGAAATTAGGGACGGATCCAACACCCGACAAGATGGCGCTGCCGCCCGTGTTGAATCCACCGAGAAGAAATATTAA
The DNA here is from genome assembly GCA_019097785.1 of Fraxinus excelsior. NCBI lineage: Eukaryota > Viridiplantae > Streptophyta > Magnoliopsida > Lamiales > Oleaceae > Fraxinus > Fraxinus excelsior. The sequence continues at coordinate 19,523,973 of CM032637.1, forward strand.
TTAAGATTTATGTAAAATATTTATATATAAAGGTTATTGTATAAAATTTAAATAAATGGTGAGTAGATCGTAGTTTGCCTTTTTACATTCATGTGAAATACTTGGATTCAATTCCCTTCAACAACATTATTCCTTTTAATTTTTAAATATAATAAATATTAACTAATAATCGTATCAATGTTCAACAAAAAGCGTGTAGCTCATATGGTAGAAGAGTCATTTAGTATGTGAATTAATTTTTTGTTTATTTCTTAATACAACAAATAATAAATAAAAAAATATATTTATTATTAGTTTTCGTTTATGAAATAATTTTTTTTAAAAAAACTTATTGATTCAAATTATTACTCCATAATACATATACTTTTATTGTTAGGTTTTATTAGTTTATTTTATAAAATTCAAATTTGAACAATTTAAGCGTCGCTTTTTATTTTTTTTAAGAGTTCGAAAAACACTTTTTTTTTTTTTCTTTTGGGGGGTAAAATGTAGTTCTAGTTCTAAAAATCATTGTTTTCAAAATTTTGTATAACTTTCGCCAAACTCGAAACTTGTCTTTACTGTTTAATCATACTTTACATATAAATTGTTTAGTTTAAGTTCGTAAAAAAAACTTGAAATTTGATCATACACATATGATTGAAAAATATATTTTTCTTTCCTTATCATTCTAGGTTGTATTGGATTATGTTTTCAAATGTACATGACTTTTAATTTTTATCGTATTTACATATTGATTGAATTTTTTTAATATTATTTAATTAAATATTAATAACAATCTTACCATTGTGGCCATCAACGACCGCCCTAGTTGACTTAATATCTTGGATCAGCCACTGATCGAAATTATATATTTATTTGCCAAAAATGATGCTTGGACAAATGAGAAATTGAAACTTAAAGTTGACGAATCGAAAAAAGGTTCATGTGTTGGAGGGAAAACTAATTTAAATTTGTATATATAGGAAGACTACTTTATATATGACTATACTTTTGAAATGTGTAATCATGTGTAACATAGATGTTCTTTCCATGTGTGCGTGCAATAGGGTGCAAAGCATAGAGGTTCTTTCTACGTGTACGTGCAATATGGTGCAATTCATGGACTGAATTAACACATCGGACCTAGAACTTGTATGCATTCGCCATTGTAGAAGTTGAAGTTCTCAAACTCTATTACGTCATGAGTAGCTTGGCTGATTAACTATACTACGTGTATAGTACGATGAGCAATCCTAAGGAGTTATGGGAGTCTTTGGTTTGAGAATATAAAATTGAGTGTTGTGTTAATTATGTTCTGAATATCTTATATCAATTGTTGAGAATTCAATGATCAGGTATTACTCGATACCACTTGATATAAAACCAACAATTGGATTGAAATGTTGAAATAATATGTCACAATAATAAAGTATATGATTACAAGCAAAAGAATAATAAAAGACAAGAAATATGACAGAGGGATTAGTAGACCATATTGCACCATAGATAATGAAAATGGAGAAATATTACAATGATCCTAAAAGCTGGTAATTACTTTTCTCATACACTATTTTCTCACCCTAAATTGTATAGAAAAGCCAAGTATATATATGTAACTATGTAGGGCGACTTCCAAACTCTAATAGATGAGTTGTAATTGAAGTAAAATGCCAAAAGCGTGTTAAAACTCGAAAAGAGGCATGAGCCGAATAACCTTATCGGTCAAATGTCAAGCGGGCAACTGGTGATCGATCAAGTCTTGGGAGAAAACCTACATGTATTGCTCAAGCGGCTAGCTAGCATAGACTAGTGAGAATGCAGCAACTTTTCTTCCCGGTCCATAATTTCAACATTTTCAAGTCCAATACAAATTCCAACTCCTAATAGGGCTTTCAAATAGAATTCCTCTTGACGTGCACTTTAATTAGAATTCTTCAATTACTTCAACAAGAAATTCGGGTCACACCCAAATTTTAACAATCTTCACATTGATACAAATTTCCCTTCAAGGAACAAAGCTCCAAAATTTTCTTCGCTTAGAGAAGAAAATCCGTGTGCAAGGAATGAACAGACTCTTCAACAATAACCAAAACTGATTTCTTCAACCAAACACAAAATACTCCACCTCTTCTAATGAATCCAAACACTACTCTATAGAATTACCTCATATTCTCAAAAAAATCATAATGATTTTAAAATTCACTAGACCTGATTGTAACACACCTAAAGCAGAATCAAACCCAAATGTTTTTAAAGAAGACTCTTTGCTATATTGTACACCTTCTACTACGATGAAAGCATATTCAACAAAATCAGCATCCACATACATTTTTCCACTGGATCTGTCCCTAACAATAGAATATAATGGCATCGTAGGTGATTGTGGCAAAGCGGTATTATCCATATCTCATGAACTCCACTAAACTATATTATTCAAATTCCACCTTTTATGAGCTCATGCAGGTATTGTATCAAACTAAATATCACCACGATATTAAATCTGTGCTGATTGATTCTTTAAGATTCTGCACGACCCTACAAGATGTATAACTAATAAATCTTATGTTCCTCCAATACAATCTGGACACCCTTACAAACTTGCAAAACTCCACTTCCACCAAAAACTTATAAACATTTGAATCAAGAATAGACAACGAAATGAGATTCTTCTTCAAATTCGGAACATGTTGAACCTGACCAAGTGTTCTGGTTGTCCCATCCAATAGCTTTAATTTGACTGTACCAATTCCAACAACCCGACAAGATGTGTTGTTTATCATAATCACGACACATTTGGAAACGGTTTCATATGTAGTAAACAAGTCCTTATTAGGACACATATGAAACATACACGCTGAATCCAGAATACAATCATCCTCTAATTTAGGATTTTAGAAAGCATTGGTTTGGTACTACGTGGACCCGTCAACGAAATGGTTTTGAACCAAACTAAACCAAAGCGGTAAAAAACGGTTTGGTTTAGGTTTGAGAATTTTAATTGCGGTTTAAAACCAAATCGAACTGACGAAAAAATATATAAAAATGAAAAATATATAAAATTCAATAATTTTGTCATGTGTGGGTATTTTTGTCAATTTTTAATTTTATATTACATATATATTCTTATTACCCAATAATCCTAATTTAAATCTAATAATCTCAAGACTAACATAATATATTAAAAACCATTTTCCTCTTCAGAATTCAGATGAATTTCAGTCGACACCCGACACAGTCTTGAGCCACCAGCACTACACCAAATTGGAAACAAAAAGATCCTGGGTCTTCGGTGATAATATTTGTTACGAATAAAGTTTCAGATCAATAATTTTTTTGAGCAAACTAAGGTAAGAAATCTGAAATTATATGAGTTTCGCATTTCTCTCAACTGTTGGATGATTGTAATTTATGTACTATTATTTTAATGAAAATGGTTTATCTACTATTGCTCTCAACTAATTTAGACTCAATGTCAGAAATAGCCAAGAGATCTCCCTCACTTACAACGTTCCATGCGAGGTCTGCTTTACCTGAAGTCTCTTATTGCTTCTCATAGCGACTTGCATCAAACCTTTCTTTATTCTATAATTTGTAGCAATCCTTCTTCATGTGTTCCTTCATGTCGCAGAAGTTACAAATCTGATTACTGAACTTGAACTTCAATCCGTCCCTTTCAAAACCACAATGAACAATAAGGTCTTCTCCATTTCTGGTCTCAGACACCAAATGCTTTATCTTCTCTTTTGAAAGCAAAGTATCGTACACCTCCTTTATGGTGAGAGTATTATAACTATACAAGATCGTGTCTCTACATGAAGAAAACGAAGCAGGCAATGAGCACAATAGGATCAAGGTCAAATCTTTTTCATCATACTTTACTTCCAAAGTTTCCAAATCAGTGACTATCTCCTTAAATACAGTTAGGTGATCTTCCAATGATCCTCCTTCTGTCATTCGATGAGAATATAAATGTTGATTGAGATGCAACTTGCTTGTCAGACTTTTAGTCATGCACAATTGCTCTAACTTCAACATAAAACAGCTCTTGAACCCTCTTTCAAAACGTCATAAAGAATGATATTCAATAGATGAAGATGAATGGGAGAAACTGTATTCTTATCCTTTCGTAATTTCTCCTCCATAGTCAAAATTGTGGGCATCTTGTCAATTCTCATCAATGCATCATCCAAACCCTATCGTGCGAGTACTGCACACATCTTAACCTGCTATAGCAAAAATCTAGTGCTCCGATCCAAAAGCGGAATGTCATACTTCATGGAAGTCATCGCGAACAAAACCTTGAACAAATTAAACCCTTCGCTTTTACGAAACTACTGAACATAGGCTCTGATACCACTTGCTGTGTTAATTATGCCTAAAATCTCTGATACTAATTGTTGAAAATTCAAGGATCACGTATTGCTTGATCCCACTTGATATGAAACCAACCACCAGATTGAGATGTTAAAATTATATGGCACAATAATGAAGTATTTGATCGCAAGCAAAAAAAAATAACAATTTCAAACTTTTTAAGTCCAATACAAATTCCAACTCCCAATAGGGCTTCTAAATAGAATTTCAACTTGAATAAAAATCCAATAGCATTACAAACTAAATTTCTCTTGATGTACATTCAATTAGAATTCTTCAATTACTTCAACAAGGAATTCGGGTCACGCCAAAATTCTAATATTGAGGATGTTGGGCTAAGATATTTTTTGTTGGCCGATTCTTAGATTATAAGACGGTGGACTCAAAAATTATAATCAGTCAAGTACATGAACTCTAATGATTCTACATGATATTCATATCGAATGAATGATTTTAAGTGAAACTTTCCAATGTAATGTTACTATTGAGAAGTTACCTATGAGATTGAAAGATTTCAAGAATTATATCAAATACAAACGAAAGGAAATAAACATTGAAAAATTTATTGTTAGACTTCGAATTGAAGAAAACAACAGAAGTTCGGAAAAGAAGGGATTCAATTTTGTTGTGGCTAAAGCTAATGTAGTTGAGTATGATTAAACTTCTAAGACCTTCAAGAACAAGTTCGGGTCATCAGGTGGTAAAGGGGCTAAGTTGGGAATGAAAGGTGGCATTCTAAGAAGAAGTTTCAAGGAAAATACTTTACTGTGAAAAAGTAGGCCATAAATATTTTGAGTGCAAATTGCCAAAGAAGAAAAATAAAAAGGAAGCAAATGTGGTTGATCATATGGCACAATATGTGTTTGATATATATGAATCTCTCAGCCGTTATTTCTAAAGTGAATATAGTGGGTTCAAATCCAAAAGAGTGGTTGATTGACATCGGTGCTACAAGAAATGTGTACTCTAATAAAGAGTCGTTTACTCATTCGAAGCAATTGAAAATGGAAAATTGTTTTATAAGAAATTCAGTAACGTCTGAAATCAAGGATCAAAGAAATGTGGTTTTGAATATGACTTTTAGAAAATAGTTGACTCTTAACAATGTGTTATATGTGTCGGAAATTTTTAGGAACCTAGTGTCCTGGTCGCTTACGAATAAGCAGGGTTTCCATATTATATTTAAGTAAGGCAAAGTTGTTTTGCCTAAGAGTAAAATGTTTGTTGGAAAAAGTTACGCTTTCGATAGGATGTTTAAACTCAATATAATGACTCTAAAGTCGAAAATTAATAAAGCTAATTTTTCTGTTTACTTGATTGAATCTTTCAATTCGTGGGATGATAGATTATGACATGTTAATTATAGCACCTTGCGTAGATTAATAAATTTGAATTGCATTGCATTTCATATTAATTCTAAATGTAAGTCTGAAACTTATGTTGATGCAAAATTGGGTTGATGGGAGAAATATAAACAACAATAACCAAGTCAATAATAAATTCAAAAACGCACATTTTTTATAATGATCCAATCCGAGTACCTAAATCGTTAACTTCAATATTGTTCGTTCTAAAATAGTCTAAGCTCATCGTATCCCTCATGAATTTCTATCTTGTCTCCAGGATTCGAACTCATGGCATTTCTTTTAAGAGACATTTAAGTTAAATTCTGATACCAATTAGGAGGATTCAACTTGAATCTCTCTTAAGGAGAAGGTCGTGGGTTCTAATCCCAAGAATGTGGTAGAAATTTGTGAGGTATAAAATGAACTAAGGCTCTCCCATAACAGAAAATACGTAAGTTAACGATTTGAGTACAGCGGTCGAATCATTAAATAAAATATCCATTTCTAGATCTATTTGTGGTCAGTATATTGGAGAAGTGTTTCTTCGGTGTAACGTTAACTCTATCTTTCAATCCTTAGCAAGTTAAGCACGCAAACACATCTTTTTCCAGTTTCTTCAGAAGTATGTAATCTTAAAGATACAATCAATTACGCTTAATCTAACCAGAAAATCACAATCAATATTGCTAAATATAATATTTCTAACAATGTAAGTCATTCTAACTCGAAGTAACTAGAAAATTCAAATTTCGTAAGCTTATGTAACCAAAAAAAAAAAAACTACATTAATATAACTCAAAAAATAAAATATTGAATTGAAAGATTTCAAGATTTAACTATCATACTTAGTTTTTCCTACTCAGTTATTATTATGAAGTATCACATATTATTAAAAAAAAATCAAATTATATTTTTTAATACCCTACAACTACACTAGCTTTTACATTACATGACACTTGATGGATGCCTTTTCTCTTTCTATAACCTTTACGGTTGTATTGGATGCAAACTTTTGTAAATATTGTCTATTTTAACTTATATGGAAATCTTTCGAGTGCAATTCATATTAACATTGGAAATGCCTTTAAAAACTATTCTAAATCCCATAGTTAAGTCTAAGGTTAAATGATTCAAGAATATTATCTAGTACAACTTTGTTAGTCAATACTAACTCAACTTCATATCATAGTACTTTAAAAATATGAAATGATGTATTATGTAATCTAGATTAAGATATTAAGGCGTGCCATAAATTAGGAATATATGTTAATAAAATATCGAGAATTTAATTAGAAGCTAAAGTTGATATATCAAGCTCATAGGTGCAAAAATTTGAATAAATGTAGATAAATTATTATTTTTAATAACTTACGTATTAGACTATCGAATTCAAATTGTTTGTACTAACTCGTCAATCATTGGAGTGGGAAATAGTTGACTGTGGGCCCCTATCAATGTGATTGTGTGTCTTAGTGGTTAAGAGTATGTTTGGTAGGGCTACTAATCAGATTAAAATTGAAAATATGGTCGTTGTTGGGTCCCACTCGTCTAAAAAAGTCAACAATAAGGACTAATTTTTCAATTTTAATCCGATTTTAATCTCTACCAAACACCCTCTAAAACTTCATGATTCTCCTTCGCAATGTTCAAATGTTAACATACAAATAAATATTTGTGTTTTTCTTGAGGAAATTTGCATAATGAGTTCTTAACCTTTGAAAACGCCATTAAATTCGTTCCCACTCTTTCGTCACTTAAATCTTTTTTTTTTCCATATATTTCATCTTTTTTGCATAATTCCATCAAATTCAAACTTAATTTCTTACTTGAGATGAAAATATTAATTTTCCTAATTATAAAGTTGGCAATATGCTATATTAAAAACCTAACCCAATCTCATAAACAGTTCCTTTATTTTGATTTCCAAAACTTACGGAAAAATCTTTTCCTTTTCACGCACAAACTCATTAAAAGTTGATTGAATACATGACTATTCACAAAGAAAATTGTGCAAAATCTTTAAAGCAGATGCCCAACGTCAAGGGTTGGGTCAATTTTTTACTCAACCCAACCCAATTATGTATTTAAACCCAACTGAATTAGGATATGCAGCAATATACAATTGTCAATCGAATTATTCTGGATACACAATGCATTTTCAATTTCACTTCTATTTTCCTAGTTATTTTTTGAAACTTGTAGATTTTTGTTGTAGATATGTTCTTTTGTTTTCTATGTTTTCCTTCTTTATCCGAATATGTTATTCTCATCTTTTGTTTATTCTATATACACTTGGTTCATATTTACTGGTTCATGACTAATGATTGGATGAAAGGAAGAAAATATAAAGAAATTACTTGAGCAAACACAGGCTTCTGTCAGAGGCAGGGACAAAGGCAGAGGCAGATATCAGTAGCGGTTAAGGGATTCACCACTAAGAACATGTAATAGAAACATGAAACAAATGAATTTTTTTTTTTTTTTAATTGACCATATGTAGAGATTCAGGCAAAATTTGGAGGATATTCTCCGCTAAATGACTATCGGAGATCGACGACTATCGTGGGCGACGGAGAAATGGTGACCGGTGTGGGCATATTTGACAGAAAAACATTCAGCATTAAGAGAGTGAAGATTAAGGGCTAGAGTTTCTAATTTTCTATCTATCTTCTGCTTTGAATTATCTTGTTTTATTTTCTATTTTTTTATTTTTAGTTTTTTTAAAGTAGATGGGTTGGGTCGTGGCGACTTTATGGAAATCCTTTTTCTAAAAAAAAAAAAAAAAGTATGGCAAAAAAATATAAAAACTTGAAAGTTGAATTTTTATTTATTTTTGAGAGAATGTTACTGAAAATAAATGTATTAGAAAAGTGATAAAAACTTTTGAACAAAGGCCAACTCTCGCTTGCAGTTGCATTAAACTCTCTCTCAAAAATCACGGGTCTCGCCTTCTCCTATATGCGTTTTTTTCTCTCCTCTCTTGGTATTGCCAGTTCCATTAATCTTTCTTCTTCTATGAATTTTATTCAATTAAGTCTTGAGAATTATGAATTCCACCGCTGCTTGTCTGTTCTTCGTGTGTTAGTTTTTTTTTTTTTTACTTAGGGTTTAATACGTGGAATTGAACAGATATTATTATCTAAATATTAATTTTGGGTGATTTGGTTGTCTAAATAATCCTTCGGATTTGTTACATACATCAGAGAAAAAGGAACCAATCCTAAATGGTCGGTCGGATATGGTTCAATTCAGTTCTAGCTTTGCAGGTAGAAAATGGTTTCATGGGTAAAATTGAACCATCCACCCCTACTAAATAAAGTATCAAACGAAGGGATAGATCAAATCCAATCAAGAAAAAAGGAGGTTTCTTTTAGGAAAAGGATTAAGAAAAATAGGACTCAAAATGCAAGTACAATAGTCTAGATTAAAAATGGATAATAGGGTGTGGCGGCCAAGTGGTAAGGCAACGGGGTTTGGTCCCGCTATTCTGAGGTTCAAATCCTTCAGTCCCAGAGCCATATCCATTAATTATTAATTGTTTATGTTAGGTTTTGTGACAAAAATCATATGTGATTTAGAAGTTTGTTACATGAAGAAAGTTTGTTTAATTTTAGTTTAGAAGTCTTGGTTAATTTGATTTCATGTGATTTGAAATTTGGTTGATTGGAAGATGTTTAAGGTACTTGGGTTTATAGAGTTCTAAGTTGTGGTAATCAAATTTCAATAATAATTAGGAATTTAGCTTGAAAAGTAACTCTTGGATGACAAGATGCATGTTTTGGATTGTTAACCTGAGACCTAGCGCCCAGGCGCTGCAACAGTAACTTGATCGCGATTTTTCCATTTTATCTGAATTTTGGGATTTGTTCTTCATCTTGGACTCCACAATTTCGAAATTTGACTTCTATAAATACTCCACAAGGTATAGATACTTAATAAGGTGAAAAGAAGAAACTCAAGAAAGATTATAACAATTAGATTATTGTTGAATATATTAGAAACAAGAGAGAATTGTTTAGATTAGATTGAGAGGATCAAATCTTGTAAGACAATTGTTTATTTCTTGGTATAAAAAATTATTCTCTTCCACAATTTACTTGATTGTTGTGTGATTCATTAAATTTCATATTGTTCATAATTTTTACCTTTAATTATTTTTCCGATTTCTCAACAGTCGATATCAAAACGTTATTGATATTGAGTTGGTTCATAACAGTTTATTTATAAGTTTGACGTTTTGTTCTTAAGCATATGGATATATTCTTACAATCCAAATTGTTCATTGGATAGGGCACATATCTAAGAGGTAAACACATGACTTCAGTATTCGAGAAACAACACAACTTGAAGAACGAAGTTTATATTTTTGCTACTACTAAAAGAGAAATTTGTTTCAGATGTAATTTTACTTCATTTTTCCATTTGATAAAAGAAAATGGCATGGGAATTCTTCATTCTCAAGAGGCTAGGCAATTTACTAATTGCAAATGGGAGCTTTTGTTTTGATATAAATGATAAGGTGCTCCATATTGAAATTTCAACAAAAAATGGAACTGCAATTATTGGTATGGAAGGTATAGGAAGTAAGGTACGCCTATATTTTAACTTGATATTTTGTATGCCCTTTATCAAATTGTTAAACCTAAATAATATTAAGTAAATTAAATTTCATTTTCATTTATTAATTTGCTTATACTCATGACTGTGTGTTCATAGAAACAAACTATTTTGCATGGTTATTCTGAGAAAAAAAGCTGGGAACAACTGAAGGTCCCAGGTCTCCATCCATCTATGTCAAAAAGTGTTCTTGCGAACCACGTTGGAAACTATATTTCAGAACAACTTGTGGATGTCTATGTCCAGACAAGAAATCAGAATTCTGAGATGTAATGAAAAACAATAAACAAGGTTCACTAAGTGACACTCAATTTGAGACAAGTTTGGATGAAAAAATTATATTGAAAAAAGTCGATCTCCCTACTCCCTCCCAACCTTGCTACACTTACACACTTGGTACACAACCCTCTCACATGTGTGAAAGAGTTGTGTACCAAGTGTATAAGTGTATCATTTTTTGCTCCCTCTTGCCTGCTTCTGCCACAAGTTCCAAAGCATAAGTTGACAAATATATATATATATGAGAAAATTGTTCCTCCTTTAAAAAGAAAGAATCGAGAATTTTCAAAGAAGAGAAAGAATTTTGAAAAGAATTTTACAAAAAATATTCAAAATTTCCCCATTCGAAATTTCCAAAAAGAAAATTCTCAAAGAAAAAAGGCTTTAAAAATAAAAATGATGCCACTTGTTGGAAATACAAGCAAACTGGACACTATTCAAATAAATGTCCTATAAAAGATAAGATCAATAGTCTTCATATTGATGAAGATATTAAACTCCAGCTTTCCAATATAATTTCTAGTTATAACGAAGAATCTAATTCTGAATTAGAACCTGTTTTTCAACATCAAGAAGATTCTGACTATGAGTCAGAGAATTCTTCTAACTCCTCTTCTTCTAGTCAAGAAAAAGAAATTTGTGGTTGTAAAACCATTAATGTTCTTACTAGAGAAGAAAAACTCATTCAAGATATTGTTGATCAAATCAAAGATCCCCACTTCGAAAAGAAATTTACTACTCTTTTACCCTCATCTTCTACATCTGAACCCATCATCTTTCAAAATATTATGAATCGTTTTTCAGAAAAGAAAGCTTCTACTTCTGATTTGAAGATGGAAATAAATCAAATGAAATCTCAGATTGCCATTCTTGAAAAACATATGAAAGAAGTACGAATGGAAGTAGTACTTTTTAAATCTAAATCTGAACATCTTTCTCAAGAATCTTCTGATGAGTTCGATTCAAATGATACTTCTCATGCTTATCATCCTAGCTATCATTCTCCTCGTCCGTCTGATAAGAATCATTCAAATCGATCTTCTGATAAAGAAGATGAAGCTGAAACTAAGAAGGTCAATGTTATTAATCGAATTCAGTTACAGAAATGGTATTGTCATATGACAATTATCATTAACAAAGAATTCAGACTTTCAACCCGTGTTCTTATTGATTCTGGTGCTGATCAAAATTGTATTAGGGAATGATTAATTCCTACCAAGTATTTTGAAAAAACTATTGAGCGACTGTATGGAGCCAGTGGTAAAAGACTCAACATTCAATATAAACTTTCAAGAGCACATGTTTGCAACTCAAATATCTGTTTCAAAAATATATTTTATCTTGTTAAAGATTTGGATCAAGAAGTGATTCTTGGTACACCTTTTTGAATTCTTTGTCAAGTCTTCTTTTTGATTGTCGGCAAAGTTGGGAGAAATAATTTGTTGGCTGGCAAACACATCTTGAAAAGTAAATTCTTTGATTTTTGAGCACGGTATTGATGTAATTCATCAAGAAAACTTGGTCCATGTAGTCATTTGGTAGTTTTCTGATTTTCTTGATCAATTAAGTCATCAAGATCGTACTCATAACAATCATCTTCATTATCATAGGCATGATCTGATTCTTCATTTGAGGTTTCTGACTTTGATTTATTTGAAGCGGCTTCTGCTAAATTTACAATTTTCTCAGAAATTACAAAGAATTCTTCTGGATTTTTGCACTGACGTAACATAGCCAATAATTTTGATTTTTCTGTAAGAAAATCGGCAGTTTTTTTTTGCTCTTTTTTAGAGGGAATTCCGATATTCTTTTGTTCTTGAATCCATGAATTTACTGCCTTAGGACAGCAATTTGTTTCATGAAATTTTGACCACCATTTGATTTTGAATCTTCTTGCAATCTTTTTGACATTGAATTCCGAACCAGGATTTTGAATAATTTGATAGTCCCAACAGAAAATCCATGAGACTTTGAGATTTATTGAAAATTGAAACAGAAGATTTTCTTAAGGTTTTAAAAATGTTTTTGCCTCTTTTTTGAAATGTTCGAACCCTTGACGAGTAAGACTATGTAAAACAGTCTCGTCAATGCCAAAATATTCGAACCATGTTTGAAACCATTTTGGAAAATTGTTTGAACAAACGTGGTTAAAAAGAATAAACCAGGAATGCGAAACTGGTCTAAAGAAAAAGACAATAGACCACGCATCAATGTAGTCAAAATAATTGAAACAAGATTCAAATGAAGCATTTTTTGGAAGATTCATTTTTTGCTCATTCCATGGGTTGGTCCCCCAGTCTTCATAAGACCACACCCTTTGAATAGAGATTTTTGAAAAATCAATGTAATTTTGTTTTTGACGATTTGGAGTATGAGTAATGATGGCTGATCCTGTTTTGACGAGAATAGTTTCATAGTATTCTCTTGATTTTTTGATATTTTTGGGTAAGAAATGGAAGTCTTGAGGTAAAATATCTTGAATACATTCATCAAGGGATGAATATTTATGGATCCATGAAGTTTCCATTTCACAAATAGGAAGGTAAAGAGGTTTTGTAAAATAATGAAAGGTAATTTGAGATGGATTAATTTCCGGTAACTTACCAGATCCTATTTGGACAGCTTTTTTGAAGTTTGAAGGTTCATTTTGAGTAGAAGCCTTTTGAGTAGAAGCTAATGTAGTTTTTTTGAGAATTTGAAGATAAAGTATGAGAATTTGAAATATAATCATCAATTGTAAGTAAAGGAGTTGAGGATTTTTGCTTATTCTTTTTCTTAGAGGAAGAAGAGAAATCCATTTCTCACAAATGTATCACTCAACACTCTTCCTTTGCAAGAACTCTCTTGTTAGGAAGTCTGCAAGATAGTTAGATTTTCCTTGTATATATAGAATTTTGAAATCAAAGCAAGATAGAATAGCTTGCCATCTTGCAAAAAAAAAATTTGAAACAAGGTTTTTGATGTCTTTTTGTAAAACATCTTTTGAAACTTTACAATCAGTTTTTAGAATGAATTCTTTATTGATTAAATCATCCTGAAATCTCAAATACATAAAACAATTGATAAAATTTCTTTTTTGATTGTGGAATAATTTCTTTGAGGGTCAGTCCAAATTCCACTACAAAATCTGACCGATTGTTCTTGTTTTGACGTTTTTGGAATCTGCTTGAGTACTCCACCATACCCTATATCAGAGGCATCGGTTTCGACAATTAACAAGGCTTGTGGGTTAAGTATTGAAAGACAAGGTATACTTTTGACAGCTGATTTAGCCTTTTGAACAGCTAAAGTATGCTCGTGACTCCAGGGATCAAGCTTCTTTTGTAATCTTTTGAAAAGAGGGGCACATATTAGCCTAATGTCTTTAATAAAGTCTGACACGTAATTGACACGACCAAGAAATCTTTGAAGACTAGATTTTTCTAGGATTTGATCAGGAAATTTGTCAGCAAACTCAAGACTCCGTTGAATAAGAATAATAGTTCCTAAATGGATATTATGTCCTACAAAACCTAATATTCGTTTGACACAAAACAACCTTTTTAGCAGATACTGCTAAACCATTTTTCTTAATAATTTGAATGAATGTATGCAAATGCTTGAAATGTTGTTCGATACTTTCAGAAAATATGAAAACATCATCAATGTAGACAATGATAAAATTTGAAAATGGATTAAAAATATCATTCATGATTTTCTGAAATTCAGAAGGAGCATTTTTTAGACCAAAAGGCATAACATTCCATTCGTATTGTCCGAAGGGAACATTAAATGTAGTCTTGTATCTATCTTCCTCTTTGATTTGAATTTACCAAAAACCAGATTTCATATCAAATTTAGAGAAGATACATGCTTTGAATAATCTATTGAGGATATCTTTCTTTTGAGGTAAAGGATAACGAATCCATTGAAGAGCAGAGTTGAGAGGTTTATAATTGATTACGAGTCCTGGAGCTCCACGCTCGATTTAGCAGAATTATTGACATAGAAAGCCGAACAACTCCAAGGAGATTTACTCGGCCGAATAAGACCTTTTTCAAGGAGATCATTAATTTCCTTGACACAATGATCAAATAAATCTTTGTTCATTTGAATTGGTCTAGACTTGGTAGGGATATTGGATTCTTGAAAATCAGAATTGTATGGAAAGGAAATACTGCGTCTCTTTCTATCCCAAAATGCATTTGGAATAGTAGAGCAGATTTCTTTTTCAATTTGTTTTTGAAAAATCGAAATTTTTTCTTTTATTGAATATTCTTGTAATTGTTCTTCAATTCTTTTGAATTTGATTTCTTCTTTAAGAAATTGAATATGTTGCTTTTTAAAATTTATATTATTAATGATTTTTTAAATTGTTGCTTCTTTTAAGGAATTAACATATTTAAAAGAGAGCGATTTGTAAATTTGAAAAATATTTCTGCTAAAGAAGTTATATATATCCATTGTGACCATGACCACAATTGTTTGCGCTCTCATATTCATACGCAAGCATTTGATCAATGATCTTCCATCTCCGTTTCCAAACACCGAACGTACGCTCAATAACGTTATGGCATGAGGAGTGATGGAAATTGAACCGCTTTCATGCATTTCGAAATCGGCGGCGTTGTCTTTCCCTTGTGTTGCCAAATTCTTGAAAATGATATCTGATATCAGAGCCCTTATATGGAGCCATAAACCCTGGCCTATGTGTGAAACCAGAGTCAACCAGGTAATATTTACCATTCGCGAGTTCGGGATAATTGATTTCTTGACTATGTACAACATGGGCTAATATACGGCTATCGTGGGTGTTCCCGATGGTTCCCACAACACGAACGTAAAACAGAGATTGAAATCACAGGCGGTCAATACATTTTGGGTTGGAATTCTCTTTCTTCCAATCTAATTCTCTCTTACATGGCGTGGCAGTATGGCTCGTACATGAGTTTCATCGATCACACCAATGCAATCCTATAATAATAATATTTATCAACACAACTTGAATTCATAGGCACAGTTACATTTGTACCATCATTGACGTTAAGAAAATAACCTAGAATAGGGGGTATCGTTCCATATTCGGATAATGGTGAGTTGTCCATTCGTTGTAACGCGGATCTCGTTTAATCATGGTTGCTATGAAAGCTACGCATGCACGCAAGACCGTCTTAAAGTAATGACTGATCGTCTGCAATGAATGACCGAACAGCATTTGGACTTGTCGATATCTTTTGTCGTGTGCTAGAATACACAAGAACATTCCCACTTGTTCGTATATGTCAATGTTTGCGTTGCTAGAAATGTCGTACTCATCGCAAAGTATGCGCGTAAAGTACATAAACATTGGCGGTTACATCCTAAACTCCTAGAGACACGTATGTGGATACACTTGAAAATTTTGTAGCATAAAAAATGTAGCCGCATCGTATTGTCGGGAATAAAAATCGACGTGCTCTATTAAGTGTCAAGTACTCATGAACAATTCACTTTGCGATTCTACAGTACTGAAGCCAAGTGTTAATGTCATCATCTAGCTGCTCCATTAAATCTTCATCAAAACCTTTATCTGAATCAGACATCGATTGAACGTCGCAGTCCATTTCTACAGATGCGTACACATCTGACGTTTTTGACATCATTTTGAACTTGTTTCTGTTATGTTGAAAGTTCAAATATTCGTTTCGAATACTTGTGGTGAATTGAAGCCCTTACGAACAATAATAAGGCTTTAAGAGTTTATGAAAGAATGAAGAACTCTACGTAGGGAGTCATGAAATAATGTTGTTCTCGTACAGTTGCAATTTATAGAACTGAAACTACATGAGTAATAATTTGAAGCAAAAGTGGCTATTGAATAATTGATTTGTCCCTTTTTATTTTATTCAACCCACTGTATGCGTGGTTCAAATTCAAGATGCTAGGAATATATTCCCTGCAGTCACTATTATTTTGTTGAACAAGTTAAGCAATGAAAGTGGGAGTAATAATGTGGATTTGGAAAACATATGAAATTGTAACAACTACATACGCATGCAAGAATTTTCAAATCAGGATGCAGGGAATATATTCCATGCAGTACATTAACTAGACTGACGGACTATTTCAGAAAAGTATTAAAACGTGCGAAATTAGTGGTATCAAACTGAAAATACATATTAGAACACAAATTTGAAAGTTCTACAATACATGGAGTTACAAATAAAAGGAAAATTAAACACGGGTGAAGTGTACATAAAATCGTCCGATTACAACAGAAAAAACATTAAAAACCCATCGCAAACATCCGAAAGAAGCGCTAACTCCTTACGGTTAATGGACAATTTGTCTTGTTCAAAACACTACTCGATGAGTTTAAATTTCAAATAAGGTATCTTAGTAGCACAATACGAGTTACAGTTGCCTTTGTCCCGTAGGAACCATAGGGCAAAGAGGTGGAGCCGATCACTTTCTTAAACATGGCTAGACAACAAAAGTTCGTCAACTTATTCGCCGATTGTCATTCCTCCCTTGCTTTGCAATCGTGCAATTGAAGCAAGATCCCTTCCAACACTAACCAACTGCTCAAGGGAAGCCGAAACCTCTCATGCACTGTACATTTTCTTCTTTCCTTTCTCTGTCTTGTGTTTTATTTTTCTTTTATCCCCACTATGGTGTCCAAATTTATTCATGGAGAAGTTAGCTCGACCTTCTACTGGGCTACTACTTGACTTTGTTGCCTCCGCGTTAATGGGAAACTTGTCACCTCCGTACTCTCTGTCGCTATCTGTACCCAATTTAAAACCATATTGCGACAGCTTCATTGGGGACAATGCATACTTGGTCGAGTCACCGATGTTCCCAACCAATCTATCATACATGTCATAGATCTCGCTATAGTTGAAGTTCCTATACTTTGCGTACTTTGGGTTCCTCTGCATAGACGAAGTAGATGACAAATAACGTTGGAATGTGAAAGAAGTAATCACTAGTGCATTTACATGTATCTATAGGTTTTGTGGATAAAGGAAGATTGGGAAGGCAAGCAAAACATACATACGATACTACTGGTTCTCACATATATCACAGAATTAGGATATGCATTTTTTTAGCCGTTCATCATGTTCAATCAATACCAAACAACCAACATCATCGTAAACTACAAATAGCAACTCGAAAATGTGAAGCTCACAATGTGAAAATTATTACATAATTGAATGGAGTCCAGTGTGCAATGTTATATTGTCTAATAGTTCAGTACTGATTTGGTGCAGACAGAAGTGAACGAATACCTTAATTTTTGCTTCCCACCAATGGTCCGGGTGTGAATTCTTTCGGTACCTAAGTGGTACTCAACTCCAATGCATCATAGCAACTCAAACAAGTGTCTGTGATCCGTTCATAGTTTATTCCAATGGTTCTTCATCTGCGATATAGTCCAGTCCTTCTTCGTCGAGGCATTGAATATGTTTGTTATACGATGCCATCCTTTTGAAGAGAAGCATTTGCCTCGTCAGTGGCCTTCAACTATGACAAGTTCATAGGTGTCGATGAATACTTTGTACTCTGACTGGTTCTACCTCGTCATCTTATGCACCACGTTCTAGGATGCCTGGGATTTGGAAAAAGCAGAGTGCAACTGGTCAGGGCACCCACTAGTGACTGCTGCCATGGGAAACACCAGGTTAAGAGTCAGGTATTATTGACTAAAATGGAATAAATAGTAAAGTAAAATCAGTTTTCATCATAAGTTAAATGGGGAAGGCAACCAGGAGTAGTTGTTTTCCATGGAAGTCGTTGACAATTTCGTGCAAGCCACCGGATCTGTAGGCTGAGAAAGCTCCGGATCGAAGTCAGCAACAAAGAAGAGTAGAAAAAATCAACTATCTCCACAAAACTGGTAAGCTTTCAGGTGAAAAATTTATAGTGTCTTTGCTGTGGACAACGAAATGAAGCCGTATGTCTATTGGATTTCCAAAAGCATTATGATTTTTCCCCTTGATTTGGTCCAGAAATTTTTTTCGCCGTGAGCTGCGCAGCTGTCTGTAAATTTTCGAAAAAGAGTATGTGGAAAAGGGTGAAGGAAAATGAGTGAAATTGCAATTACAAATGGAGGGCAAAAATGGAAAGAATATACAACGGGAATATTGTCCTAGAATTGGGATTCTGACACATTTCATTGACTTTGGGGAGTGTTGTCTGAGAACATTGTAGGAAAATTAATTTTTAGCCAAAAAAGGGGTTTCAAACAGGGGCTTAATGAGATATCCTGAGCTAGAAATGGTTCATTTTACTTGTGCTTAGCATAGTAGCTGATAAGATTTAAGCTCTAGATATTTTGCAAAGATAATACAAATATTATTGGGATTCTGTAATATGGTTTGATGACAGAACCTCATAATATTTCATTTAATAATGAGTGTATAACATGTTTAGTTGTGCTTGTTGGATTTTTTTTTTTTTCGAAGTAAGTTAATCATATTTGTTGGGATAAACAAGTACCTTAAAATGTTGTTTTATATACTTTTAAATATGGTAACAAGTTGGATTTCAACTTCCTTTGCTCCATCTATTTTAATTAATTAATTTTATAGAAATGACACAATTCTTGAAATTAATAACTTTGGACATGTAAAACTTGAGTAATTTTGAAACTCACAAGTTTGGATGTAGAAGGCTTATCCGTTTTCAAAAATAATTCGCTCTCAGGGTGTTAAAAATCATGCTGGCACAACATCTTTAAGTTGATTTATATGTTTTTATTACCAATTTAACATAGAAGCATGCATAATCATGAAACTCTAGTCAACTCCTCATATATCCATGTTCTGTGAGTAAGACTCAATTAGAAGTGCAGTTGGAGTTTTGCAGGAAAGAAGTTAGATTGTTTGCAAATATATCCATGTATCGATAGATTTTCCATTTGCACTTAATAGAAGAATGCTTGATCTAATGTCCAAACCTATGATTTGACAAACTTCTTGCAGGGATGTGCAAAATCTAGAAGAGTCAATCAGCACAGGTTCAGTACCATGGTGGACATTCAGTTTGGTACAATACCTTTAGGAGCTCATAAATGGTCGAATTTGAAGAATATTGCTCAGTGGAGTTTAGGAGATATGGATAATGCCGCTTTGCCACCATCACCTATGGTGCCATTGTATTCAATTGCTAGGGACAGACCCAATGGAAAAGGGTATGCGAATGCTGATTTTGTAGAGCATACTTTAAGTGGAGTAGAATGTGTATAATCTACCCAAGAGCCTTCTTCAAAAGCATTTCAGTTTGATTATGCTTTGCGGTGTGTTACAACCCAATTTTTTAAATTATAAAATTATTGTGTTTTTTGGGAATCTCGGGAAAATCTGCAGAGTAGTGATTGTATTCATTGGACGAAATGGAGTACTTTTTTTCTTTGTTAGAGAAATTAATTTTTAGTTTTTGTTGAAGAAGTCAGTTCATTCCTTGGCGAAATCTTGTCAAGGTAGAGATTGTTTGAATTTGGGTGTGACCTGAATTCCTTGTTGAAGTAATTGAAGAATTCTAATTGAAGTGCACGTCAAGAAAAATTCAATTTCAAATGCTATTGGAGTTTTATGTCAAGTTAAAGTTCTATTTTGGAAGCCCCTTGGGAGTTGGAAATTGGTATTGGACTTAAAGAAGAATTTGGATGGAGAAAACAATTTGACCAAACAAAAAATCTGGGACAGAACACCTGGCGCGCGGCGCCCCGGCCGACCTGTTCGGGTTTTTCGCCGTTTTCTTCTCCTACTTCATTTTGGACTCGGTTCTTGGAATCCTACTTTATCAACAACTCTACTAAGTGGATTTGGACGTCCCCTACATGTTTTCTATAAATATTAGGCTCTTCTATACATTTTGATAAGTATGAGAAAATAGATTACTAGAAATATAGGCTCCATTATAATTTTCTCTCTTCTACATTATTTTTTAGTCAATAAAATATCTTAATTCCTATGTTATATTCTTATCCTTATTATTATTTGCTTGATCATATACTTCATTATTATTTTCCATATAACTTCAACATCTCAATCCGGTGGTTTGTTTCACAACAAGTTGTATCAGAGCAATTTTGGTATCAACTTTGTTTACAAGAAAATGATTGAATGGGTATTGAGGCTTGTCCTTTGGGTATTAGAAATTTGTGTATGTATTGGATTCAAATCCAAGTCACTGTTGTGAGTTCTAGACAATTGCCTACTTGATTCATGTCAACTTGCTGATATTTTTGGAAGGCAAATTGATAAGAGTGTTTTACATGCTTATTTATGCTTTTAATCTTGATAAATTATGGTTAATTTGAGAGGATTGCTACCGAATTATGTGATTTGTTTGAAAAGATCTAGGTTAAGGGCAATTGATGCAAAACGTAGTGACTTTAAGCTTAATTGAAGATTAAGATGAGCACTTGAAGATTATCAGGGTTGCAATCAATCAATTTGAAGAATCTTTAAATGTAATTGGATGAAATTATAAGATTAAGGATGAAAAACTGATAATTGAAAAGTTTAGGGACCAAAATAGAAGTTTTGAAAACATAGAGGACCAAAACTACAAGAATTGGAAAAGTAATTGTGGGTCAACCGCAGTTTGGAAACCAATGGCCACTGATGAACCTGTATGCCGCGAGTGGCAAGCAGATTTGCACCATGCATCCTACTCGCGATTTTTTATTTTTTATTTATTTTCTTTCCATTCTTTTAAGTTTGTTTTGGATGGGAGCTCTTTTAAAGAGTGTAATGCTACATAAATACCAAAGGGAGATGAGAAAAGGGTTCCAAAACTTGAGAATTAGAGAGAGACATATCAAAGAAAAGTGAGAAATCAAGAGTTCAAAGCATTGATTTAGGGCAAGAAGATTTTCTAGGTGAAAGATCCATCAACTTCTCTACATCTAAATTTATGTATTTAATTATAATTCGTTATTTTTCCTCATACAATATATGTAGCTAAACTTTTTGTTAGGGCGAACAATGTACTTTTTTGAGACCCTTTAATTCAATTTTCAAGATTCTAGTCCTCAAATTCATGCGTTAATTTTATTTATAGTGTTTAAGGTGTGAATTAATTGTCCTATAACTCATTGATCTTGTGGGTTTAGACCATGTAGTAAGATTCGGGAAATACTATAAAAGCGTAGAGATACATTTTCTAGTTAATATGGTCGTTACATGGCTTTTTAGAAACTTAATACGTTTAACTAGGGTGTATCCTGATTCACATAGAGCTATGGAATTGATTTAGTTAAATAGAATTCATTTGAACTCAAGAGATTAGAATAATTTGACCGAACACTACATTATGTTATGAATCTTGATTAGAGAATTAAATGTGATCTATAAATGAAGTTGTATAACCTAATATTCCTTTTATATTCAAAAATGTACTTCGATTTTTGTGTGCTTCCAATAACATTCAAATTAGTTGGTATAATTTAGGTCAACAATCTCAAATCATAAATTGTCTTTGTTAAATAGAAGAAGAAATAATAAATTAGGAATAACTAATAGTCTCTATGAGAACGATTATCCAGACTCGAAGGTCCATAACATTACTTGTTCAATGTCATAACTTGCGATAGAAAAAACACAATACAAATTAATATAATATTACTAAGAATATTGTTGTTTCAATTATCTCCCGTCTTTCACTCTCCCCTGATAAGAATAATGACCAGAAATGCATTTCAAGGAATTAGTTGTACCTCTTTAATTGTCTTTATTCCTTGGCATCAATTTCAATATTCTACTTCTCTCAATAGCTAGAAGACCAGTTTGGTTGTTCAAATTCCCAAGTTTCAATGTATAGTTAATATTTTTAACCAGCATGTCTTGCTATTTTTCAATACCATATAGCTATTGTATAAATTCTGTTGATTTCATAGCCAAAGCAACACAATGGAAAAATAATAGTTTCCAACTTATCTTTTTATTCTGCTCTTTATCAGATAGAGGTAGCAATAGGTCGAGCAGCATACGAGCTTGGTTTGTTACTTGAGGGCTTAACTGAGCTTGTGGCTTGTGGGCCGGGCCGAGCCAAACTTTGGTTGGCGAGCTCGTCCATTTTCCATTTTTTTAAGATAACCTTTTTTAAAAAAAAAAAAGATAAACCCCCCTCCTTTTATCCAGGTTTAAAACTGGCTACTTCAATTTTAAGTAGGCGGAGTTAAAAATTGTACACAAACAACTTGTTATGTGTACGATTTTTTTAAAAAAAAGTTATTAAATTATTAAAAAATAACAAATTTTGATTAATATGGTCAAATTAAATATCATTTACTTGACGATATATAATTTTGGTATATTTATCTTGTAGTAAAAAATGACCGTCTTGTCAGTCCTTTAAGCACATTAATGCTTCCAAAGTATCTTCTTTCAATCAGCTGTTGACATCGGACAGAACCCTCTTACATACACTAAAATTAGACTATGAAGCTACAGTGCTAATCGGTGGCGTTAGTAGGTCTTTTGCCATCGCAGAAACCACTGCCCATCGTTCTTCGAACTCAATTACTTTCTCTGAACTTTTCTTAATTGTTTTGTTATTAGGCATCTTATAATTAAAATAATCAATTAATTCAGCGGGTAATGCATTTGGACCTGCGTCCGATATTTGATTACATGTGGAAGACAAACTACTACTAGAGGAACACCTGTATTTGCATCATATCTATATGAGTTAATGCCTTCCAATAAAGTTAATACTTTAGCATCTTCTTCTGGTATATCAATGGGAGGAGTAGGTACAGAGGGTACCCAATTAGTATTTTTACCCATTCATCCTACATATAATTCATACATTTCATATAAATTTTGTTCTAAATTTCTATAAGTGACATATATATTAAAAGTTAAAGGTTTTGAAACCTGATCAATTACAAATTTAGTACCGGATAAATTATATCAGGGTCTATGATGCATGCTAATGGAAATAACACATGCAAGTCTTTCCAATATTTTCTAAACTTTAATTCAATTGAATATATAATTGCACTAAAATCGGGGTTGTTTTTGTATCTATGAAAAGTCCTACCAATTATATAAAAATGTTCGAGTACCATACAACTAGTGGGATAGTAAACTTCAGACAAAATATTGGTAGAATTATAAAAACTTGTCAATTTGTTTTATTTTAAAAAGCTAAAATCCAATCGGATTCATTCCAAATAGTATCATCATCGTTTCTAATATGCCTATTGTTATAAAATTCGCTTATTAATTGCTCAAAACCTTCACATGATTTTAATAATAAGTGGAGTTTTATCTATGCCTTACTTCATTAATAAAAAATTTTGTATTCGTCACCCTAGATTCGGCACAAAATTTCTCAAATGGTTATTTTCTACTAGCTGAAATCGTGATATACACTAGTGCATCTCTAATTCTTTGAATTTCACTCTTAATATATTTCAAAAAGTCATGCACTATTAAATTAAAAATATGGCACACACATCGAATGTGAAACAAATAATCTCCAAAATCGGGTTGCAGTACTCTGCACAATTTATCGATGACTACCTTATTAACACTAGCGTTGTCGAATGTAAATGAACAAATTTTACTCTCGCAACGATATTCTTTAATTATATTCATAATAGCATTACATATGTTGTTAGCGTTGTGAGGGAACTCAATAATTTTTAAAACAATAATTTTTTATACATACACCAAAATGGATCTATATAGTGTGCAGTTGCACATATATAACCTCTTTTATTAATTCATTCACATATATCTGAAGTTAAAGATATAACACTCCCCATATTTTTCTAAATTGGTAATCAATAGTTTCTTTGTATGAAGAAAATATTATATTGTTCATCCTTCTATTCCGCTTCGAAAACGTCAATGTCATCCAAATCAATTGGATTACTACTTCCATGAGCATCAAAATCCAAAATTTTTTTTAGAGTGGGTACTTCGTTTAGACCAACGAATTCATTTCGAAATTGACTTTGCAGTGTGATAGGTGATTTTCCTCCAATACAAAACAAGCTTTCAACAAATGAGTGTAGATCCACTAGTGAATTGTGATGAAATGTATATGCATGTAACAATTCGAGAATTGAAAGAAAGTTGATATGTAAGATTGTAATTGTAAATTTGTAGTGTGATAATTGATATTGAATAATTGAAATTGAATATAGAAGTAAAATTGAGAAATGAATGTAGTAGTCTAGTAGATAGATTGTAGAATCAAGAATGTAAAATATAGAAGAGAGTAGACAGTAAGAGTTGTGTGGAAAAAATGGGAATGTGAGGGATATTTCTATGGGAAAAAAAATAAGGGGGAAAAAATAAAATAAAATGAAAGTGGTCGTTCTGGCCACTTTTAAAGTTCAGTGATGTGCAAACGGTCACTGAACTTTACATAATGATCGAAATAATTACTGAAACTTAATTAGTGACCGTTTTGGTTACTGTTTCGAGCTACGAGCCTGAGCTAGTGGCTCAACTTGGACGAGCCCACGAGCCAGGCTCGTGGGTGAGCCGAGTGGGCTTGGCTCACCGGCGAGCCAGTCGGCTTGGCGCGGTTCGTGCTCAAGCTCATCATTTAATGAGTCGAGCAATCAAGTCGACAAGCCGCTTGGTCCATTTGTCACCACTAGTATCAGAGTCACCATGGCTAAAACATTCGATCTTAAACTTACCATTCAAAACTTTCACAAATGTGCTAGCCTAATCTCCACCAAACTAAGTCAAATTATTTGTTTTGGAAATCTCAGGTTCTTCCCCTTATTAAAAGTCTTGGACTGGATCACCATATTGTTAAAGATGCTATGATTCCATTAAAATTAATCAAAGAAGATGATGACAAGGAGGTTGTCAATCCAAAGTTCATTTCTTGGATAAACAATGATGGATTGCTAATGGCTTGGCTTATGGGAATGATAATAGAAGATATAGTATGCATGGCAATCAAGGCAATCACCTCTCGACAAGTCTAGCTTGTTGTTGAAGAACATATTCTTCCTTCAACTACAGAAAAGGAATTTTAGCTTAACGACAACCTCTACTCGATGAAGAAGAAACCTTTGTTATTAGAAGATATCCCCAAGTGTTTCAAATGCATTTGTGATAGCCTTACAGCCATTGGAAGACCAATTTTTTATGAGGACAAAATGTTTCAAATTGCTATTGCTCTTGGACCTAAATATGCTGACTTCAAAAATGTAATGTTGGCCAAGCTACCTTTACCAAGCTTCAATCACTTTATTCTTGCCTTCGAAGGTCATGAACAAACTATTATTGATCAAAAAGAAGAAGAAAATCACACATTGATCATTACCAAGCTTTTCTCAGTCAAAGAGGAAGAGGTTAAAATCAACGTGAAGGTCGTTTCGGATCACGCGGAAGAGGATTTTAGCAAAACAGAACTTCAATGACGAGCGTAACTTTAACATTAACTAGCACTATCCAAATTTTCAGAAGCAAAATGTTGAGAATCAAAAACAAGATATTCAAATTCGCTTGTTATTTGTCAAATATGTGGTAAGAAAAACCACATTACCAAAGATTGTTGGACATATATGATTATGTTGAGGATAATACTGCTCAAGCTCTCGCTGCTATGAACATTGAGGAACCAAATGACCAAAATATTTCTACCAATACCAGTGCAACTTCTCATATGACAAAAAACCCAGGTAAATTAGAAAATGTTTCCACTTACAAAGTATTTTTCAGAAATGTACATGGTCTTCGTATCTCTCATGTTCGCAATATTTCTTTAAACTCTAAACATGGTCATTTGAAATTAAACAAACTCCTTATTATTCTTGAATTAAGAAAATTTCTTTTATCTATTAGTAAATTAACTTCAGATAATAAGTGTTCTATTGAGTTTAGTGATGATAATTTTGTTGTTAAGTATCACGAAAAAAAAAAGGTTTCGACAAAGGGTTGTTAAAAAAATGGCTATATATGCCTTAGATGATGATTTCAAACTGGCTCTTAGTGATGTCCATGGACCACCACTTGCTACTTCTAACCTTTGGCATCAAAAACTTGGTTATCCAAGTCAAAAAAAATGTTATATGTTTTAAACTGTTAGAATCTGGGTGTGATCTGAATTCTTTGTTGAAGATAATTGGGAGTTCTAAGTAAAGTGGACATTAAGAAAAATTCTATTTGAAATGCCATTGTAGAATTCTATTAAAGTTTACTTGGCGAAATCCAGTTAAAGTTCTACTTGGATATCCAATTGGGAGTTGGAATTCGTGTTGGTCTTGAAGAGGACATTGGGATAAAGAAAATCAAGTTTTAAAGTAAAGGACCGAAGGCGCCACCTACTCTGTTTTTCCATGCGTGATTTTTCCTCCTCTATTCCATTTTTTATGTTGTTTCTTACATTCTACTTTCAACGACAACTCTACTATTAGGGTTTGGATATCCCATATTTGTTCATTATATATAATTGACTCTTCATTATTGAAAAATGCGTAGTTCGACCCTAACAATACCTAGAGGGGGTGAATAGGTTTATTGTGCAGAATTAAAATATTATAACAAATTAGCAACAAGTCACCAATTGTTATCTCTAGATTGTTAAACAATCACATCTGATTAATCCTATGTTTGAATACCGCAAATTGTATAAACAACAAATAAAGCAGTAAATCAACATACGGTATGATCACGGAGAAGTCTTACTGGGAAAAACTCCTAGCACTTTGCCATGCAATCCACTATAAACGATTCAAACACTTACAATCTACCAGACTAGATGACACATACTATTTGATCTCTTGACTGAAAATCTTACAGCTCTCCTAGATGTTGTGCTCCCATGCATCAATCCTTAACTGCAATCGCCAAAGCTCTTCTGGAATCTGCTACCTTGTAGTACTCCTAGCCTCGTGAAATCATCTATCTCTTGTGGATCACGAAGAACGCCTTGTTCTTCACCGACTGGAACTCCAGTCAACTTCCCTCGATTCAGCAACTCTGACATATGCGGAGGAAAGCACAATTTGGTATTTAGATTATAGATATAATATTTTTCTCACCAAAACAATATCAATGGACGAAGGTTGAAACATCAAATATGGATGATCTCTCGGAGATGAAGTTCTCTCAATGTTCAACCTAGTGAAAATATGTTCTAAGGTGTTTTGGTATATATATGTAGGTTATAAAACAAATAGGCTGGGAAAAAGCCTTTAAATCGTGAAACAAAAGTTTTTCAGACAACACTGTTGCTCGAGCGATAGGCTGTCGCTCTAGCGAAAAAGAGGTGACAGTCGAGCAAGAGAGTTTATGCTTTTGAAGATCGAGCCAATTCATAACGACAATCGAGCAAAAATCCGCTACCGTATTTTCCTTCTTTTGCCATTCTCGAATCTTAAACCTAAAAACCCTAACTTTATATATTTGCACATAACTCCTTGTATTTTTACAACTTTTACAATTCAGTCCATTTTGTTTATAAAAATGCCAATTTACACCATAAAACCTAACAATCATGATTTAGTAAGAAGTTAGAAACATTATAAACACAAATATTTGTGTTCTTTCTCCATATTATAATATAACATTCATTCTTTGCAAATTATTTTCTTGTGTTCGTGTGATCAATTACTTCATATTATGGCTGTAATCTCTTATTTTCTCCAACAATTTGGTATTGGATTAATCTAATATCATTTTCGCTTTTCACAACAAAATTGTATCATAGCTTTTGGTTTTGAAATTCTTGGGAAGATCAATGTTTCTTTCTTGGTGGCAACAATGAAGTATGATATTCCACTATTGGATCGCAATACAAGACTATATTTGTGGCGAGTAAAAATGCGAGCAGTACTTACTCAGATTGATTTGGACGATGCATTATTTGTTTTTGAAAAGATGTCCACAACTTGGACTCTGGAGGAAAAACAACAAAAGGATCAAAAATCCCTATCTCAAACACATCTTCATCTTTCAAATAATATTTTTCAGGAAGTTTTGAAGGAAAAGTCAGCCACTATATTATGGTTAAAATTGTAGCAATTATGCATGACGAATAGTCTTACTAACAAATTGCATCTAAAGCAACGCCTATATTCTCATCGTATGACAGAATGTACGTCTCTTGATGAACACCTATCTGTTTTTAAGGAAATCATCGTTGATTTGGAGACCTTAGAGGACAAATATGATATAAGAAGATTTGGGATTTATTTTATTGTGTTCATTACCCGCTTCATACTTGTCTTTTCGAGACATGATTCTATATAGTCATGATACTCCCATCATCGAAGAAGTCTATAATGCTCTATATTCAAAAGAGAAAATGAATTATCTTGTTGCACGACGGTCATGGAGATGGCCTCATTATTGATGGTGGTCGTTCAAGGGGCAAAATCTAACTTCAAATTTTGTAATTACTGCAAGAAAAATGGGGCACTTGATAAAAGATTATTATAAGTTGCAGAATGAATCAAGATTGACTGCAAATCAACAATCAGAAAATTTAGGGAAAGCAAAAATTGCAAAAATCCTATGGTAAGCTTTTACTTATGTCTGACTACAACTTTAAACCGAGGAGTCTTGGGTTTTTTGTACACCTTGCACTTTTCATATAACTCCTAATTGGGATTTGTTTTCAACATATGAAGAAGTTACAAAAGGTGTAGTGATGATCGGTAATAATACACATTGTCGGATAACTGGCATTGGTTGAGTCAGAATAAGGATGTTTGATGGGACAGTTAGAACACTTTATGTGGTGGGACATGTTTCAGATAGGAAGGGAAGTTTTATTTCTTCAAGTACTCTTGATTTAAAAAGGTACAACTATACTGCTGAAGGTAGAATCCTGAAGGTTTGTAAAGAACCCGTGTTTCATTAAAAGGACATAGAAAATCCCATTTATACATCTTACAATTATAAAAATTTTGAGCAATCAGCATATTAAGAACTCGTGTGGATTTAGAGTTGGATTTCATACCGTTGAAGTGTAATTTGGGGTCTTCTTTAATGAATATATCTCAATTGAATTTAGAAATTATGGTGAATCCGCCTTGCCACCATCATTGACAGTTTCATTGTATTCAATTGCTAGTAGCAGACACATTCTTTACCACAAGACTTCACATAGGCACAATTTTCCTAATTTAGTTAATGATTTGAATGCAGTTAAAGATGTTGATTCTAACCAAGATCCTTCTTTTGATGCATACAGTTGTGATTCTGTTACAGAGCTTGTTCCAGCCTTGTTTGATGATCATTAAATCACTTTTTCCCCTAGTTTGAGTAGCAGAGGTGGAGAATATTTTCAATTGACAATTTTTTTGTGGAGAAGTTCTTTGTGTTTTTCATTGAAGATTTCAAGTTTATTCCTTGCAATGGAATTTATCTCCAGGTGGAGAATTCTTTGAAATTTTGTTCATTGCAATAAAATTCGTATGAAGGTAGAGATTGTTAAAACTTGAGTGTGACCCGAATTCTTTGTTGAAAATAATTGAGAATTCTAATTAAAGTGCACATTAAGAAGAATTTTATTTGAAATTTTATTGCACAATTCTATTCAAGTTTAGTTGGCAATTCTAGTTGAAATTCTATTTAGAAGTCTAATTGAGAATTGTAATTTGTGTTGGACTTGAAAATGATATTGAGATGAAGAAAATCAAATTTTGAAGTACAGAACTCGAGAGTGGGCGCCACGGCGCCTTGAAAATTTTGGCTTGGCGCTTTTGGCACCGAGGCGCCACTTGCTCTATTTTTTCCTACACAATTTTTCCTCTATTCCGTTTTTAATGATGTTTTTTGCATTCTACTTCAACTCCAACTCTACTATTAGGGTTTGATCGTCCCCAATTTCTTCCCTATATATGTTGGCTATTCATTGTGATTCATTAAGAAGTTAGAAATATTATAGATACAAATCTTTGTATTCTTTCTGCATATTATAATAAATCTTCATTCTCTACAAATTATTTTTTTTGTGTTTTGTGATCAATTATTTCATGTTGTGGCCATAATCTCTTATTTTCTCCAATAATTTGGTATTGAATTAATCCGATTTTCACAACATAAACTCTAGCAAAAATATGAATATTTCAAGTTAGACTAAGGAACCTAGTATTTGTACTTCCCGTCAACGAGGAAAAAGTTGTAAGCTAAGTTTTAGATTATCTAATAAATTGCTTCTTTTCCTTTTGATATAATTCATTGCTATTTGTGTGGACCTTCTCTTCTAAATTATTTTCCAAATTTTTGCTATTATGCCATTATTATCGATGACTGTACTCAATTCTCTTCATTATTTTCTCTCAAAAGAAAATATGATTTTTTTGAGTATTTTTTAAAAGTTCAAAAAACAAGTAGAAAATTACTTGGAAATGAAGATTAAAATCTTTCAATGTGGTGTAGTGGTGAATTTGATAATACAAACTTCTTAACACATCTAGAACGGTGTGGCATCTCCAATCAAATTTCATGCCATTATACTCTTGAACAAAATGGAGTTGTTGAAAGAAAACATCGACACGTTGTCGAAAATGTCTTCAATGTGAGATTTCATTCTTCAATTTCTTTAAAATTTAGGGTTGATGCTTTTCTAACTACTATCCATTTGATCAGCAGGATGCCTTTCTCGAGCCCATTTTAAAATATGTTCAAGCGTTCTCCAGATTATAGTGGATTAAGGATCTTTGGTTGTCAGTAATTTCCCTACCTTAGGGATTACATTAAAAGTAAATTTGATCGAAAAACTTAATCATGCATTTTGATTGGTTATAGTCCTATACATAAAGGCTACCATTGTTTGGATCCTAAAACCAACCGAGATTATATTTCTCGTCATGCTATTTTTTATGAAACCGTGTTTATTTTTGCTAACAATATTTCGTCTTTGTAATGTATGCAGGAACTAAGTCAAATGTTGACATTTCCTAGTTTTGATGAGTAATTTCAACCAGACTTGGACTCTTCTCAAAATAACAAAATGGTATTAAGGCCATGTCTGATTGATGTCATGACAAGAAAGGTCAGTCATTTGGATGAGGCCACGTGCGTTATCATCCAACGTCTTTTTGTTAAATCTTGCCTAGGTATAAAAGGTCACACTGGAAACTTCGCAACCCCCTCGTTACCAAGCTGAGGATGATGATCTAGACGATCCTTGTAGATCTTTTGAGTTGGACAATGATGAGAAAAGTCTACCCTTCTCCCAGGAGTTAAGAAGCGACATTGTTCCAGATCACTTCGTACCACCAAAAATACCCAAATACGAATGAAAAGGCGACTCGACAAAACACTTCAATAATTACAAGACCCATATATCACTTAGAGAAGCCTCGCCAGCGCTAAAGTATAGAGCTTCCATCTCACATTAACTGGGGCTGCTGAAATTTAGTATAGCCACATTTCGACTGGCAGTATCAGAAGTTGGCCAGATCTCAAGAAGGCTTTTCTGAACCAATATTTGTCTAGTAAAGAAAAGGAAGCCCCAATCCAGAGGCTGAAAGACATGAGGCAGCAGGCAGATGAAACTCTAAAAAGCTACCTAGCTCGATTCATGGATGAAATGACATATTACGAGCAGGTCACGGAAATGGAGTCATTTTCTGCTATGAGAGGAGGTCTTAACATGAACACCCTCTTTTGGAGAGACATGTGAACAAGAACCCCACCTCCTAGGATGCCTTGGTTGAAATGATGAGGAGCAGAATTGTCAAAGAATAGTTGATTGACCACCGTAACTGAACTTCATTGGGACTTTCACCGCTTCAGAGACAGCGACGAGGTCCTTTATCATACTTGGTAAACCAGTAATAGACCCAAGTAGGGCATACCATCGTCCCCACCTTAGGCCAAACACTAGCCGCTACCATATTAAATATAGTGCCCTTATTAGCATACGAAGAGGTTGGATTTGGGCCCAAAGACAACTGAATCACTCGAGGGAAAAGATGTGGAGTAAGGAGACTAGAAATAGGCGGTACTATACCCACCATCAAACCAATAGCTACAGCACTGAAGATTGTTTGTCCAGACTATACCATAAAGAGCCAATCGATTCCCATGGTGAGAGGAGAAACACGGATTGATTACAATGAAATGCACCTTAACCTAGGCACGAACAAGAACTTAGACGTGATGAGGCAATGCAAAACCATGGAGACAAATGGCCTAGACGGAGACTCGATGAGGAATGAAATAGGGCAAGAGCTGGACAAAAAACAAGGAGAGAACCCCCTACCGATTCAGATAACACCCCCATCAGGGAGATTGACACTATTATTGGTGGCTCACATGCGAGGAAGAGTCAAAGAATGCTCGAAGAAATTATGCAAGAGAAGCTAAAGGTCCTCCTACGACGAACTACTTGATCAAAAACACCCCTCGTGGGTATGGAAATGTCCCATCAATAACATTTTCGTAGGAAGATGCCAATGGGGTTCATTATCCTCATTGCAACGCTTTGGTGGTAAGAGTCGTCGTTGTTATAAACGGGCTCAAATGCATGCTGGTGGATAATATGAGTTATGTCAACATCCTATTTGGAAATGGGAGCACCCCCACTTGCTGCCCATCACTTCATAGAATTCCTTATTGTAGATCACTGGTCCACCTATCATGGAATGTTAGGATGACCTGCTCTAAAAGATCTTGGGGCTGATACATCCATACACCACTTGTGCATGAAGTTTCCCATAGATAGAAGGATTACTAAGGTGCGAGGAGATCAAGTGGGTTCGAGAGAATGCTATCTCAGCTCCTTGCCAAAGTCTGAGCCCCGCAACATAAACATGGTCTTATTAGACATTGAGATGGTTGATATACCTAAAGAAGGCCCTACCCCTAAACAAAGGGGAGACGTCAACATGATAGATGCCCCTAAAAAAGAGGCCATCGATGTGGATCTGGACCCTAGGGCTACCGAATCAAACTCACAGTGACCTTTGTAGAGGAGCTCGAATCCTTCCTGGGGAACCCAAGTGTCCCTACAAATATGCTACGAGTAGGGAAGGAACTTTAATTGGAAGAAAAGATTAAGCTCAAAGGCTTCATACTTAACAACTTAGACGTGTTTTCATGGAAGTATGAAGATATGGTGGGGCATCGACCTCAAAATCAGTTGTCATCATCTTAATATAGACCTAAAATTCACTTCTAATAGGCAAAGAAGGAGTGCCTTAAATCTGGAGCGGTATGAAGCCCTAAAAGGAGAGGTGCAAAAACTTATATCCAATAGTTTCATAAGGGAGGAAGTTCACCCAAGATGGATCTCCAACCCAGTCTTGGTAAATAAGTTCAATGGCAAGTAGAAGGTTTGCATAGATTTCTCCAACCTCAACCAAGCATGCCTAAATGATAACTTTCCGCTTCTAAAGATCGACCAGTCGACTCCACTGTAGGGAATGAACTCTTGAGCTTGATGGATTTATACTCAATGTACAACCAAATTCCCATGTACCCAGTTGACGAGGAGTACACATCATTCATCATTGATAGAGGCCTCTACTGCTATAAAGTGATGATGTTTGGTTTGAAAAATGTCGGAGCTACTTATCAACGACTGGTCAAGAAGATGTTTGCCGACTTCATAGCAAAGCAATGGAGGTATACGTTGATGACATGCTAGTAAAGAGCGTCAAGACTGCAAACCACATTGAACACCTAGAGGCCACTTTCAAAATCTTAAGAAAGTACCGGATGAAGCTGAACCTATTAAAGAGGTACAAAGTTTGGTGTGGCTTCAAGGAGATTCTTAGGATACATGGTCAATCAGTGAGGCATAGAAGCGAACCCTAAAAACTCAAAGTCTTACTAGGTATGAAGTCCCGGTGCAAGCCCAAAGAGGTACAGAGTTTGACGGGTCGATTTGCAGCACTAAGCCGCTTTATCTTTAAAGCAACAGATAGGTGCCTCCCATTCTTCAAAGTCTTGAAAAGAGGGAATTAGTTCCAATGGAATGATGAGTGTAAAGAGGCTTTCCGAGGGCTAAAGAGACACATAGGGCAAGCCCTCATCATCTCGAAGCCCATAGAAAGAGAAGCGTTGATCTTGTATTTGGCAGTGAGTGTGAAGGCCGCCATTTCAGTATTGGCGAGAGAAGAAGAAAGTATGTAACTACTAGTCTATTACATAAGCAAGACCCTTTTGCCAGCTAAGTCGCACTATAGGGATATGGAAAAGCTTTCTTTGCCCCTCATGATCGCTTCCAAGAAGCTGAGGCCTTACTTCCAAGCCCACTGTGACACCCAAAAATTTGAGAATAGAATTTAATTATCTTACATGCTATATTTTTTTTATTTTGAAAAGTTGAGGGGCTAAAGTGATATATGTATTGACTTCAAATTTTGGGCTAAACATTTAGATTTTGTTAAGGCGACGAAAAAGTGTATCAATATAGGGCTCGTTGGATAGCTCGTAATTAATAATGTAAATTAGGCTCGAGAAAATGTTAATTCGGATAAGCTAGTCTCAAGATATTGAAATTCAAAGAAATTGTAATTTTTTTAATTTTTTTTAAGTCAAAGTGAATTTGGATGAAGGATAGCCAAGAGTATATAAGGAATGGAAGTGAGATAATTTTTATTAGAATTCCATTTAAAGTTAAAAGTTGCCATCATTATTACGTATTGAGGTTAGAATCACATTTTTGTTGTGATAGGTATTATGTACATATGTCATCTTATGATTGGTTTACTAAAAATTCAATTCTTATCAAATTTGATAAATACGATTTTCCATCACAATTGTACCATTTGTGAGGAGATGCGGCAAATGACAACATTTTTCCTCCATCAAAAGGTATCTATCACAAGAGCTAACTGTGGTATTCACCCCTAGCCGTTCGCTAAGTGGGGGGTCAATCTGATAGGCCCTATGCCAAAAGGGAAAGGGAGTGCAAGTTATGCTATTGTCTCCATTGATTACTTTACTAAGTGGGTTAAAGCTGAACTGTTGGTAAAGATAACTGAAGCAAACACTTTCAAGTTCATCTGGAAGAACATCATATGCAGGTTCATAATTTCACACTCGCTCGTGACAGACAATTTGACAACAAAAGGTCAGAGACTTATGCGGTGAACTGGGTATCAAGAATCGTTTTTCTTCTCCTCATCAGCCCCAGGCAAATGGTCAGGTTGAGGCAGTTAACAAGAACATCAAACACCTCTTGAAAAAGAAACTTGATGCATCCAAAGGGGTTTAGGTGGACGAGCTCCCCCACATGTTATGGGAAATTCGCACCACTCGTCGAATTGTGATTGGAGAAACGCCTTTCTCTATGGCATATGGGGCGAAGGCCATAAGCCCGATCGGAGTGGGTCTTCCCTCGCCTCGCCGCCTGTACTTCAACAAAAGGCTGTGTGAACTCAATTTCCTTGAAAAATGGAAAGACGACTCACAAATAAAGTTGGCCTCCTACCAGAGAAAAATGACAAGATACTACAATGACAAAGCCAGGAAGAGGTTGTTCAAGAGGGGAGATCTCGTGTTGAGAAGAGTCTTCCTTTCTTCTAAGGAGCTTGGTGTGGGCACGCTAGGCCTAAATTGGGAGTGTCCCTACTACATATCAGGCGAGATAAGGCCAAGGACTTTTTTTATTGAAGACTTGGATGGAAAGGTGCAACCTCATCCCTAGAATAAAAGGTTTTGCGAATGTATTACTGGTAATATCGTGATCATCGCTTGTATATACACTTGATCAATACAACTAATTGTTCTCCAATTCTTGCACGTACATCTACAATGAATGATGAGCACATACGTTATTACACGAGATTAACTATGGCAAGCCCATGTGTTATTAATTCAATTAAATATGACGATCTCATACGTTGTTATTCGAGATTAACTATGGGGAGCCCATACGTTACTAATTTAATTAAGTATAATTAGCCCATATGTTATTAAACTGGATTAATTATGGCAATCTCATATGTTATTAACTGAATTAAGTATGACGAGCTCATCTGTTCTTATTCGAGGTCAACTATGGCAAGCCCATACATTATTAATTTAATTTAAGTATGACGAGCTCATACTTTATTACACGAGATTGATTATGGCAAGCCCATATGTTATTAATTCAATTAAGTATGACGAGCTCATATGTTCTTATTCGAGGGTAACTATAGTGATCTCATACGTTATTAATTTAATTAAGTATGATGAGCTCATACATTATTACACAAGATTAATTATGGCAAGCTCATATGTTATTAATTCAATTAAGTATGACGAGCTCATACGTTGTTATTCGAGATTAACTATGACGAGCTCATAAGTTACTAATTTAATTAAGTATAACGAGCTTATACCTTATTGCACAAAGTTAATCATGGTGAGCCCATATGTTATTAATTCAATGAAATATGACGAGCTCATATGTTGTTATTCGAGATTAATTATGGCAAGCACATATGTTATTAATTGAATTAATTATGACGAGCTCATACGTTATTATTCAAGGTTATCTATGGCGAGCCCATACGTCTTCAATAAGTTTTGAGTATGATAAGTTCATTCTTTGTTATTTATGATAAGCTCATATGTCTATGATAAGTACATGTTTTGTTATTCATGACGAGCCCATATCATTTACTCAAGTCATATCGAAAGTAGATACAATGGAAGTAAAGAAGGTTCATTTACATAATCAAAATCATTACAAAGGAAAACTATTACAAAAATATTGGAAGCCTATGTCTAAACGGCAGCGTCATCCTGCTGAGGCTCCCCTTAAACGTCCACTTCCTCAACTAAATCTTTAGCCTCGGAGGTAGGAGTGGATGGTTCGACTAGAAAGAATTCTTCTTTCAAAGAAGCCAGCTCCAACTGGGGATGCAGCTCAGCAAGCCTTCCAAAGACTTCAATGTATGTAACCCTTATCCAGTACAAAATGAGGCCATCATACTCAGACGTTTCGTGGAAATGGGCAATATACTCATTCACATCTACCTCTCCTACCCCATTTAGCTGTTGTTGTAAGTTGGCAGCCTCAACGGTCAGCTCGTCGACACGAGCCTTCAACTCACCCTTATCTTTATTAACAACCTCCAAGGCTGACGAAGCGATCGTCTGAAGATTGTCAGAATTCTCAACATGCTTCCTCAAAGCATTCACCCTATCCTTGCATAGATGGACTTCCTTCTTCAAGTCATTGTTTTCCTTCGATAACACCTCCATCTTAGATTTCGCCTTAGTTTGCTTTACTTTGGAGGCCTCGATGGCTTCGTTGGAAGACGATGCCTCATCCCTTACTTTATTCAGGGCTCGTTGGCCCTTTGGAGGTATTCCTTATTCAAGCCCTGCAACTACCTCACCTCCAACTGGGCGTTTAAGAAAAAACCTTGAGAGTGAGCCTATAGGGCGAAGCCAGCCTCCACTATGTCACTACATCACAAATCTCGACGTACAAGGAGTCCTTATTAGTCCATTACTTATGTTGAATCCTCGCAGCCCCCTGGACCTCAACATGAAGCATTTCTATCACGATGGGATTTATCTCGGCCAACCTTCCTCCCAAACAATTATGGGCATTCCTTTAAAAAGGAGTACTCTTGGCTTCCCTGCCTCGCCTCTCCTTTATGAAGCTCACCCCGTCCTCGACATTCTCCTCCACATCAACAATCTTAACAGATGAGATGGGCTCTGCCTCAATAGGATGACGAAGTGATTCCCTAGAGTTATCTGGCGCTTTGGTGAAAGAGGAGGCTCGTTGTTCCTTATCAGAACTAACTTTTTCTTCTAAGGCCACTCTGTAAATGGCACGACCTTTTCTTTCTGTTTTTCACTTTTCTTCTCTGTGGGAGGGGGTGGGTTCATCTTGGAAAGGCGGTCCAGCTCGTTCCGCTAATTCTTATACATCGAAGAAATCGAGCTCAAGGCTTTCTTATTTTTCGCCTCTCCTAAGCGCCTTATAAAGAACATGTCAAACGAGGTAGGATACTATGTGCAAGTTAATCCGTCATTACAATATTATAATTCTTTTTACGTAATTTTATTTCATGAAATGCTAATTGACCTACGGGTCTTAACGAAATGAAATGAAATGTGAGATCTCCTTCGGGTTTTCTCAAATATTGCACAGAAATATGTTAGAGCATTCGATTGATCTCCAATTACTCTTGATGAAATGGTGGTACAGAATGTTGTAAATCTATGTTTAAGAAGTTATTATATTATTTTGGACGCACGTATCTTACTGCGTTTAAATTACTCATTCCTTCAAATTTTAATATTTCAGGTTAGATTAGTCAAGATGAATGGTTGCTGAGCGGTGCGCGGGTTGCCAAGTAAAATTTCTAGGAAAACACTCAACAATAAAATTGGTTAAGTTACTTGTATTTTTTTATTTTTATTATATGTTTCTTGACACTACGTTTATTCATTTATTTCGTGACTTGTTATTTAATCCAATATTTGAATGTTTAAATAGATTAAAAGTTTAAATACACAATTAAATGTTCCCATTTCGAGTTCGATTATGAAATGGTATCGGTAACACTCCAAAATCCAAGTTAATAAAATTTGGTTCCAAAAGTACTCAAAGAATGCAACTTGAGTGCATAACGAGGATTAAAGATCATATAAGATCAATATGCTGAAATTAGAAGTCGAAGCAGTGTCAAATGTCGTACAATTTATGCTCCAAATTCTCAACCACAGGTTGATGCTCGTTTTTCGTATAGAAAACATTCGAATTGGAAAAATTATATTTCTAGAAGAATTGTAGCGCTTTGAATTAGTTTTCTAATACGCTTTGAATTAACTCAATTTTATATCAGCAGAAAAATATATGACAAAATACTGATGGTGTCTCAGAGAGAGCTCAATGTCCCCCCGAAGAACGTTCGAGCAATCTTAGCATAATCGGACCACCTGCTGGCCACCTAAGGGGCGCTCAAGAGGTCGTGCCAACCGAAAAATCGTTAGTTTACGATTTTCAATATTTTTACAAAACAACCCATAACTCTCTATATTATAAATACCCAATACAAAATCCATCCCTATTGTGTGTTAAGCCATTATTCATCCAAGAGAACTTGTTACTTAGGATCAAATTCTCAATCCATAATTCTCTTGCCTCAACCATAAGATCAAAATATCAAATATCCAAAAGATCAAAACACCAATAAAACCTTTGCCAAATATCTTTTAGGGTTCTAAAGATCCAGAAAGGTGATCGGAGTTCTAATTAATAAAGAACGAGTTCGCTCTTGATGATCCACGAGAAGAAAAGATGTTTAGAGGTTCTGGAGCTAGTGCTGAAGTGCATGATCGAGGAATTCTTCGGTGATTGCAAGTTGGGGTTGAGTCTACTAAAGTTTAGTCGTATCTGTAACAATTCTGTAAGTTCGGTCTTTTCTAATATATCTTTTACTGGCACAGGTGACCAAGGGTTTTTTCTCTTGGAAGAGTTTTTCAAGGATTTTTCCTTCATAAACAATTCTTGGTGTTCTTTAATTTTCAACTTTGATATAGTTGCCTGATTGATTGTTATTCAGCAATTTGTGACTTGTTGAAATTATTGTTAATTAATTTTTAGTTCCACATATTACACATATCATCCCCCTCTAGGCGTTACGTCGAATCTCAATTATTTCAGTTTTATTCTTAACGATACATTTTTACTATCCAAATTGTTCATTGGAGAGGGCACATATCTAAAAGGTAAGCTCATGACTTCAGTGTTCTAGAAAGAATATAAATTTCAACAAAAAAATGGAACTGCAAGTGTCGATATGGAAGGTATTGAAAAGAAGTTACGACCATTTATTAATTTGATTTTCTGGACG
The DNA here is from genome assembly GCA_019097785.1 of Fraxinus excelsior. Taxonomy (NCBI): domain Eukaryota; kingdom Viridiplantae; phylum Streptophyta; class Magnoliopsida; order Lamiales; family Oleaceae; genus Fraxinus; species Fraxinus excelsior. The sequence goes on from CM032637.1 coordinate 19,564,290, forward strand.
CCCTTTTTTAAATTCTTCAGCCTTAATATTATAAAATAAATTAGATTTCATTTTCATTAACTAATTTGCTTATACTCCTGCCCTGCGTGTTCATAAAAGATGATCTACAATTTAGGACCATAGTTGAGATTTTAGGTTACTCCTACAAACTAGTGTAAATAAAAAATTTTAAAAAAAATTGACTATGGTTTGGTGAAATAACCAACACAACTACCAATCTCGATGACAACATTGACAACCATAGAAAACATGTTAATTGATTAATAATAAGCTCAGCGATTTTGGTTAGAGGTTGCACTAACAAGTTCATCCTCACTCGTGTAGCATTGGCACATAGAAAGTTTAAATATAATTTTAACTAATGATAATCAACAGAAAGGGTCAAATAGAAACCATAGCACAGACAAACTTCAACGAGAGTCCAGTGTCTCTCTATACTTATTGGAATACTAGGAAGTGCACACTATCATAGCGTGTCTACAGATTACAGATAACAGTCTACATTACAACATAAGCACGTCACAACAATTGCTACAACATCATAGACAATCCAAAAGGTCGATTTCCTATCTATAATAAATCTAAACCTAATCTTCATTCACCCATATTACAGTCATTCTAGTCTGCAAAGTCAGTATCAGAAAGTACACCAACAGAGATGAGACAGAGGATATATGAAAACAATAAATTCAACAACTAGTAGCAAATGGAGAAGGTTGATGTGGTGCCAATATTGCCCCACTTTCGTTCACCTTCCCATTCTTGGTCGCATTCTTTTCTGGCTCTTCCACCTGCATATTAGCTTTGCCACTGTTCTCCTCAACTGCATGAGCTTCTCCTGCAGATGCAGGGGCCACACCATTGGACATCTCTGTTTTAGCTCCATCAGTTGCTTCCTCAGGGACACTTTTCACTTTATCCTGTTTCTCATCATCAGCCCCAGCTTCTGTGGCCACTGAATCTTTTTGTTCTTGGATTCCAAGAACCTGTTTTTCTGCAATGTTTTCTTCCACTTTTGAAACTTCTTCAGAACCAATAGCTTTGTCAGGCTCATCATTTCCACCCTTCTCAACATTAACGTCCTTGTCAGTTGCACTGTTAATCCCAACATCTGTTGCAATATTTTCCTCTGGGTTCTTCTCTTTCAATTCATCAGGCTTACTCTTTTCAGCGGCATCTTCCTGTATTTTACCTTCACTCTTAACCTCAGTCTCCTTTCCTTTTTCTTCTTTCTTTTCATCCACCTCTGCATCCTGCATTTCAACTTCTTGCTTGCCCTCAATTTCTTCTTTTCCAGCGTCCATCTCATTTCCCTTCTTTGTACCTGAAGATTTCCTGCTTCGTTTCTTTGGTGGCTCACTCTCTTTGGATGGAGGTGTTGCCTTAGCCTTCTCACTGATCCTAGCAGATCTTCTTGGAGTCTCACCAGTGCTCCAATCAAATTCTGAAATAGCAGGGTTTCCGGGGTGTGATTTTAGGTACTGCTCCAGCTGTTTACGGTGACTAATCTCCTCTCCAGTGGGAGAAATAAATAAGATCTCATTCTTCTTTGGTGTACCTCCCTTCTTTGGAATGTACTGAAAAGAAACATTGGCCAACCATGTAAGATACTAAACAGACGAGCAAAATCCACACTCATCAATACAGTATAAAATCAAAATGAATCTTTCTCCACCCCAAATTGTGCACGAGTAACCAAGAATATGCATGACAAGTTCCGCAGGCAATGTTAAATTTTGCATGCCCAAGATAATAGGGTGAATTTTTTTCTGCTGGCATTTTTTCTCTACTAAACCAATCTACATTTGAAATCAAGTAAGCCTCTATTGTCTCATAGATTTCTCACTAGAAAACGAGTGAATAGTCAAAGATCACTTGATGAATTGTTACGAGTAAGTCCAACATCCCTCGACATAAGATATTCTCTCATAATTTTTCCTTGTTGATTTTGACTTCCATAGATTTAGTCTTAAGAGGTCAAGTCCAACATTCCTCAACATAAACTACCAATAACAGCATCATTATGTAACCTCAATGAGCCAATCTATGGCATGACTGATAAAAATATAGACGAGCTACTAGAACATTAGTTTCACACGTTCCTAACTACATTAATGGAGATTTCTGATAGGTAGACAAAAATTATAAATATCTGCTTAAGTTGCTTTATCTGCATGGCATGCTCACACAAATTTACACTAGTCAATAATGAATTTAAAATAGAAAATAAATGATGGGAATAAGTTTTTACACTGAGCAAACCCATTCCCTAGCCTAAGACAGGTCTGGTTAATGATTTTTGCATCTTTCTATTAAATTTATTCCCTATAATTCCACGTTGTTCTGCAAATGAACCAACTTGTATTTGTAACAACAAGCAAATAGATTCAGTTTCTTTTTAAAATACAGAGACAGACATCATGACATTATTCAGTCCTGATATTGAAACTGGACTGGAGCAAACCATTTATTAAAGTTGCCTAACAAAGCCTAAAGCTCAACAAAGTGCCTCAAGGCACCCTGGAACGAAGTGACACAATTCCAAAAGTATCTTGAAAGAGCTTAAATTGGATGGAATCCCTCGTGCCAATTCAACAAGAATCTTACTTGCCCACAGATATTCACAGTAAACATTCTGCTTATCATTCTAATAATCTGAAACAGTTCATATAGGAACATTTAACATTTAACGCCAGGGACCAGATAAGCAGACATTATGAAGCCCACACAACTACCTAAAAACTCTGCCTGTCTTGCTCTTCATTTCTTGAAGTCCTTTGTTCCAATCCCAAATTGTGAAATATAATCCAAGTTTCACCTTAATTAGGGCCCGACTACAGTACGTCACAAGAATTCACAACACACTCTCTTCAAAAACAAACAAACAAACAAGTAAACACTCATAATCAAGGTGATCCCCACATAGAAAAGACAACGAGTATCAATTATTTTTTACACTGAATCTGGGGAAAGGAGACTTGAATGAAAAAAATAAAAAATGGGATTTTGTATTAATAGATGTTTTGTCTTTAGCTCAGAGTCTATCTTTAACAACCAGATATGCTGTTTAGTTTTTTACTTAGCAAGAAGGTAGTGTTATTAACTTTTATTTTCATCTACCTAAAGTTGACAAACAACATTCTTAAATGGCTTGGCTTCTTCAATTTAGGTTTAAAGCGGCCACATCATGATCTGGCTAAGCATCAAGATCTTTTCCACATCACCATAGTGCAGTCAACATTTAGCAGGTCAAACTTTTCTATATGGAGAAGATTAACTGCTCAAATTAGATGGGCAATATTGCAGCAAACATGCAGAACAATTTGATTCCAGAGATTTGGCAAGGCTTCATGTCCATTCCAAAAAATGCACAGAAAAGAACAACAGTATTTTTTATTGAATAACTAATGATGATAGCTACCGGATAGTCGTATGCTACTTGCACACGTGGCAATGCCATGGCATAAACTACGCTACCCACTATGTTACCAAAATTATTTTATAGTTACTCAGTATAAATATTTTCCCCAGATTCCATCTATTTATGCAATATACTTGAGTTCCCAAACATCTTTATCATTATTCTTCAACAACAAAAAAAAAAACGCAGATGCTCCAATTACAAATAAGTCTTACACAATCTGCAAAAAATGCTATTTGCACTGGAACTGAATGTTAATACAGCAACACCACCCACCCACCCACCCACCCAAAAAAAAAAACCCCACCCATCGTCTTCCTCTCCATCAATTTTTATTTATTTATTATTATTTTTTTCCTCTTTGTATGTTGCTAGCAGGTATCAAGCTTTGATGGTTAGCTTCCAAAAAAAATAAAATAATTAGATGTGTTAATTCATTAAGATTAGGAAAAAAAATAAATTATCATAATTAATATTGCCTTAGTACTTCCAGTGACAATACCAACAGAAGTATATATTTCTTTACAAATTATAGTAGAAATTTACAATTTTTTAAATTTTCCATCAAGAAAAAAATATTTTCATCAATGAATTGGTAAAGTTACTATTAAACACATCACCAACAGACATTGGTAATTAAATTCAAGGTTCAAAATGCCAAAAAAAAAAGAAAAAAAAAAAGAAAAATAGCAAATAAGGAAAAAAAAAATGTAAACTTCTCATAAAACCAATTGCATTAATTTTCTACCAAAAACCCTAGCAATAAAATTTATTATGAACAACAAAATTCAATATACAAACAAGTGTAAGTAAAATTAAAATTTTCAACATATTGAACAAGTGTAACTAAAAATTAAACCTAAGAGCGGTCAACAAAAGAAAATAAAATTAAAAAAAAATGATGAAAATACCATCTTTTTCCAAGAAGCTGGTGCAGGAAGCTCCACCGACACGACTTCGTCGCTATTTCCGATCTGAGTCTCAGCCATTCTTTTCACCTACAAAAAATGGAACCAAAAGAGCTCTTAAAGTACCAAAAACGATGGCAAACGTACAAACAAATGAAGCCCACAATTTGCCTGCAGAATTTTCTTTTGTACCTCTGTGTTTCAAAATTATACGCCCCCAAATAAAGGATAACGATAAAGCCACCTAAAAATGCACAAAATTTCATTATTACCTTTTGATTGACATGTGTCGCATTACTGGACGTTGATCGGTCATCATAGCAGTTTAATCTGAACTAAAGAATCAGATAGTGCACGTGGCGGTAAATGGTGGGTGGTTTGACGATTTTTTGTGACCGCCTGTTCGATTTTAAAATTTATTTCTTCCCATCTACTATACAATTAAGCCATATCGTATGTGCTGGGTCAGTACCTCACGCTCCAAGCTTGCGAGTGTTCACAAAAGGGCTATTTATTAACCGTTCGATGATGTGTGTGAGATAACGCGGACATTATACGTGAGCGAGGGGAGTGAAATATGAGGTGGTGTGTCTGGATAACGTACCTGAAAAGGTTCTGTTAACTAGATTCAAATGAGAGGCTTGGCGTCCGACACACAAAATGGAACATTTTTTTTTTTTAAATTTGTTTTTAAACACATATATTTACAATAAATTTTGCAAGTAGATCTAGAAAAAATTCCTACTTTTTAATCATACTTCTTGCATAAAAAATGTTTGAAAATTCTAAATATATTGTGAATAATGTGTCGAGATAATTATAGTGTATGGGCAAATATGAGTTTCTCAACAAGGCAAAGGATTGTGAAATGATGAAGGGATTTTCTCTTTTCAGATTTTTATGCCCCGTTCGGTAAGGATTGAAATTCAATTAAAATTGAAAATATGGTCGTTATTAGGTCTCACTCGTCTAATAAAAGTCAACAATAACGACTAATTTTTCAATTTTAATTTGATTGTAATCCCTACCGAACGGACCTTGGTAATTTTGAAATCTAGTAATTATGATAATAGCCTTCAAATTTTATGATTAGTTTGATAATGTACACTTATTGTACATATATTTAATAAAATAATATATTTAACACTTGATTTCTGTATAAAATTTGTCATATTAATTAACATTTGGTTAAATCCATCAATGACCACCAAATTTGATTTGTTTCACCATGATCACCAAATTTTATACTTAGTCCCTGTTTGGTACACATTAAAATTTTCATTATCATTCTTCTACTCATTTTCAATCACACATTTTTCAATAAAATAATATTTTTCATTACATCAACAACTTTTTCTTCTATTTCAACCACACATTCTTCATCAATTTACTATTCCAGAATACATTTTTTTCAAAATAATGTGCCTCAAACACACCATTAGTGTCATCATGCCATCCAATTTGATTTTATTTCACAATGACATCCAATTTCATATAATGTTTTATTTTGATCACCCAAATTTATATAACATTTCACAACTTCCACACAACTTCATTTTACAATTTTCATTAATTTTAAAAAGTGTAAAACGGTAACTTTACATTCTATAGTAATTTTTTAAAAAATAAAATAAAAAATTTTTTTTAAAAAATAAAATAAAATCATTTTTTTAAAAAAAATGTTAATTAAAAAATAAAATAAAATAAAATAAAAAAACTTACTTTTTTTAAAAAAAACTTACTTTTTTTAAAAAAAAAAGTTGCTTAGAAAAATAAAATAAAATAAATATTTATTTTTAAAAAATGTTTCTTAATAAAATAAAATAAAAACTTATTTGAAAAAAGTTTTTAAATTAAAATAAAAACTTATTTTAAAAAACGTTACTTAAAAAAATAAAATAAAATAAAAACTTATTTTTAAATAAAACTTTTTAAAATTTTTAAAAAAAGCTTTTATTTTTTTAAAATTTATTATATATATATAATGCAAAGTTCCCGTTTTACTTTTTTTTTTAAATTAATGAAAATTGTGAAAAGATGTTGGGACCATATTGAATAGTCATTATGAAACATTATATAAATTTGGTTGGCTACGATGAAACAAAATCAAATTTGGTAGCCATAGTGACACTAAGTATAAAATGGATGATCATGGTAAAACAAAATCAATTTTGGTGGTCATGGTGACATTAAATATAAAATTTGGTGATCATTGGTAGATTTAACCATTTAACACTAGATTTTTGAATAGAATTTGTAATCAAAAGTTTTAAATTATCAAATATTAAGACTCAACGTGCAGAATTAAACAATTAAAAGTAACAAGTCACGTTTTAATTTTTTCGAGATGGTTGGATCAAACAAGCCAATGTATCATAAGTTTGAATATCACAATCAATAATTAAAATAGTAAAAAACACCAAAGATGATTACGGAGAAATCTCAACTAGGTAAAAATTTCGGGCACCTTATCAATCAACAATCTACTATAAATCAAAGCAAACTTACAATACGGTTCAGACTCGTCTACCCTGTAGAACTTCTAACATGAATTCTTTCAGTCTCCCTTGATCCTACTAGATGTATAATCCTTCAAAACAAATCTCGATTCTCAGTTTATACATTAGCCATCATCGACTATGTGCTCCTAAATTTGTGCTTATGCAACAGCTCTCGATCTTTGTCATCGATTTATTTTGAATGGATTGGGTGGTTTGGTGTTTGATTAAAAGATTTTGTATGTTTTGATCTATTTTTCTAATTGAAACAGTATGACTTAATCAACAAAATATGTTTAGGAAGAATTTATGAATCAAGTAAATATGTGGTGATTGAATTTTAGAATCAATTAATGTTTTGGATCATCAAAAAATTGATCTCTATGGAATAAATCTGATTCAACACACTTTTCGACGTTCATAAGGTGTATATTTATAATGTATAGTGTTTGAGATGAAAAAGAATTCAAAGTCAGCTTGAAAATAGAATATTACTGTTCTTCGGATGACCACATTAGTATTTTTATCATATTTTTTTCTCTTAATATCCAATTGAGATGATTCAAAATACGTTGAAAAGTCAACTCAAATAGCTACAATTCTATTAGAAATAGCATTGTCCAAATTCCAATATTTTTTATGTGAAAAATACGCTGCAAGTTGCGACTGAGAATTTGGAACATAATTTGTGCGACTATTTGATACTCTTTAGATTTCTAATTGCATTTCCCTTCAAGGACTATACTACCAATCCCAACTCTTTTGACTTTAATTAGGACTTAATAACTCATATTTTGACTTTGATTACAAGTCGATATACTCCTAATTGGATTTTGATTAAGGAAATTGTCAATTGTAAATTTAGAAACTGTCAATTATAATTTGGACTTAACAGTAATGACTTGATTAATAATAATTTAATCTTAAAAGCATACTTCCCCTTAATTTTCTCAGGTTTTGAAACCTTTCTAGTCCATTTTGGAGACTTGGATTCAAACTATCCCCTTTTTTCTTAAAGTTGCAGTTTCGTTTTTCATCTAAAATCTTCTTCTACCTTTCAATGATAATTTGAAACGCCATCTAGCACCACCGAATTGAAGCTGCAGGCCCAAAACCTCTCACTTTTACATACCAAAGAACTATTTTCACTCCATCTGGTTGATAAATTCCTTCATAATTTTCTCAAAAAATAAAATAAATAAATAAAATTACAGTCTCTCTTTCTTGCATTAAATGAATTCCTTGTGGGCATTAATTTGAAGAAAGTGTGTGCTTTATTGTGTAAGAAGAATGGCATTTGCTTAAAAAGAAAAGTGTATTATTACTGATACGAAGTTACAGTCAGTCAGTCTACTTATTTTTCTCATATATTTACAAGAGAAACTAGATGACAGCAACAACATCAGCTTCAGCTACAGGCCAAGCATTATCATAGATAAAGCAGTGAGAGATGGACCAAAAAACAAAATTCAGACATAAAGTCATTATTCGACTAACTTTTTCTACAGCGCTCGACTTATATGGTATGACCGTAACACAGTGAGCTTAGATTAAGAAGCTGCAGCTAGGGGAGGCAAACGAGATGCCTCCCGGAAGAACTTGGGAGGAGAATCAGCTTCGTCAATTTCATATCGGTTTTCTTCTTCCTCTTCTTCTTCAGCATCCCACAAAAATCTAGCATACGAGGCTAGCACATAACTGCACCAGCATTAGAACGTGTTTAGATTCGGAAAAAAACATATAAGATAACACATTTATTGTACAATTTGATTGGCTATAAGATGCTCATCAAGAACTCAAAACCAAGATATTAATACGGAGGAATGAGCAAGCGAGCTCATGTCCCTTTACGCGAGCCTAGGAAGATGAAATTATTTATGAAACACAAAGAGGTCGCAGACAAGGGTGGTGAACTGTTCCCATAATATTTAGATATTCACCAATAAATGACTGCCACTTATCATTTACCGAAAAGACCTAATTGCCCCCAAAACTCCAAAAAGAAATCTATAAATATGTCTGGCATAGAAGAATAGATGTACGCAAATTCAAATAGCCTTTTATCCACCGAGCATCATGTATAGCGAGAATAGGAGAAGAAAGTCCCAATAATACTGACCAATGGACCACCAACAAGTAATAATTTGCATATGAAACAACCTTATGATAAAACATTTAGGAGAGAACGAAATTACCAGTCATTAGGGTCAGTTTTAACAGCTCGATCAAAATAAGATTCGGCTCGAGCAGCATCCTTTTTAGTCTGCCATATTAGATCAGCATAGAGTGATAAAACACTGCCATCACTTGGATCAGCCAAAATTGCCCTGCCACAATACTCTTCTGCTTTTGCAAAATCTCGTTTAACCTACAATCATATTAATAACTGGATTTGGGATCAAGAATAGCAAAGCAATTTTGATCAAGAAAAGCAAAGAATTTGGGTCATTTTGATCAAGAAAAGCAAATAATCTGGATTATTTTGATTGAGTATGGTATAGAATTTGAATATTATCATAAAAAAATGTGAGCAAATTCAGTAGAATCAATTAAACATGGTGGGCTACTTTCTAAACTTCAAGATTGAATAATTATATCAACAAAAACTGCATGCAAGTAACATAATAATTTTCACATTTAGTACAAAATTTCTACCTCTTTCAAGAACTTGGCATAATTTGCTAACAAGAGAGAATTGCTAGGATTTGCTTCAATCATTTTTTGATAATAAGAATCTGCAATATCATTCCCCTTCCAGCTATTCGGATCTTGTGAACCGGATCCCAACCCATCATCCGATCCTCTTCCGCCACCACCCCCGCACACCCTGCCACCACCTACTCCGTTTCCACCGCCCATCACAAAAGCCTGCGGCACATTTGCATTATCTGCCACCGCCACACACGCTTCTTCCTCCGCCGCCCCCAGCCCGGAGCTGGACAACAACATGGACCCGGACCCCACCTCTTGCCCTTCTCTTCCACCCTTGACCTTCATAGGCTTGGGTGTCCCTGCCCACTTCACACTCTTCTTGGGCTTCAACGACTCCCTGAGATCTGACTCAAATATGTGTCCGGTTCTCCCCGGGCTATCTTCAAACCTCAACGACGTTTTCAAGCAGACCGATCGGGCTCTTGTCAACTGCGGTATAATATCGGATTCGGGTGATGACCCAACTGTTGAATTGGGTATCCATGAATTCAAGATTGGTGATGAAGAGCTTCTCAATAACATTATTATTTAACTTTCTTGGTTTGATTTTGAAGATCTATTTAGAGAGAGAAAGAAAGCTGTGCTACCTCTGAGTCCTCCGTGTTGGAGGAGAGAGTGTGGAGATCATTGAGTTTATACCAAATTTTATAGGAATGGAGAGTGGTTGAATGAGTGGAAAAAGATAAACTCATTATTAGGGTAAATTTCACCATATGTCCTCGATGTTTCATACATGTAGCTTTTATGTCCCCAATATTATGTAGTAGTAGTAGCATCGTATTCTCAATCTTTTAATATAGTGACAATTATATCTTCATCTAATAAAAAATAGGAATGACAAAATGTCTTGTCCCGCTGAGAAAAAATATGAGGGTGGGGACCAGACGTTGATCCCATCCTAACTCGAATTTTTACAAGTAAATAGCATGAGACGTGAAAATATTTTAATTCATATCATGCCTTTTAGAATTTCTCAACGAAAAGAAAAGGAGTACCCTGATCCACCCTAATGTCACCCCAACCGATTCATATCATGCCTTTTAGAATTTCTCAACGAGAGGAAAAGGAGTACCCTGATCCACCCTAATGTCACCCCAACTGATTCAACTTATTTGATATTCAAATAATACGAACATTTAAGTTTGAATAAGGATATAAAATTTCACGAACAGTAAGAAATTCTAAATTTCATTAACACTAAGAGATTCTATCATATTGAAGTCATTTTGTTAATTGTTTTGAAATAATTTTACCCTTCTATCCACCATCACATGTAAGTGTCACCAAGCCATTATAAAAGTTTAAGACACAAGTCCAACAAAGGTAAAGTAGGAATATGAATGTCACACTTAAGAAATGTTGGGACCCATGGAGAAATTTACACTACTTTTATGGTATAGCGTAGAATTGTTCAAATAGATAACCCTGTGGGCTACTGGGAAATGGGCCCACTTAGAGGTGAGACCAAAAGTGACCCATCAAAGTGAAAAAAATAAAATATCTAAAAAACGGGTGCAAGATTAATTATTTAAGAAAATATCTAAAAGACTTTCCAGATACAAGTACTGCAAACCTAATTGATAAACAAATGATTCCAGTGGAGATGGCGATAAATTAAAAAATGGAATAAATTTTAAAAATCAGTGTCGTCCTCCAAAAACAAAAACAAAAAAAATAAAAATTAACAAAGACGTTCGAGATACAAGTACTACAAATCTAATCGATAAACAAATGATTTCAGTGGAGATGACGATAAACTAAAAAAATGAATAAATTTTAAAAATTATAGTTTCGTCGTCAAAAAAATAAAAAATTAACAAAGACGTACGAGATACCAAGTACTACAAACCTAATCGATAAACAAGTGATTTCAGTGGAGACGACGATAAGCGGGGGCAAAAAAAAGAATAAATTTTAAAAATTATAGTGTCACCCTAAAAAAAAAAAAAAAAATTAAAAAGGACGTTCGAGATACAAGTACTACAAACCTAATCGATAAACAAGTGATTTCAGTGAAGACGGCGATAAACGGGAAAAAAATGGAATAGATTTTAAAAATTATAGTGTCGTCCTCAAAAAAATAAAAAAATTAACAAAGACGTACGAGACAAGTACTACAAACCTAATCGATAAACAAGTGATTTCAGTGGAGACGGCGATAAACGGGAAAAAAAAGGAATAAATTTTAAAAATTATAGCTCTTGTTTGAAGTCCATTTTGGAAGAAATAGAAATTTTGGAATAGTAATTGATGTGAGAATGTGTGGTGGAAAAGTGATGAATTTTTTTTTTATTTGTGTGTAATATTATTTTATTTGGAGAATATGTGGTTGAAATGAAGAATGAGAATGAGAAATTAATGGGCGTCAAACAGGGACATAGTGTCGTCCTCAATAAAAATAAAAATTAAAAAGGACGTTCGAGATACAAATACTACAAACCTAATAGATAAACAAATGATTTCGGCGATAATCTAAAAAAAGGAATAAATTTTTCATGGGACCTATGCTATATATTGTTAGATTTATTTATAATTATATAGTCACAATTCTTAAGATTTCACTCATAGTTGTGATCTATACATTTATTGGTTTTAAATCTATCACAAGTCGTAATAAAGGACGAAAATATGTAGTATGAAATATAATATATATATAGAATAAATATTATTCTATCACATCACAAAGTAAATGATAAAATAAAATAATGTTACTCATTGGATTTTATGATCATTGAATTGTTCCATTTGTTTGTTTCTGCAATGTAAACACGGTAGTAGAGGAACACTGGCCGTTGATTTTGGGTGTGCTTACTGCTTAGTGGTTTTTAGTGGGCAACCACTCGCTCCGCGACAACTGACTCCTATCGATGGTAAAGGAGTTCTAGTTACTAATAATGCTAGCATCAGCGGTGCAAGAGCACCCGTCTAAATAGTTACATTTTATATTCAAGAAAAAAGAAAAAAAAATTCTCTTTGACGTAAACTCGACTTTTTTTAACTGCGGATTAGTTAAAAAAATTATTATTCAAAAACTCATTCTTTCATAAATTTACTGTTATTAATGTCACGTAGTTGTTATATAAACCGGTAATTGTCACCAGTAATATTGAATAACATTACTCTTTGACTATCAACGGATAAGTTTTTTTTCTTTTTACTAGTCTAATTTTTAATTCAAGTGCAAATTGCATCCATGGGCACATAGTATTTAGCAAGTTTTCAATCGAGCCATTATTGAAATTCAATTTACTTTTAAATTTCACCTCCATGTTACATTCTAACACGTATTAACCTTAAATCAATGAAATTTTCTTATTTTAAAGCTATATCATTGCTTATAAATCAATGTGTGGCACCTAACACGTATTAACCTTTTGTGAAGTAATTTTGTAGGAAGTGATTTTTGACGAAGAAAGAGAGAGAAAGTTGAGCAAAATCTAAGTCCTCCGTGTTGGAGGAGAATAAAAACGAAGAATGAGCTAAAATTGGATTTTAAAGGAACTGAGAAAAAGGGAGAAAAATGTCTTTCTCTTCGCCCACCGTACCACCGCCATCGTCACCGTGATTGAGTTTATATAAAATTCTCATGAACTGACACTAAGGCTAACTTTGCTAATTTATGGAAGGTTGGGGAAGAATTCGATAAAAATAGATCAGGAGAAGATTGAATCCATTAAAAAAGGTTGGGGACAAATATGAAATTTTGATTCGGGACTAAAAGTAAAAAAAAAAATATCTACAAATATCTACTTTTGGCACATATTTTACCCCGTTTAGTAACTTTTGAAGTGAATTTTTCATTCTTTTTAGTACATACTTGTCATCTTATATTTGAAACGTGGACTTGATCGACTCTAATATATTGTTAGTAATAATGTTCGAAAATATCTGCTGAGTGCGCTCGATAAATATATACATATCCCGTAAATAAAATATAAAAGTACAAACATTACCATCTACCATTCAAGAATTAACCACATAAGATGTTCGTGATTTTTCAATCTTATATTCAAACATGTATTTAATATATAGGATGATAATTGATGTGTACATATGTGATGATCATCATTGAGAAATTAATGAAATTTGGAGTGAGGATCATCATTGAAATTTTTTAATTCAAATCTAATTCACTTCTCATCTTGATGTTATGAAACGTGAGTTACCCACTGATATTTTTCTTATTTTTAAATTCAGTGTTTATTAATGATTAAAATTATGAATAGATTGCTAGATAAGTGTGTACCGTTGAGACTTGAGAGTTCTCTTCGAAACGTGGGAATAAAAATTGATTTTAATTTTTTAAATAGTTTATAATCATGAGCCGCACATTATAGTCTTCTTTTACTCAATTGTTTGACAAGTGTTTAAAATCTTTGGTTAATTGAGAAGTAATTCTTTTAAAATATTTTTTTTTAAAGTAGAGAAAAGTTTTGAAAAAAAATGCAATTTATTTATTTATTTTTGGAAAAATATGAAGTTAAAAATGAGTGTTGAGTAAGAAGTGATTCTAAAATAATCAAAATCAAATGAGGACATGATATTTTTCTTAGTCTACTTTTTATCTACATATTTTTTATACTCACTTATCCATCTCACATTTTTACTTATTTATACTTAAACAAGTTATAAAAATTCCCAAACATGCTTAATTACAAATTTTCATTCTCCATTAATATATTCTTTAGATTTATTTGTCAAATTTATTTAATTTTGTGCCATCTCAATTGGTATTAAACAATGAAAAATTTGATGGAGAATTGGTGCATAATATATTCTTTTAACCAAAAATATGTTTATGTATGTAAATAGATAAAATTGTGACTTATTGGGGTAAAATATCTGATAGAGTTTTGACTTACCGAAATCAAGATATGTGCTTGAAAATATGTAAATATTGATGCGGAATTAGAAGGAGGTGTAGAGATGGCCCAGCCCAGCCCCGCCACTCCCCCACCCTTCTCGCCCCACCCCGCCTTAGATGGGACAGGACGCGACGCGGGCCTGCCCGTTTATTTTTATTTTTTTATTTTTTTTTCAGTTAACTATTTTTTTTATTCTTTATGGGCGCGCGCCAACCTGTTGGGACGATTTTTATTTTTTTTGCCCCATTTGGGTTGGGTTGGGGCGGGGCAGGACTTTTTTGTCATCACTAAGGAGATGAAATAAAGCGAGTACACAAATGTAAGTTTTCTTAAAATTGACTTCATCACTTGAAGTTCTACTAATAGAACGTCTATCTTATAAGATATAATGCTTCTTCCAAAATTAAGACATCTCAATATTAATTTTGCCCAACGAATTCAAGTGTTGACAATATTCTTCACTTAATGAATAAACACAACGAAAATTGATCGGATGAAATTTTATTTCTAAAAATAATTTCAGACCTAATTAATTTCACATAAATAAAAATAACATACTATTTTGAAAAGAGGAGAGAATTTAAAAATTATTTTCTTGAATTCATTTAGTGTAGGAAATTTTAAATTAGAGATCCCAATTTACAGATTTTTTAAGTGTCTTTATGGAATGATCATATCTTTTGACATAAATAAATGTGGATTATTAGATCACACCTTTTATATCTAAGGATGCGTTTGATAGCGACTATGTAATTTGTATGGAAATAAATTTTTTTTAGACATTTTAATTTCCTAAAACTTATTTGTATGAAAATTATTAATTAAACGTGTTTGATTGATTTAGTCTTCAACCTAGAAAATATTATATTTGTCCATTTTTTTATTAATGTAAAGATAAGAGATACGAGGATAAATGTGTGTGTGTGAGTGAGAGAGAGAGAGAGAGAGAGAGAGAGAGAGAGAGAGAGAGAGAGAGAGAGAATTGCTTGGAAAATAAAAACCACCTCTTTCTAAAAAAAAAAAATATTTTTCTTGTTTTCAAGGAAAATATGGTCACATGACTGAAAATAGGAAAACAGTTTTCATGAAAAAAAATTTCAAGTAAATAGCACAAAAGTAGGAAATTTGGTGAAAAACATATTTTTCATGAAAAATATTGGCAATTAAATGCACTTTAATAGTCTAGATCTCACTATATTAAACATAGTTATTAAAATTGAATCGAACAAGTCGGTCTGACTCGAAAATCGTCGAACTGGCTAAAGGTCCGGTCCGATTGTATTACTTGGTCAAATAAACAAAGGAATCGGTCAAGAACCGATTGAACATTCAATAACCGTCTAGTTCGTATAGGTTTGAGAGGAAACTGAAACCACTTTAATGATTGAATCGGTTTTTTTTTAAAGTGAAGTGTAAAATTTTATCTAAAACTTGTAATGGTAGTAATGTGAACCTAGGCTTCCAACATGAAACTAGTAACTGTTTAAATTATATATATATATATATATATAATTTAAAACTTGTAGAAACGATCATTGAAGTTTCATGTACTTCCACAAACGATCACTAAAGTTTTAATTTGTTTCATAAGCGTCACTAAAGGATTGTTATAATTTTAATTCAAACTTAAAAGACCAAAACACGTGAATATAAAAGTTTGACCACCTCAATCGCAAATTTTTTACTATTAAGTTCCACCTTTGGAGTAAATTAGATGAAAAATGTAAAAGCGATATTTTAATTCTCGTTCTGCCTATATACGGATAAGACCATAAATTTTGATATGAGATATAAATATTTTTTTTTATGTTTTTGTGTGATCGTTCATAGATTTCATAGCTTTTAATACACTTTTATTTATTTTAGTTCACATAAAAATATAGCGTATTCTTGTTTAAAAGAAATTTGCACTTGAGATGGTCAAGTGCAAATTAAAACAAATTAAAACATAACGATCCTTCAGTTACCGTTTGTGAAACAAATTAAAACTTCAGTGACAGTTTGTGAAAGAGTATGAAACTTTAGTGACCGTTTCTATAAGAGTTCGTTTGATAGGGTCCAAATTCCATGGAAAATGGAAAACATTTTCCATTTTTCCACTTTTTATGTGTTTGATGTGTCTTTTTTTCTAGGGAATTCATTTTCCACCTATTTTCTAGGTACAATCATTTGATGCACATTTGCTTGATTTTGTTTTCTCACCTATTAGGTGGGAAAATAATTTCTACCTTTTATTTTTTTAGCAATGTCTTTTTTTTTTTTTTGACAATTTCTATGCAAAACAAAGTCAAACGAATATGGTAATTTTTTCTAATTGTTTATTTTTTTTTACTTTTTGGTAATTGGAACAAATTCTAGACGTATTGGTAGAAAAAATTATCACTTTAATGGACAATTTTCATAAAAAAAGAAGTCAAACGGACACCAAACTTTCAACATTTTCCTGGTAGAAAATTATACCAATCAAACATAATTAATTTTGATTTTTATATCATAGAAATGGAAATGAGTTAAACTTCAAATTGCTTCTCATCTAGTCATTCATGACTCGATTTTCAATTCAACCTAGTCTATGGGATCTCCAATCGTCAAATTAGGTTCCATTAAGTTGATCCATTATTTAGGCTTTAAACTCATTTCTTGTGATGCGCAATTTATTCTCTCTAGATAGCACATTTGTAAACAGACCCATTAGGTTATTCTTCGATATAACAATCAATATTGTTCCATTGTTCCATTTACGAGCAATTGCCAAATGATGTTATTTTTATGGTGCATATTCAAGACTTACCATTATGCACAACATGTTGTGTCATAAATATGTAACTATCTATCTCGATTAAATCATATAACAAACAATGTTTTCGTCAATTAGGAAATCTCTCAAAATATATGAAGCCATCATGCTTTCTTCTCGGTTTATTGAACACTCTAAGTAAATCTTCCAAATCTCAAGATGTATGGATGATTTCCACGAAACTACACTCTCAATAGTATAATGTACTTACTATTTGATTTTGAAACCTTGCATTGGATATTCAATTTTCAAAATCATGCACATTTTAAATTTAACAAGGTATTCACTACAATATAGTTCAAAATATTACATTTACTGATTAGCCAAGTGAGTCCAAAAGATTTTTACTAATGAAGGTTCAAAATGAAAGATACCTATTCTTATGCATTATCTTTTAATAGTAATCTTTGTCTTCATTGATCTTGTCGAATTCTTCCATTAATATGGAGGTTTTGTTGAAATTTACGTGAATATAAATACTAAAATGTGTGAATCGAAACAAGTCTCCAATAGGTACAACAATTGAGTGCGACTCTTCAAATGCAAAATGTGTATAATATAAAAGACATACCCTTTTGATAGGGGTACAATCTAGACCTCTAGGTCATGTCCCAATTGGAAAAAGGTGCAATTTAATGGTTAAAATGAATTTGTGTCAAAAGATACAACAATTGCAAAAGACATATTGAAATCTATAAATTGGACTCTCTTAATTCCATTTGTTTCACTCCAAATAATTTTCAAACAATTCATTTCTAATTCCTTCCTTCTTCAAATTCTATCTAAATAATTCTCAATTTAACTTCGAGTTTTAAAGTTCAATATTTAGTATGCGAAACTATTCGATCCAGAAGAGTACAATCAAGTTTCAATTCGTCCAACAAAATTAATACTGTGCTATATTAATTTTTGAAAAAGCTTTGTATCATGGGAGATAGACGTTCATTTGATCATGTTAGTATCAGTGTAGAGATCATAATATGTCTTAAGGAGATTTATATTTGCATATCTCGCTTTATTTATCTCCTTCTAATTTTTACATTTTCTTAAATATCAGTAAGTCATTGTTTTGCATTTTTTTTTCATGCACATATCGTAATTTCAGTTAGTCAAAATACTATTCGATAATTTGTGTGTTAGTTGCAAACAAATGAAGATGTATTTTTAATTAATGGAATATAATTCATGCAATATTATTCCAAAAAAAATCTGTGGAAAAAAGGAGAGGAGAAATTACATATATAGAAGTTACTACAGAGAGTGATATATATCTGTTGCTTTACATTTTTCTAAATAATGTTCGATTTTTGTAATAAAAAAATCAATTCTGTGCAAGGTACATTTTTTCCCCAACAGTAATACTAAATTCTCTGTTCTTTTACACCAATATCGAATTATTTAGATATTTTCAATAAGTTAGTGAAATTCCTTTCAATTGTTTTCCTTAACTTCATTCCTAAAATTATATGAGCTTCTTCCAAATATTTCATTTCAAAATTCTTTGACAAATAACTCTTCACATCATTGACAAATCCTAAATTTGTTCCAAATATTAATAAGTCATCTACATATAAACAAAGTATCAAATGCTCGTTGTTATCTTTTTTAAAATATACACACTTATCATGTGCATTAATCTTAAATCCATAATTTAGTATAACTTTATTGAACTTCTCATGCCACTGTTTAGGAGCTTGCTTTAGTCCATATAAAGACTTCATTAATTTACATACTCTATGTTTTTGTCATTTGACTTTATTTCGTCATCTAAACCACCATTCAAAGATGTAGACTTAACGTCCATTTTATGAATGATAAATTTATGAATACTAGTTAATGCTAATAATGTCCTAATAGTAGTTATTCTTGCGACATGAGAATATGTATCAAAATAATCAATTTCTTTTTTTTGAGTGAATCATTTATCTACTAAACTGGCTTTATATTTATCTATACTTCCATCAGGCTTTAACTTCTTTTTAAATACCACTTACATCCTATCGCTTTACTACCTAGAGGTAAATCACATAAAACCCAAGTATTATTTTTTATATTGACTTATACTCATCATTGATAGCTTCTTTCCAATAAGGTGCATCAGTAGAGACCATAACATCTTTATATGGTTCAGGTTCACCTTCAAGTAGATATGTAAAGAATTCTTCACTAAATGATTTCTCTTTCCTAGTCCTTTTACTCCTCCTAAGTTCACGTTCAACTTCATCTACTAAAGATGAACTAGATGGAGTACTATTTAAAAAAGATTTTTTAGAATACGATGGTTCACTTGAAATTTTAGTCTTAAATGGAAAAACATCTTCAAAATAAGTAGCATCTCTAGCTTTAATAATAGTATTATTTGTAATGTCACTTACTTCAGAATTTACAACTAGGAACCTATTTGCACTACTATTTTGAGCATATCCTATGAAAACAACATCCACAATTTTTGGTCCTATTTTCTTTCTTTTAGGATAAGGTAGAACAACTTTTGCCAAATACCTCCCACACTTTTAGAAAATCTAACCTAGGAAATCTCTTTTTTCATAGCTCATATGGAGTTTTGATATTATCCTTAACAGTTACTCAATTCAATATGTAACAAGAAGTTAGAACAGCTTCACCCCATAAGTTTTCAGGTGCTCCAGAACTTATGAGCATAGCATTTATCATGTCCATCAAAGTTCTATTCATCCTTTCTGCAATACCATTAGATCATGGTGAATAAGGAGGTGTCACTTCATGTATTATACTATTATCCTCACAGTAATCCTTAAGATTATTCTCGGTGTATTGTCCTCCTCTATCGAATCCCATGGTTTTTATCTTACGTTCTAATTGATTTTCAACCTCTACTTTATAGATTTTGAAATTATCATAAACTTCATCCTTTGTTTTCAATAAATAAATATAGCAATACTTAGAACAGTCATCTATAAATGTTACAAAGTACTTATTACGAGCTCGTGTTGGCAGTCTATTAGAATCACAAACATCACTATGAATCAATTCTAAGAGATTTGTATCTTTCCTAACAGATTTAAAAGGTCTCTTAGTTTGTTTGGCTTGTACACAAACTTCACACTTATTATTGCCAACTTGAGATATTGGAATCAAGTTTAGATCCATAAGTTTCTTGATCTTCATATTACTAACATGACCCAATCTTTCATGCCACAAATAACTAACTGCAATATTAAGAACCATGGAAGAATTATGATAAAGTTTTTCAATACTATTCAATTTAAATAATCCATCACTAATATAACATTTTCCAACAAAAACATTGTTTTTCGTTATAACAACCTTATCTGACTCCATTACAAGTTTAAAACCTTGTTGAACTAAAATTGATCCACTCACTAAATTTCTTCTAACTTTAGGAACATGGCGAACTTGATCTAAAATTAAACTTTTCCCAAAAGTCATCTTAAGTTCAACACTTCCAATTCCCAATACAGAAGCAATGGAGTCATTTCCTAAAGTTATGCTTCCTCCGCTTGAAGTCTAAGGGAATGTTCTCCATTCTTCAACATATTTATTTGATCCTTTTGAAGTTTGTCCTTAAATTTGTACTCCGTCTTTTTGTAGTAGCAATCTCGAGCAAGATGGTTGGTTCTTCCACATACATAACATGGCCCTTGCTCATTCTTCTCTTTGCCTTTATCATCCTTAGTGTAGTTATTCTTAGGTTGGAAGTGCTTTCTATAACAGTGAAAGTTTTTCTTAAACTTATTGCCTCGAGACTTAAATTTCTTTGAGGTGCTAATAGGAGTTTTTGAATTTTCTACCAAGTTGGATTTAGCATGTGATTCATCAACTTTGTTGATACGATTTCTATGATGTTCTGCTGTTCTCAAAGAATTGAATACTTGGTTTAATGTTAAGATCCCTTGTTTATGTCTAAGACCTTTAGCAAAATCCGACCAAAAAGGTGGAAGTTTATCTGTAAGGCATGAAATCTTATAATCCTCACTAAAACTTGATCCCTTTTCTTCTACATATCTTAGTAAATCTTGAAATTCGTGGATTTGTTCGTTTGTAGAAACATAATCTAAGGGCTGATCTGAAACATTCTTTAAAGAAGGAGCAACAAAATAATTAATTCCTAAAAATTTTCTACATTCTTCTAATACTTCTGAAATTGAATAAAAACATTTATAAAGAGGATTTGGAAAATTTTTAATACAATCTGAAACTTCTAACCAAGTATGATAAACTCCTGGAAGTCTACCTTGTAAAACAACATAACATTTAAATTTTTTATGATCTTGACTAAAATGTTCTGAAAGAGCATTTAAACATGCTAAAAAGTATTTTTGGTCTTTTGAATTTTTATTGTAAGAAATCCATAAATTGTCTAATATACATTTTTCTGACTTAGTTACTGAAATATGAGGAAGTGTCTTAAAACTAATATTGCTATTTGGAAAACAAAGTAATTCTATATTACCAAACCTTAACTTATCATGAGTCTGTGTTATGTTTGTCTGATAACTTGAACTGCCAACAATTGGCAATCCTGATCTTGGTCCTCTGGGTCTTTGCATCTGCAAATAATCAGTTATAATCTTTATTTTTAATTATTCTACTTAATATATCTGCTACCTTTAATATGTTCAAAATTAATTACTAATCCAGTATTAGTAATTCTATTTATAAAATTTAACCATCTTCTTCGATTACTTCTTTTATTTTCTAATTTCATTTTATTAACAAAACTTACTATTGCCTCACAATCTGTTCTTAAAGTAATTTCTTTTTTAGAAATAATAAATAATTCAAAAGAATCTAATGCATAATTAACTGCAAGTAATTCTAAATCTATGCTACTTATGTTACCATTTTCTTTATAATTTTCACTATTATATCTAACAATTTTTTCAAAATTTTTACCTGCATATTTATTGGGTTTTGCAATTAAAATTGCTCCCCAACCTGTTAGACTTCCATCTGTTTCTATGATCAAATAATCTGTATCTAATGACATATTTAATTTAGGTAAATCTTTTAATTTTTCTTTTATTTAATATCTTCTATATTAAAATATATTTGTCCTTTAGGAGATATTTTTCCATACAATGGTCCTGCCATGTTTCCTAAATCCTTAATAAAAGGTCTAGCATAATTTATTAATCCTAAAATTTTTTGTAATTGTTTAAAATCTTCAAGCTTATCTGGAAATTCTAAAGCTTTCTAAGCTATATGAGGTTGTAATTCAATCTTACCTTTCCCTATATTAACTCCTAAAAACTCTATATATTCTTTAAATAATGTCATCTTTTTCTTATTTACAATTAAATCATGTTTTATAAATTCTGAAAAAAGAATTTGTAAATGACCTCTATGTTCTCTTTTATTTTTGCTAAAAACTAAAATATCATCAATATAAACAATAATAAATTTATTATGCTTATTAAAAATATTTTCCATTTTTCTTTGAAATATACTAGGAGCATTTTTTAAACCAAAAGGCATAACTAACCATTCATAATGACCTTCTGGAGAAGTAAAGGTTGTCCATTCTATAGAATCTGGATGCATCTTAACTTGCCAAAATCCTGATTTTAAATCAAACTTGCTAAAAATATTACAATCTTGAATTTTATTTATTAAAACAGTCTTATCTGGAATGGTATATGCATCATCTATTGTATTATCATTAAGTCTTTTATAATTTATAACCATTCTACTTTTTCCTCTAATTATTTCTGAATGTTTTTTAACTATAAAAGATGCTGATCTATGTGGGCTATCTGATTTTCTTATAACTCCTAGTTTTAAAAGATCTTTAATATGCATCTTGAAATCTTCAGCACCTTGGTTTGTAGCTTCAATATTTTTAGTCTTAATTATATATTCAGGATTTTTTTATTTTTAATTCACATAGAACTTTATCTTTCTCCCAGTATTTTAAAACATTTTCCCCTAAAATTTCTAATTTTTCTAACTTATTTATCATATTTTCTATATCTTGTTCTGTTACTAATAAATTATATATTTTTTCAATCTCCACAAATTCTAAACATATTTCTTTTTCAAAATAATCTTCTTCTTCTAAATATATTTCTTTTTCAAAATAATCTTCTTCTATTAATTGACATTCTCTTTCTCTGCTACATTCACATTATATATATATATATATATATATATATATATATATATATATATATATATATATATATATATATATATATATATATATATATCAACAATAAATTTTCAATAAAGTCAAATATTTAAAACTTGACTATATTAATTTTCTAACAACAAATATTCCAACTAATAATGTAAGAGATTAAATGAATATTGAAGTTTCAAATGCAATAATCATAAATTAATACTACATTAACAGTGCATTTTTAGATAATAAAATGAGTATTGTTCATAGCATTTCCAGAATTGTAACTTGTGTGTCTAAGATTTAAAATATCTGTGATGTTAACTTGTAAATGAAATTAGAAATTACGTATTTAATAATACAATAATAAGATTCAAGTAAACTTAGCAAACAAGTAAATAACAATATGTTTCAAAACTTTTCAATAAGTTATAAAACCGGGAACACGTTCCTAAAATTAAAATAGTGAAAGACACTATATTTATTGAGGGGATAAAAAAAATACTATAAGCTCCCAAATTTATACAGCAAGTATATTACCACTTATTACGAATTATTATATATCACATAATTTTTACAACAATCTAAAGTCTTATAGCTTTGTGGCCTTCCCTTTGTTCGAGTACTTTCGGCACTGCATGACTCTAAGATAAAACTCTTATAGCTCGCAGCCGGTTCTCCTTCTATGGGCACGACCATAGGGAGAGATAGAACAACCCTTATCAATTGCTAGAAAGATAATATAAAATGATTAGAGAGTGTTTTTCAAATATTTGTTTTTTTTTGTTGTGTATAAAACAAAGGAGATTCACCCCATTTTATAGTAGAAAATTCAACACTCACATAATGAAAATTAAATCAAATTAAACATAAGTTATAAACATAATAATGATATTGAATCTAAAAATTAAAATCAAACTGAAAAATTAAAAACAAGAAACTGAAATTTTTAAAGTTAAAACTTATTTTTCGACAGTATTTTTAATTAATGGAATATAATTTATGCTATATTATTCCCAAAAAAAAAAAATCTGTGGAAAAAAGGAGAGGAAAAATTACATATATAGAAATTACTACAGAGAGCGATATATATCCATTGCTTCACATTCTCTAAATAATATTCGATTTTTGTAAAATGATAATAAAAAAAAATCAATTCTGTTGAAGGTACATTTTTCCCCAACAGTATTAATAAATTCTCTGTTCTTTTACACCAATATCGAATTATTTAGATATTTCCAATAAGTTAAACAAAGTTAACAAAACTCTAAGATTTTCCAAAACTCTTTAGCACTCGTGATATTTTGATGAATATCATAAAGTCTATCAGAAAGTGCACTTAAAATTCGATTATGACAATGGAATTCAATTTGTTCTGGGTTATACCGTGATGTAGATTCTTCTCTACCATCATAATCTTCTTTTATAGCAGAAATTAACCCTAGAACGGTCAATCAATATTTCATTTGTTTTTTTTTTTTCCATCTTTTAAAATTTTTTCCATCAAATTTTTCTTGCTTAGCACTATTAGAATCTTCACGAGATGTCATTCTTACACTTTGAATTACTAAGGCAAAGAGAAGTAACTGTATCCGTTGCTTCACATTTTCTAAATAATGTTCGATTTTTGTAAAATGATAATAAAAAAAATAAATTCTGTTGAAGGTACATTTTTTCCCCAACAGTATTAATAAATTCTCTGTTCTTTTACACCAATATCGAATTATTTAGATATTTTCAATAAGTTAAACAAAGTTAACATACGGTTTGTAGTTTATTAGAAAGCTTAGTCTACTAGTTAATGTGAAAGAACAAATTATGTCGATCACATGTGAGACCAAGTGATATTGAAAAGGAAAAAAAGCCAAGGGGACAAGCTTTAATTTTTCCACACATATTCTTTATTTTATTGGTGTTGCGTCGGCAGCACTTAATTGGTAATTTTTATTTTTTTATTTGCTTGTCAACTGCGAATCAATTCTTGATAAGTATGCATCTCTAAGAATTTTGGGGAAAAAAAAATCCTGTACGTGTAGCTTAACTTTGGATTTTGTGATAATTGAGTTTGTTGGTTTCTGCAAAGTGATTGGTAGTTTCATACTGTGGGGTGATCAACGGCGGCGGTACTGGTGGAAAACGACCTTTGGCCACCACAAAATTGGTTTTTCTCTATCACTAAGTTACTACTTCTTGAGTTCAATCATTATCAATAGTCACTATATTTAATAACAATACTTATAGACTGATAGAACTTGCATTGCTTTTAAGTAAAATTAGTACTTGCAAAATTAGTACACAAATCTAGAAAAGTACAAGATTGATTCGATTGAAACAAAAGTTTGTCTTTTTTTTCCCTTGCGACAAAAATGCCCCGTACTAACGATTTTTTAGTACACACCTCGAAGATGCATCGACTAAAATCTCATTTTTTGTATTTTTTTTTAATTCTAGTTATACATTGCGAACTTGATCAAATTGAAGACAAAATAATTGATACCAAAGGACGTGAAAGTCAAGAAAGCTCAAGATGGAAATCAAACATTCACAATTCAGTTTGAAGATTTAGCATCCTCAATCGAGTACTCACGTCAAATCAATCAGAGACAAATCGAGCACTTGCGTTAAATTCAAAATCGAACAACAAATCGTGCAATCGCATCAAATCAATCGAAGATATTAGCCCTATTTGATTGCTAAGATTTTCCATGGAAAATGGAAATTTCATTTTCCCACCATTTCCAAGTTCTAAAATTCACTTTAATGAAATTTTCATGTAAAATGAAATCAAACGAACACTAAACTTTGATGAAAAATGGTGAAAAATTAGTTTTTGAGCAAACTTTTAAAAAAAAAATTTTTTTTTTGCAATGGTAACAAATTTCATACCAATTGTAAAAAAAAAATCACTTTAACGAAATTTTTTTATGTAAAATAAAGTCAAATGTGAACAAAAAGATTCAAAATTTTAAAAATTTTCGGGTGAAAAATTATACTAATCAAACATACTTAATTAAAAATTTCCAAGAAAACAAGTTCTAGACAATTATTTTATCTAAAATTCATTTTCTTTCTACCAATTTTTCACCATTGCAATCAAACGGACCCCTAGAACTATATGTTTGAACTCACTTGTAAATGTAAAATACTTTTAATCCTTAACATTGAAAGTTTAAGTGACGAATTTTTATGCACGATAAAAACTTACTTCGTAAAACGTTTGTACAAAACTTATTTTTCGAATGAAAGAATTTTAACTTAATTTTCAATCCTACTAGCATCACTTACCTTGAAAAATCTAGTAAAAATGTCATGCAAAAGCCTACCTTGCGTCAGAAAATCAAACGGGCAAATCGGCGATTTTCTTTCCATCCAGACGTTCGGATGGTAAACCGGATGTCCGATTCATCTTCAACGGTCGAATTCTTGACCGTTCTAATTTCTTACGAAGTGACGGCTTTTTAGTTGTCCGGTACTGGTTTGGACGTTCGGATGATTGTCCAGTTCGATAGAGAATCTCACGTTTTCAATTGCTATAAATATGAACCCACTTACCATTCATTATAACAACTTAAGAGCATTTAAGTGAGATTCATTTGAGAAAAATTGTATTGATTTTTCATTTTAGTTTTGAAAAATTTATGATCAAATTAATTTTTGAAAATCATTCAACACATCAATGTTTTTCATACCTAACACTTGATGTTCATTCATTGCTATTTATTAAAGTGTTAGAATATTTCTCTCTTAATACTTAATTATGATCATATCATTTATTAAGAGAAGTTTCAATTTGTAAAATCAATTTTCTTTAAACTTGTGGGTCGTGTTGAAGTCCCGTAAAGCTCAACGTTGTATAAGGATCGATGCTCTTTGTTTGTAAGTCACAGAAGTTTTGTAAAAGGTTGAATTGCACCACAAGTCAATCAACATAGTGAAATTGACTTTACTCATGTCGGAGATTTTGGTTACAGAGGATTTAGATAATTGCGTTAGATCGAACCTCCATAACTATATCGATTGCATTCTCTATCCCTCTTTACTCACTGCTATCATATTCGTGCTTATTATTTGAATTAATCAATCTAGTTATTACGTACTTGATTTTAGATTAATTTTTCGAAAAAGTTTTTTAAAATCAATTCACATCCCCTCTTGATTAGCTATTTTTAGACTATCACAACTCTATTTCACAATTATAACATATATACCAACTTAATTCTTGTTTGGGTTTTCCACGCATTTGAAAAACTTAAAAACTTGGATAGAAGGGCATGTGCGGGGATGACATCATGTGATGTGTTGATCGATTGGTCTTAGACATATATAAGTTTTTGTGATAGAAGAAATCTGATGTGAAGGAGAACAATGACTGAAGGTTTTCTTCTTAATTCAATACAATCCATATTACAATATATATACATCACGTGAAGGGAAAGAGAACAATTAGTTACAAAGAATAAACAAATATCAAAAAGGAATATTCTATCCTATAACAGAATGCATGTGCTCAGCAAAACAGAACATCCAGCACACCATTTTCTAGGTCCTTCTTATGCACAATCATCCACGGTTGCTGATGTAGGCTGAATTGATGAGTCAGGTGCCATATCATCTTGCTGATTCGATGCTCCTTCTGCTTCTTCTTTCAACAGCCGCCCTCAAGATGGAGAGTAGATATCTACTACTCCCATCTTGGTCATGTGAAGATAAAAACTTGTAGACTTTAAAGCCTTAGTTAGAATATCCGCCACTTGAGAACTAGTATGCACATATTCAGTAACAATACTTACAGCTTGAATTTTATCCCGAATGAGATGACAATCGATCTCTATATGTTTAGTTCTCTCATGAAAGATAGGATTTGTGGCAATGTAGATGGCTGATTTGTTATCACAATGTAGGCTAGCTGCTTGACTATGTTCGATCTGCAAGTCTTCAAACAAGTACCTCAGCCAAGTTAATTCACAGCAAACACTACCCATTGCTCTATATTCGGCTTCAGATGAGGATCGTGATACCACATTTTATTTCTTTGACTTCCAGGACACTAGAGATGATCCAATGAACACGCAATAACCTGTTATTGATCTTCTTGTATCTGGACAGCTTCCCCAATCTGAGTCTGAATACCCTTTTAACTGTAATTCAGAAGTAGATGGGTAGAATAGCCCCTGACCTGGGGCTCTCTTAAGATATCTCAACACCTTATGTGCTGCGTTGAGATGAGGTTTTCTGGGCTGATCCATATACTGACTTAAAAGCTGCACCGAATAAGATATGTCTGGTCTGGTAATTGTCAAGTATAATAGACGCCCAATCAACCTTCTATAGATAGATGGATCAGCAAGTAGTTTTCCTTCTCCCTTGGATAATTTGATGTTTTGATCAAGGAGAACCTTGGCTGGTGTCGATCCAATGGTTCCAGAATCAGCTAAAATATCAATGGCATATTTTCTTTGGCAAATATGTATCCCTTGTTTAGATCTAGCAACCTCAATGCCTAGAAAGTGTTTTAGCTTACCCAAATCCTTGATTTTGAATTGATCATCAAATGCAGTTTTCAGGTTGTTGATAGTTTCCAAACAATTTCCTACCATATTATGTCATCAACGTAGACCAAAACTGCTATGAAGGAGCTTCCAGTAGACTTAACAAACAAGCTATAATCTGCCTTGGATTGAGTAAAGCCATGCTGAAGAATGAAATTTGATAGCTTCGAATACCATTGGCATGGAGCTTGCTTGAGTCCATATATGCTTTTGAGAAGTTTACAGACTTTCAAACCAGTAGCATTGTTGCAACCTGGAGGTAGCTCCATAAATACCTCCTCTTCTAAATCTCCATGCAAGAAAGCGTTGTTCACATCTAATTGGTATAAGAACCAACCTTTTATGGCTGCAATAGCAAGTAAGGTTCGAACGGTGACAAGTTTTGCCACTGGTGAGAAGGTTTCATGGTAATCCAAGCCTTCTAGTTGAGTATAACCTTTTGCTACCAGTCTAGCTTTGTATCTTTCTACACTTCCATCAACATTAAACTTGATTTTGTAGACCCATTTGCTTCCTATTGCCCTTTTATGAACCGACAAATCAACAACAACCCATGTATCATTCAACTCAAGAGCCATAATCTCATTTTTCATAGCCTCACGCCATTCAAGGAATTTCACAACTTCTTGGTAGGTTCTACGTTCATTTTGTATAGTGACAGAAGATGCAAAAGGTTTATGAGAATTTGATAGTTTATCATATGAGATGCTAGAACTAAGAGGGTAAGGATTACCTGAATCAATAGGACCTTCTTTCTTGTTCAATGCCTGCAATGGGGAAAGTAAAGTAGCCTGTTGGCATATAAAATCCTGCAGGCATGGTGGAGCTCTTCGGATTCTGGCAGATCTTCTAGGAAAGTGAGGTATGGTCATGTTTTCTTCTCTATCAGGTAAGCATTGTCCTGATAGCTGTCTAGTTTGATCAACTTGATGGTTGTTTATGTGAATTTGTTCTGTGCTTTCTACAGAATTGGGGATAAGTATATACTGGTTTTCTTGTTCTCTGGAAAGGTTAGTTGGAACAGAAATGAAGGGATTTAGAGGAAAGCACATGTCATTAGGATTTGGTGGAATATGTATGTTTGAGGATTTAGCTTCTTTGTAAGGGAAGATCGTCTCATGAAACACAACGTTTCTTGATACAAAAACTTTATTGGTTCCTAAATCAAGAAGTTTGTATCCCTTAATACCAAAAGGATAGCCTAGAAAAACACATCTCCTAGCTCTAGAATCAAACTTATGTCTGCCATTGGTAAGAGTTGTGGCAAAAGCAAGGCATCCAAATACCTTTAGATGTGAGTATGTAGGTTTGGTCTGAAATAGTATCTCAAAGGGCTCTTGTATTTAGAAGTGCTGAGGGTGTTCTATTAATCAAGTAAACGGCAGTCAACACACAATCATTCCAATATCTCAATGAAACACCACTTTGAAATCTTAAGGCTCTTGCGACGTTTAAAATATGTTGATGTTTCCTCTCAACGATCGCATTTTGTTGAGGGGTTTCAACACATGTTTTCTGATGGATAATGCCTCTTTCAAGATAAAATTGCTTCATGTTAAATTCACCTCCATTGTCACTACGGATGACTTTAATTTTGGCTTGAAATTGAGTTTCTACTAGTTTGCAGAAATTTTGTAAAGAGTTTGTTGCTTCAGATTTTAATTTGAGCATATATACCCAAGTACATCTACTAAAATCATCCACTATAGTGAGGAAATAACGAGATCCATCATAACTAATTTCATTGCAAGGTCCCCAGATATCACAATGCATTAAATCGAAACACTTCACTGATTTGTGCTGACTGGCAGGGAAAGGGAGTTTATGTAATTTTGCCAAAGGACAGACTGAACAAGGTTTCTTAAGAGAGGCTAACTTAGATGTCTTATCCTCAAAAGGAAGGACAAAATGGGCCGGATGTCCCATTCTGTAATGCCAAAGATCAGATTCTTCAATGTGAGTGATAACAGAGGCTGAAATAGGAGATGTGGTAGTTAGACTACTTAGTCTTTCTTGTAGTGCCATGGGAGAGACTTTTGAAGGTAGGATATGATAGAGGCCGGCTTTTACTTCACCCATTCCAGTCGTTGTCCAAGTCAAAGGGTCCTGTATGAAGCAAACATCAGGGAGAAAAACAACACAATAATTTAGTGCTTGAGTCAGTTTTCTAACAGAAATAAGATTAAAAGAGAATGAGGGAACACATAAGACATCTTGGAAGATTAATGTGTCTGTGACGTATGCAGTGCCAACATGACTAACTGGAGCAACAACTCCATTTGGTAAGGTTACTGAGCAGGTGACTTTTGTTTTGACGGAGGAAAAATAAGATGGGCTACAGATCATATGATCTGTTGCCCCTGTGTCCAGGATCCAAGGAGCTGCAAAATCATTGGTGTTTGTAGTGTTAAAGATAGATGAGCAGAGTGATATACCAGAAACTTTTGGGAGAGCGTTGTCAGAACTTGAAGCAACAGCACATTGAACCTGATTTGTTGGTGATTTGAGGATGGCCATTAGGCGAGAATACTCCTATTGAGTGAGTGATACATTGGTCTTGTCGATTGGCTGCTCCTGATTCATAAGTAACAGAATAGATGTCTGATTTGCTACTGGTGTGTATCGACTCCTTCCTTCCAGTTTGTGACTTGA
This sequence comes from Fraxinus excelsior, assembly GCA_019097785.1. Lineage (NCBI taxonomy): Eukaryota > Viridiplantae > Streptophyta > Magnoliopsida > Lamiales > Oleaceae > Fraxinus > Fraxinus excelsior. The sequence continues at coordinate 19,595,813 of CM032637.1, forward strand.
TGGGTAGCCATTCAGCCTAAAACACTTACTTGCAGTGTGTCCTGGCATTTTACAGTAGAAGCATACATGCTTGTTGGGGTCCTTAAGACACATTTCAAGTGAGTGACCTGCCATCTTACAGTAGGAACAATAGTATATATCCTTCCTTAGTGATGGAGAGCTCTGCCTGCTATTGTTTTTGAAATTACCTTTAGCCAACAATGACATTGTCTCATTGACAGAGCCATCATTTGAGATTTGTCTCCTCTTCTCCTCTTGTTGAATAATAGAATAAACCTCATTCAAGGAAGGAAATGGCTTGTTCAAAAGAACTTGAGCATTAATTGCCTTGTAGGATTCATCTAATCCCATTAAGAACTTCATCACCCAGTCTCGATTCTGATATTCCACTACCACCTTCAGTTTTCCACACATGCAGTTGGGGATGGACTCATAGTTCAACAATTCATCAAGAAGGGTCTTGAATTTGGAAAAATACACACTCACAGCATCTTGGTTCTGAGCCAAAGTTGTAATGGCCTGCTTGATTTCAAAAATTCGAGGAGCATTCTGTTGAGCAAACCGATGTTCTAGCTCCAGCCATAACTGGTGTGCAGTTTCAACGTATGTTGTACTACACTTGATGTCGATAGCCATGGTATTTGAAGCCAAGTGATCACAATATCATTGAATCTAAGCCAATGCTCTATCATTGGGTCGTTTGGATCTTGTGGCTCACAAAGGCTGCCATCTATAAAACCCAACTTATTCTTTATCCTAAGAGCCCTTTTCATTGATTTGGCCCAAGAATGGTAGTTGTTTGCATCCAATGTATGTGTGACCAGAATACTTCCAGTACCATCATTGTTGTCAATGTAGTAAGGGCTGCTAAAGTGCATTGGATCATGAACTGTAGAGTTGTTATTTTGAGTTTGAGTTTGATTGATGTTTGGCGGAAGATTTGAAAATTCATTATCTGATTCGGCCATATTGCTTTGATACCATATAAGTTTTTGTGACAGAAGAAATCTGATGTGAAGGAGAACAATGACTGAAGGTTTTCTTCTTAATTCAATACAATCCATATTACAATATATATACATCACGTGAAGGGAAAGAGAACAATTAGTTACAAAGAATAAACAAATATCAAAAAGGAATATTCTATCCTATAACAGAATGCATGTGCTCAGCAAAACAGAACGTCCAGCACACCATCTTCTAGGTCCTTCTTATGCACAATCATCCACGGTTGCTGATGTAGGCTGAATTGATGAGTCAGGTGCCATATCATCTTGCTGATTCGATGCTCCTTCTGCTTCTTCTTTCAACAACATAAGATGCACGTTGTCACATAGTGCCTACAATTACCCTATGTGTAAAGTCTAACCATCAAATAGAAAATAAAAAGGAAAAAAAAAAAAAAACCACAAAATCAATTCAAGCGAGAGCTTCCACTAATTTTGCGATTCTCTGTTCATCATTTCTTATTAACAAATAAGAATGCGTAGTTGGAAAAATGGTTGGGTGGCTAACTTTGGAGCTAAATTTGAGTGGGTCTTGATTACTATTTCTGTTCATCTTCAAAAATTGTGTCTTTGACAATTGACGATAGCACTTTATAACAGCTACAAATTCGCTAAAAATCTAATAGAAAATCCATCCCAGATAGAAGCTAAGTGACATCATATTTAATGAAGTATTATTATTTGCTAATAAGAACCAAGGTATGAAGTCTTAGCAAAGTGCATTTCATTTCATTTCATTATAGAAATGTAGATATTTTTATTAAGAAATTCTTGTGTTTACGGTGGAGAATAAAACCACCAAAAATTTCACTGCAAACTAGTCCAGGTTTTTGCAAGTTGACAAAGACACTTGGCCTGGCCCTACAGCCTTCCACCCTATTACTTAGCATGCGAACAAGTGGAATCAAAATTTTCAACTCCAAATCAAGAACCAAAACAAAAGTTAAAATCCCGTTTCATTTTCAAAACACCCCATCTTGTCAATTTTACAAGAAATAACATTTCTTGTCCCGAAATTTGATAGTCCAATAAAAGAAGGATTAAACTCCTTTTACATGGATTTTAATTAGGGATTTTTATAGGTGATGAGATGGTAATACTGGATTAGCTGGGTTTGAAGTTATTTTTTGTCCAACATCCAATAAAATTATGACAGCCGGCAATCTGTCAAACTGTCGACAAAATCTCCTGTACATATAGCGAGATTGATAAAAGAATGACATGATTCAAAAAGAGCATAAGATGAGGGCTCCACCACAAGCAACTCGATAACTCAAATCTCTCAGTTTCTCCACCAATAAGCCTATGCCCGGAACTGTACTTTGGAACAATTCCAAGATGATCAACTTCATGTGCCATTGTTGATGCTAATACCTGCATACGTAAGGCATAGCATTTTCCTAATTGGGACCACCAATAATTCTGTAATACAACAAATAGATAGGAAGTTTGAAATGATATGCAACTTTTCTATGTAAAATACGCTCATCATTCATTCGAATCCGTATTATGTAATGTGAAACCTTAAAACTTGTGTAATATTATGCTCAAAAAGATCGGGAAAGACAAAATGGAGCATTTGTATCTGAGACTTCTTTTTTTTTTTGTGCACGCGTAGGATATTATGAGGAGGAGGATAAATCGTAACAATTCAAGATTACCCTCTTTTAGTATATGAAATAGAAGGGTTAATTATTCGGTGGCATGCCAACTCGCCAATCACCAATCTGCTACGTTAGGAAAGTGTTAAAATTCGAAACATGCCTAGCCAAACAATCAGTTGTTCACAAAACAATGAGGCAAGAGTTGGAAAATTAAGGCAAACCAAATACAGCCCAGGGATTACCTCCAAATAAGCAATATCTGTTAGTTTGGGGGATAACATTTTACACAGTGGCGAAATTTGAAATTAAATTGAAGGTCAGTGACCAACCGAGACATTTAATTTAGTGACTCAACTCAAAATTCGCTAAAAGTTCAGTGACAACAGAAAAAATATACCCTGGTAAAGAGACATCTAGCATAGAGGGTAAGCAAACTAAAACACCCCCAGTTGCTGCTCTAAATCCTTGTCAATAACAAGAAGCAGAGTAAATGAAATTCTAGTTTTGTATCAAAAATCAGAAGCTTATGATAACATGTATCTAGTGCATGACCATTTGACACCACTCTACCCGTTTACACAGTTGTGCACAGTGTATCACAATAAGCCAATACATCCGAAAAGGTCTCGTTTTACAGCAAAGCGAACAGTACTTTAAAGATGAGTTAAATGACAAATTAAAATTTATTGGCACCAAATTGAAAATAAAGATTAGAAAGGAAAATGAACGGTTACAGGTGGATTTGAAAACCACTTTATTCACTAATATAAAACTGAAATCATGTTTGTATCTCTTGTGACTACTAAAATCACTTGATCTTCTTGATATTTCTAGCTTCTATCAGTATATACAGAACGAGAGCTCACAGAATTATTTTCTAAATCGAGGTCCTTTGTTTGGTCTGCCATTATCTTTCCCACCCCATGCAGAAGACCAGAAGAAAAGAGTCATCCAGAACAGTACAGCAAAAAAGATCTGCAGAGTGTCCTGAATTCTGGTGAAACTTCCAGCAACACCTGTCCATATATCACAAGTCACAATATTAAAGATTGCATGGAGATGCACAAAATCAATATTAAGAAGTGAGATGAAGAAAGTTGTAGTCAAAACATATATAATATATAAGACGCACCAAAAACCCTAAAGATTAATGTCTGCATAACTGCGTTTTATGGACTGACAGGAATCAAGGTGTTATCAATGATCATGAGCTGTCAAAATATAGGCCCAGCAATAAGTCAAGAATCATAAAATTCGATTTGTGCCACGGTTAATAAAACCAGAAATTATTTCAAATTGCAAAGATATTTGCCCACTCTGCACCCTGGAAGTGGCGGCATCAGTTTCGGATTAACGACTCGTTCAATTAAGAAGATAAATTCCATGAGCATGGATAAGAGAATAAAAACTTCTCATCCTCATCATGAGACAAATCTGTCCAAATAAGACTGACTCCAGTCCAAACTCTAGCACAGAGGACCCATCATAAGTATAAATAGAGCATCCAACAAGATCTTTAGGTATGCTAAAATTACACAACACAGCTACAAGCCCCCAATTCTCCAGTCAATTACATTTCTGTATAAATTTTACTCTACTGAATTAACCAAACTAGTGTCCCTGGGAGATACCCTGTCCCCCTGTTTTGCAGGTCATTTTGAGTCTCCGGTGAAATTTTTCAAAACTGCTATAGCTAAATTAACGTCAACATTCTGTTGACAGATTTTAAATACAACACGAGTAACCAAAAAATGAAAAACCATCATTACGATGAAACATCTACACGAAAAGCCATATGACAACTACACAACAATTTTTTTGTATTCCATGAGAATGCGAATATGGAAAAACAGTTGACTGTGAGCAATTTTGTATTTGCCAAAAAGACCTTGTCCTGTTAGTCCAAGTTAAGGGCCTTACAATAAAGTCCATCAAGCATGCATCTCAACTCACTGGGGAACTAAGAAAAATGGCATTTGTGATCCATGATGCACCTGACGCAAAGAGGCAAGATAATTTTTTACATTGATTAACTAGTTTATATGGTGAAAATTAATTATGTCTAGCAGTTTTTTTGTTCTGAAATGGGGACGAGAGTTTAAATACAAAGTTTACATGAGAATCTGCCCCATGTCAACAGGCATCCATGGTCCAACTCTCAAGGGCACGAGCCAAATAGAGCTTTTCGTTTCATTTAAGCCTCCAGGAGTTTACAATCACACTGCATTCAAGCAAGTCACACGGGAAGGCAATTGTGTGCCTTCAAAACATTCATTACCCAGTCCATGTGCCTAAGAATTACATTATTTAATAGTTTCTACTTCACGAGGAGCCTAGACTAAATTCTATGTTGCACTGTCATTGAATTCCTGAGCTCAAGTGTGGCATAATTTGAAGAAATCACTTTGGATTTGAGGCAATCCCTTTCAGTTAAACAACTTAGCTTTTACAAAGTATAATAATGAAAGATTATTGACTCAATTGAAAATCAAATATCCTGTTGGCAATCATAAGAAATCCCTACAAAGTAAGGAACTCAACAATTTTATCCTAATAAACTTGATTGATTCTGTAGTATTCTGATTTGGTAGGGTTTCTATTTTTAGTAAGCCTGACCCAAGTTAGCTATAAATGTACAGTCTCGTCCATTCCAAATAAGGGAGAAACTATATTGGGCTCTATCTTATCAGGGCCAGGGCTCTTTTTAATTTCTGAAATATACCTTCTGTTTCTTTCATGGCCCTAAAACGTGTTCCGCAATTGCACGATCGCCATAGCCAGCAAGAAAGAACCTTAAAAATGTCCTATTGTTCTAATTACTATACTTATAATATGGATAATAATAATAATTTAAAAATCTTTAACGTAACTAACTATACTCACCATGACTATCCAGCCATCCACAAGAATCAAAATCTTGAGACCTCTTAGTGATGAAATAATAGAAATTATCTTGTCTAGTCTCAACTGATCACAACCTTCTTGAAACTAAAAGTGACAATGAACCGTTTGATAGGACCAAAGCCAAGCTTCGATGACCCTAATTTCAATGTTTGGGGTGTGATTTGAACTATTGATTGGTCTGTGTAGATATTCATAACCAAATGTGTCTTGGTTCCAACACGTAAGCCCTATTCAGAAGATAGGTGGGTTCACTTGAAGAGGTTATTTTTTATGATCAATCTGAATATTCTTGTACATGAGCATGCTCTGTAAGATCTAGTATATTAAGTGTGGAAGACCCCATGATTGTGCCATGATTTAAGGACTACTGAATGCTCTCTAATGAAGTTTTTTACATCCATGGATGTCACATTTGTTAAAAGCACGTTTTACTTTACTGAATCATTACAGAGAGACTTTGGCAGAAGATAAGACTTCATTTCCACACCCTGACCTGCCCACAGCATCTAAAATGACAGGTTGCATTCCTTCAACACCTTTGAATCCCCAATCTATGTAATGGGAGAGTGTTCGGTAGTCCATTTGTTGAGCCATTACGAGTTTACTCAAGAAGAAGATATCATCCCCCTAAACCTATGGAGGCCCAAGAATCTTATCTTGTAACAGGTATTTGAAAAGTTGATTTACCATTTTTCATTACAAAAAGAACATGTACCTACCATCTGATGTCTAATTTGATTTCATTAGACAAGTTTTGACCTTCACACAATTCTTTTTCACTTAATTAAATAATGCGAAATCCCAAAAATAGCCCACGAGGCACTCAGAGAATATAATTGGAGAAATGCCATGATTATTAAAATAAAAGCACTTGAAAAGAATTATACAAGATAGGTTGTAGACCTTTCTATGGGAAAAAGGACCACTGGTTGTAAATGTGTGTTTATTAGTAAGTAAAAAGGCAAAGAATGTTAGATAAATAGAAGATACGATTGGTGGATTATTAAGAAACCTTCGCACCAGTAGCGAAGATGATTACTGTCCATATTTACTTTGGCAGCTAACCTTAACCTGACACTGAAAAAAATCCATGTCAAGAACAAGAAGTTTACATGGAAGAGCCAGAATTCAATGATTTCACAAAAATAGTGAATGTAGACTCAATAAGGCATTCTTTTGGGTCCAAACAATCTCCCAAGGCATGGTTCAGCAGGGTTAACAGGGGCATGACAAAATGAAATAATGACAAAACCTGAAGAGTATACCCTTCTCATCAACCCTTAACCCGTGAGTAAGTTACAACCTTGATTGTTTACATGGATTACATAATTGTGACTAAATCATTTTCAAGAGAGTGTGACGGGAATAAAAATGTAGTTTAGATAGGATTTCAAAATAGAGTTTCATTCGAACTATAAATGCTTAACGATTAGATTATTTTTAATATTTTGATAAATTTTTAGTTCAGTAGAAGTTCTTATATTTTTAGATTAATTTCTCTCTATATTATTGATTGTAATATGCATCCTTGAATGATAAATTGACTTTTTTAGCCCCAATTCTTCTTCTTTTTGGACTCCCTTCTCTTTTAATTGTTCATTGTCAAATTTTTACGCTCCCGCGTTGGATAGAAAGACTAAAAAAATGATTGACCAAAAAATGTGAGATTAAGACCTCAGGAAACTTGAGAATTCGTTAAGTATTGAATGAGCTTGAAGAAACTGATAAGAGAAGACAAATTTCTCTATTATCGATAATTTACAAGAAACCTACTACACAAATTTATATTACAGACGGTGACTATAAAAAAGGAAAAATAAATCTGCTAACTAAGGAAAGAATTACAGACTACCAATTAATATAAAACTACATCTTTAATTGATAACTTCCATATACGGTTTCCTACAGAGCTCACTCAGAAAGTAGTATCTTTAGATCACAACATAAATTTCTCCTTGATCTCCTTGAGGAAAATGGGATGCTAGCGGGCAAGCCTATTGATACACCAATTGCATAGGACCATAAGCTTCAAAAGGTTACGAAAGATATGTGAGCAGGTTGAGGTACATATCACAGTTTGGTTGGAAAGCCATACAAGGTTAGATGTGGTGAGTCACCTCATGTTCACCTAATGAAAATTAGAATATTGGTATGATACTTACCAAGAATCCTTCAAAATACTGTAATAACTCATAAGATTTTTATGACCCAATTTTAAATTTTGATCCACAAATTAATTACTTGATCTCATAAGCCTGTGCAAAATTGCTGAAGTCAAAAAGTTTCTGCAACAACATACTAAATTTCTTTTGCCGTGGAGAGAAATTTGTAAGTCTAACCTCTCTCCAACTCCATGGAATTACAAGCCAAGCTATGGCAGTTGTATTCTGAGCCTACCACAGTTGGAAAGAGACATCCTTCTCCTCTAGGGTATTGTGGTTAGGCCGCCAATGGAGCTAAATTTACCCTTTTCATGTATAAACATATTAAATTATTGTGACCACTCGAAGCTTTTGAGATGCTTCAGTGGTATTCTCAGATGAACAGTCTAGACAAACTTCAGACATGCTGCATACTAAAAGAAATGAAGGGGGAAAAAAGAAACTAAAGAAATCGCTTGAGTGTAGAAATTTCAGATACCATTTTCGAATAGTACATACAAGAAGAATCTATTTCTCTGTGTATTAAATCATGAGAAAAATACATCTTCAAGCCTTTTAAATGATGTTGAATTAAGGAAGGAAGCGAAGATGGAAACTGCATAAAGTGGCAACAGTAGTGATATTGATGATTAAAGACTGTTTCTCAAAATTACTTTAGCAATTCAAACACGTTTCAATAAGACTATATTCACACCATGATTACAAGAATGTTATAATCTTTCTGAACTCAACTCTTCTTTGAAGCAAGTGGGATATGTAACTAGAATATGTACTATAGAAATTATATTGCTATTTAAAAATTATGATTTTATGACATGAAAATATGTTTTAGGATAGTAATTTCATTTGCTTATTTTCATGATTGTTTAGCTCATTTCATGACATGCACCAGACCACATATATATTAATTTGATGAGATGTATAAATTTCATAATTTTGCCTATATTGCAACATGTTCCTGATATGTCAATCATGATGCCATGTCATTCATGTATACAACTATTGTATATGTCCATGTTAAGGAGTGTCACATGTTATGCTATTCACGACATCCATGCATCATATTCACGCCCGAACCATATTCACTCAGTGAGTTTAATTAAAATTTCAAAAAATGTTGAGGAGAGGCTAAATTTAATTTAAAAAAAAAAAGGAGAATGATGTATCAGAAGGATCACGGCCATATAGTGATGCTTATGATGTTAATGACTAAGCCACAAATTTTAAATTTATATTTTTGGCATTTGGTATCTAGACATACTACCTTATTTGGCATGTTACACTTTAAAATTACAAATTAGTGTTATTAACTTTATTAATTTTTTACGAATGTTTCAATTTAATTTAGCTTCCACATTCGATTATTTATGTAAATGTTCACTCGTGAGTGCCCATAAGAAAAGGGAAATTAAGGACAGTCATCACATGATGACAAGACAAAAACATTAAATCAAATCACAATCATGCCCAAAACAACATTTAGGCCCTGTTTGAGCCAAATTATTATCTCATTAAAATGAAAAATATGACCGTTATCCATCACATCAATATTTAAATTCAAATTTTCCATCTCTTGTGTGAACTCCAATAACGGCTATATTTTTCATTCTCATTCTACAATAATTTGGCTCAAATGGGACCTTAGAATAGTTATTAGTTATTACTGTTCTCAGATATCATAAATATATTTCATGTGATTAATTCAAAATCAAGATTCAATGCATCTTCTAGGAAGAATACTGTGCATATGTTCACAAGCTTTTTAGAAGTCTGAAAAAATTGTTTAGCAACAACATTATGATTACAGTCAGGCCAAAACAACATCTACACTAGCATACAGATCTAGGATATTATCAAAATGAATATTCACGGGATTAATTCAGAATCAAGGTTGACTGCATCTCAATGTGGAAGCATATATTCACAAATTCTTAGAAATTTCAAAAACAGTTATGTTTGCACGTTTGTGGCTTGACTGTAATCTAGTTGTAGTAGGTTTTACTTTATTTTTACTATATTGGAATGGAATCAAACTCAAATTCCTTTACTTCCATTAGTCAAATTGAAAATAAGTACAAAATTTTCTTGCTCCAGGAAATCAAGAAAATTAGTAATTTGAGAGAACAAAGCTCACACTTATAACTTATTCAAATACTCAGAAATGAATAAACAGCTATTCCATATACTGCTTAATAACTATCCTATACAATTTCATTCTGAAAACAAGGAAATTAAAGAGCATAATCAGGTTTAATCGCAAGAGTGAAAGAAAAAAGGGGGACCTGAAGACGGAGCTGGAGGTTTGTTGGAATTGGGCCCAGATTCCGGCGGCGGCCCAGGACTGGTGGCACGGCAGCGGCCACACAAAGAACGGGGTTTAAAGTTTGACAATTGTAGAGAACGGCGGCAATAAATTAGTGAAGAAGAAGCCGGCTGGTGCTGCCACTGGAGTTTAATGCTTGGAGGTAAGGGAAGACAGCAAGAGGCCATATCTTGGGGAAAACGAGTTCTTTTTGGTTTCTAAAATGATTATGACAAATAGTTTTTTAGGTTTGATAAATAGTTATCAGTAGAGTTTGCTTGTAACTTTCTAGACCTTCATGTTAAGAGTGACAACTTGTGACGGCACTTCCTAATTTGAAATTAAATTTAAATTGTGATTTAAAATTTTAAAGTTGTCGAAATCCTCACCAACGGAGATATATAAAGAAAACGCAAACTGCATTTTAGATGGAAAATATGAAAAGGATGGACTTTTACATCTTTTTAAGATCTATTTGTGAGACTCACTTCACTTAAAAAAAAAAAAAAAAGTAGAATTAAGCTACTTGATATTTCATTGTACATCTTGGTTGACATTTCATGATGTGTAAAAATCGAGATTATTGATTGTTCAAGTGTTGTTCAAATCAATGACAAAACCATTTATGACACCAAGGATATAAACAAGACTATCAATCTAGATGTTAGTGTAACAAAATTGAAGAAAGTTGTCAACCCACTTCATCCAACTTCACAAAACCCACTAGCAATACCAAAAAAGTGGACTTCATCCAACTTCCATCCAATTACCCAACTTCACCACAATTTGAATGAAATTACATAGAATTTTTTTAAGTTACCATTTCAAAAATTAGATTTAAAGTATGTTTATACAAAAATCGGATGAGGATTAATATTATAAAATTAAATTAATTTATATACTCACCCTACCTCCATACACCCCATCAAATTTCATTCTAATCCCCCATCTCTTTCCTTTTAACAATGTTGTCAAAAATGCCTCCGAAGCCAAAAAATGACCATCAAAATACATCGTGCACACAACATCGTGAACAGTGGGGGTCATCGGTCGCTGCAATAAAGCCACACACAGCAGCGACGATGATTCTACGACAGTGGCCACTGCAGTCACCGCTTCATATGACATCGCTACAGTTGCTACTGTGGATGATGCCACTATAGTCGTCGCTTCGGAATGTAGTGGTGGTGTGTGATAATGGAGACTACGTATAAGTGGAGTATACTTCAATGAGTGATTACGTTTTGTAATGCGTCTAATGAACATCACGTGGTGTGATACTTATGCATTTGGAAAGGAGAAACTTTTAATATACTATTTCATACCAAACAGGAACCTTGATAATGCAATTTGGTTGCATAATAGTTTACTTGTAATGTGTATTACTTTACTTGATTGTTTTGTTTGCAACAATATCATCACGAAAGCTTGGATTGGTAAGTTTTGTATCACTTTCTCAGTCTATGGAAGTGCACGGTGAAATGAGTAACAAAAGGCTTGGTTTATGCCTTCTAATATACTTGTTGGACATGATATGGAGCCCAAAATCTTGGGCATCTCGCTGAGTTAGTGGATCCTTGACCCTACAATCTAGTCGTATGGTCTTCGAGAAACCAAGACACAGGCAACAATGCGTAAACCTTCGAAAGTTGTGAAGTTGTCTCTGCTGCTTTTGGGTCCACCTATCAAGCTCCCGAGGTATCGAAAGTAGTGAAGCCATCCCAAAAGCGGGACTTCTACCCGTATGGAGTGATCTTACTAAAAATGATAACTAGAAAATCACCAATAGTCCAAGTCAAGAACTCAAAAATTGATCTCGTAATTGGTTGTAGCTTTGCATTGAAGAAAAGAAGCCACTATCCAATGTGTTAGATCCACACTTGGATCTGGATGTCGAGAAACAAGAGAAAATGATCGTTTTTCTAAAGATTTCAATGATATGCACGCAGAGCGTCCACAAAAGGAGGCCTACAATGAGACACATCTATCACACATTGGAACGATTAACAGTTTCAACCGATTAGGAGAAAATCATGTTCATCACTTTAGACCTAGGAACAAGAAAAAGATGTGCATACTATATTTCTTGATCACATCACTTAAATAAATTTATTTTCTTAGAGTTCCAAAAACGCTAGTCGACTATAGGTTCGCCTTAAGAGCATGATGTTATAGTTTGTGCTTGTTTCTTCATGTGTGTATATGTTCTTCAGTGATTTGTTTGCTGTGAATGGGGGATTGACAGAAAGAAAGTGAGTAATAATTATGCAAAAACAAAATTTAACATGAAAAATGAAATTTACATCTTTCCATAGGAGCACAATTTGGATTGAGATCCATTAGGATGTAAATGGGGATGTAAAAGTGATTTCAGAGATGACAATTTACACAGTTTTACACCACTATTGGAGATACTCTAAATACTCGTTTTTAAATTTCTGTCCCTTTTCGATATTGGTAACTATGATAAATTCCATTACTCTTCCAAATTTCTAAGCAAAGGGGACTATCAAAAGGATTTACTTGCAGCGATTGCTTTGCTCAAGAATTGAATTTGGGTTTTGAGAGTTTGGCAAGTTGAAACTTGCATAGCGTATGTTCATAATTGATATGAGAGGAAATGATTGCTGATTGGATAGTATTGTATCGCGAAAGAATGATATTATTCTTGCATTCTGGTATACGTTTATACTAAGTTGCTGAATAATATGTCTACACACATTTTATTTTACCCCGTTGGTGGTTAGTCAGTTGTTACTTGATTAGACAATTAGTATTTTATGAAAACACGTTTCTTCTGTTTTGAGGCATTTTATTTCCTCTATCTACCTCTCACAACAACATCATGACCTCACCATCAACTCTATCCTTTTGAGGTTAGTTGTGTTGGTGCTAAACCGTAAGATCTTAAGACGAAGCTGAAAGAAGGATGGATAAGCAGTCTTAATTCTCCGTGGAGGATGGTCTCTGATAATGGCGTTTTAGAGAGAAAAAGTGATTGAAGAGCAAGGAAGAAAGCATAACTAAAGGATTTTTCACTTGAAGATTGAAGATTGCAAGATTTATATTCAAGTTTTGGGTGATGTCTTTTCCTAAATAATTTTCTTATTCTTTATTTTTATCCATGTTAGGCTAAACTTTTATTGTACTAGGAGAATGATGATCCTCGATATGTGAACTTTTAATTTCTTATTTAGCAATTTTGACATTAAGATACGATTATTATATGTTGAATGATTTATATACACTTCAATGTCTCCATAATTAAATGCATGTGATTATGTGAGTATGTGTGATCTATTTCACGCATTCGAAAGAAGGAAATTAGATTCAACAAGATATAAATCATTGTAAGGTCCGATAGGGGATATAAATATATCTCTATGCTTTACGTGAACTTTAAGTGTTTACAAAATGTCATGCATTCTCATAAATTGCATTTTTCATAGAAATATAGTCAAATGGTATGCGAGAATAGATTCAATTCTACTCAAGAGAGATTACTGAATAGGTTAGAAACATTGATTCTTCAACTAAATCGTCATGTTGTCAAATTGTGATGTAAGTGTTAAAAGTGAACTTGTTGGGTGACTCGGTATCTTAGTGCATTTTTCATACATTAATTTCTTTAAACTTTTGCATTCAATATCATTTTGCATTTATTTAGTAACCTTAGTTTAAATTGCATTTTAGTCATAGTTTAGTTATAAAATCCAAATAATCAATCATCTTGAGTTAAATAGATTTGGTTAAGATCTCGATAGTAGAAATCAAATCAAATCAATCCTCGTGGGACAATACTCGAAATTTTACAAATTCCACTTTATTATTTGTTAACGAACTGTGCACTTGCAGTGATTTACAAAGCGAACATATTTTTATGAATAAGTTTTTGGCACCGTTGCTGGGGATTGAGTTTTAGTTTGATTTTTGTTATTTAGACACTAATTCAAACTTGTCTTTACTTCTATTTTACATATTCCATTTTATTTAGTTTTTCTACTTAGGCTGAGCTAAGTGTTACTGTTTTTTTTTTATTTTTTTATTTTTTTTTATTTTTTTCAGGTCTTGCATGCGAAGATCTGTTGGTAGTGAACTACTTTCAACGGATTTGGAGATTGAATGAACTTTTCATTGCATGCAAAGACTAGCTAGAATAGCACACTGGGAAACTCAAAGAAACATACAAATGGCTGATCAACAATTGGAACTGATAGTAAATCCTATAGCTCCAGCCAATGCGGAGGCACACTATGATGGGAATGCTCTTCTGGGGGATTTCTTGTCACGATTCGTCGCTTAAAGTCAATCTAGCATTGTCTACCCCGCATTTGAATAGCTAAACTTTCAGTTGAAGACGAATGTTATCCAACTCTTCCCAAACGGACACCAATTCTACGGGATGGCTAACGAGAATCCGCATACACGTGTATCCCGCTTTTTGGATGTGTGTCAACACTTCAGGTACCAAGGGACATCAGAAGATGCGATCAGACTGAAGTTATTTTCACACACTCTGCGGGATAAGACACTTGAGTGGTTAGACTCACTCCATGTGGCAAACATCACTACTTAGAATGATTTGGCTTATAAATTCTGCCCGAAGATCTTCTCACCAGCCAAGGTTGCAAGATTGAGGCATGAGATATCAATACTTAGCTAGAATGAATCTGAATCATTTGATGAGGTATGGAACAGATTTAAGAATATGCTGAGAAAATGTCCACAACATGGGTTCAACAAACTATCACAAATTAGGTTTTTCTACACAGGACTGCTTCCCATTTTTAGGAGCATGGTAGATTCGTCATCAAATGGATCCCTAACCACCATAAGGATTGATGGAGCTTGGGAATTGTTCGAGAGAATGGCTAATACTTCAGCCATGTGATCTTCAGATCGAGGAGGCCCAAAGAAAATAGCCGAAGTCTACGATGTAGATACCTACTCGACCTTATCTGCAAAGATAGAATCCATATTTCACAAAATGGAGAGCATAACACAAACGGTGAATTTAGCACAAGTGAGGAAGTCAAATTGTGACGAGTGTAGAGCCGAACATGGCACAGCTGAATGTCCCATCCTTACACAAGGAATTGAACATGTGGATTATGTTCAATGTGGTCAACGTCAGCTTTACAACCCTTATTCTGACACATACAATCCAGACATGAGAAATCATCCATATTTCTCTTAGGATGGAAATCAGAATCAAAATTAAAATCACAACCCAGCTCAAGGACAATTTTAGCAAGAGAAGAAACCCCAGTTGGAAGATATGTTTGTAAAGCTAATGGAGACCACACATCAGTTCATAAAAAAGACTGAAATAAACTTCCAAAATTAGGGTGTGCAGCGATCAAGAACTTGGAGACACAGATGTGACAGTTGGCTTTATCAATGACATGAAGAGTGCCGGGTACATTTCCAAACAATACACAAGTGAATCCTAGGGAGCATGTTCAAGCCATTACTACAAGAAGTGGAGTTCAGCTGCTTGAAATACATGTAAAAAGGCCAGATGCAAATACAGAGCAAGTGGAATCTTCTGAAGAGAGAATGAGAAGCAAGTTGACAACACCGGGAAAACAATGGTAAAAGAAAGTCCAGTAATGTCAAAACAAGTGCCAGATAACTCGGTGAACCCTTATAAGCCACCCATTCTATTCCCACAATGGTTGAGGAAGCACAAGATAGAGCAGCAATACAAAAAATTTCTTGAAGTGTTCAAAAAGCTCCATATAAACATCCCACTAGCTGATGCACTATTCCAAATACCGAGCTACGCCAAATTTTTGAAGAACATTCTATCAAACAAATGCAAGCTGGAGAAGTATGAAACAATAATGTTAACAGAAGAAGGCAGGGCCAGAATATAGAAAAAGCTTCCACTAAAATTGAAGGATCCAGAGAGTTTTACTGTCTCCTATACCATTGGTAAAATTTATTTTGATAAAGCATTATATGATCTCGGTGCAAGTATTAATTTAATGCCTCTGTTTGTTTTTAGGAAACTTGGATTAGGAGAAGCCAAAGCAACTACAGTGACATTGCGATTGGCTGACTGATCTCTGACACTCCCAAGGGAAATCATAGAAGATGTGCTAATCAAGGTGGTGAAATTTATCTTCCCTTCTGATTTCCTCATCTTGGATATAGAAGAAGACATGAATGTTCCACTAATCTTGGGAAGATCATTTTTGACTATTGACAGAGCACTGATTGATGTCTAGAAGGGATAGTTGATTTTGAGGCTGGGTGAAGAACATATATCCTTCAATGTTTTCAAAACCATGCAGTTTCCTTCTGAGGCAGACAGCTGTTTCATAATTGATGTAATTGACAAGGTGGTTCATGATACATTTCTACTTCAACATCCTTCTGATGCATACGAGGCATGTATCACACATTCTCAATTAGCAAATTCAAAGTCCCTTGAGATTGAGACCTGTGCAAGGTTTCTAAAAACCAACTCACCGTATTTTCGAAAACAGTAATTTGAAGAACTTGGAACAGAAACCAAAAAGTTTGTACCATCCATTCAGTAGCCACCTAAACTGAAACTCAAGCAGCTGCCACCATATCTCAGATATGCTTATTTGGGAGAATCATGCACTCTCCCAGTGATTATCTCGAACGCAATCAACAAGGTAGAGGAAAAAAACTACTTCGGGTACTCAGAGAGAATAAAACAACAATAAGATGGACCATAACAGATATTAAATGGATCAACCCTTTGTTGTGCAGGCATAAGATTCTCATGGAGGAGAATTTTCGACCCAGTATAGAGAGTTAGTGGAGGTTAAACCTAAATATGAAAGAAGTAGTTCGGGCCGAGGTATTCAAGCTTTTAGATGCAGTCATCATCTATCCTATATCAGATAGTGCGCGGATCAACCCAATGCAAGTCGTGCTAAATAAAGAGAGAATCACAGTTGTACCAAATGAAAAGAATGAGCTCATTCCTACCAAAAATTATGGGATGGAGGGTTTGTACTGACTACTGCAAATTCAACACAGCCACACTAAAGGATCATTTTCCTCTTCCATTCATTGATCAAATGTTCGAAAGGTTGACAGGTCACTCAAATTATTGTTTCATCGACGGATATTCGAGTTACAATCAAATACCAGTAGCACTGGACGACCAGGAAAAGACTACTTTCACATGCCTCTATGGTACCTTCGCTTACCGTAAGGGGCCTTTTGGTCTATGCAACGCTTCAACTACATTTCAGAGATGCATGATGGTCATATTTTCCGACATGGTTGAGCGATTTATAGAAGTATTCATGGATGACTTCTCAATTTTTGGGTTTTTATTTGATGAGTGCTTGAAACATCTGAACTTGGTCTTACAAAGATGTAGGGAAACAAATTTGGTACTGATATGATATGGGGTGCGCCACTATTTATCAAAATTTTGATGATTATTGAAGAGAAAGTAGAGCCAAGTTCAAGACTTCAAAGAGTTGATAAAGCTGGTCATTTACATGTTCGAGTAATGGAGTCCATAATATTGAAGACAACAAGCCAAAGGTCAAGTAACATGTTGGGGACGGAAGTCGGAACGGGTTGGAAAACACTTGAATTTCCAGTCTCAGTTTGATGCCCATTTTTGGCATAGAATACATTCGAATTTGAAGATTTGTATTTCTAGAATATTTGTATCCCTTGAAGTAAACGTATTTTGAATCACCCTAGTTAGATATCGAAAGAGGAAGATATGATCGAAATACTGAAAGTTGAACCTGAAAGCCAAAGTTTAACCCGCGGTAGTGGCGCCCCCGCGCCCAACATCCGGGCATAATATTTTGTTTTTCGCAAATTTTCTACTTTCCTTAGAACTCTAATTTAACAATATCTTTTAGAATATTTTCGAGATATTTCATACTTTCTAGGGTTTTGCATACTTGGTATAAATATGATTTATTTTTACATTGTGAAGAAAAGTTTGACATTATGAATAAAAATTGAGATTTTTCTCTCCATGGGTTCTTCCATGAAATTTCGAACTTATCAAATATGTTAAATATTTGTGGTGTTCATCCAAGAACTTATCAAAGGATTAGGCACCCTTGGTGGAGTTCGTAAATCGAGGTTCTTGTTTCCTCATATCAATATGTCTAAGGTTTAATATACCTTAGGTTCTTGAATCGTGAGGCTCGGGTCGAGATTCTATCGTCTACAACCTGGATTCGGGCTTTCCCAGCATTTTCAAATCAATTCCGCGAGTTCCACTCTGATCCCGTAATCGAGTTCGTATCATTTGGTATCAGAGTTTGGGCTCCAAATTCAGGTTCTATCTTTTTTGTTGTTTGAGTCTTCTGTTCTTTGTGCTCTTATGTCTAGTAATATTGTTGAGTCTTGATAAAAAAATTAAAAAAATATATATTCAAAAGTTGTTTTTGTGCTCAATTTGTGTCCAAATCAACTTCCGTCTGTTTCGTTGTTATCGTAGTTGATTCTTGAGTTTAAAAAGAAAAACAAAAAAAAGTCAAAAAAAGAACTTAATGTTCATCTGTACAATCCAAAAAAACCCTATTTCTTGGAAATTGTTCAATACCCTAATAACAATTGGAATTTCAAAAATCTATTTATTCCATTCTAATCTTAAATTCAAGAACCACCTTCTTGGATTAAATTAAACACTCATCCAATTATCTAATTTCCTTATTTTCTTGAGTCTTCGTGATTACACTTACATAAGAGAATGAATTATGAATGGGGAAATATTTTTCAAACTTGGTGTTATGTAGGTAGCGAGGTATGTAGTCTTGAAATTGATAATGAACACATATCCAATTTAGCTAGTATCACAATGGTGGAGAAATTAGGGTTACCTTTACAACAACACCCTATGCCTTATAGGCTGAGTTGGTTGAAAAAGTGTGAGAATGTATATGTGAACAAGTAGGTTTTGTTGAATATCGCCATTGGGAGATATATTGATGAGATTTGGTATGATGTGGTGTCATTGAAATCTTTTCATATCTTGTTTGGGAGACCTTGGCGACGTGAACGGAAGGATGTGTATGATGTGGAGAGGAACTATTATAGGTTTCTTCAGGACGAGAAGAAAATCACTCTGGTTGGGTTGACACCACAACAAGCGTATGAAGATCAACCTAAAGTGAGAAGTGAGGGAGAGCAGGGATTGAGAGAAAATGAGAGTAAGAGCGGAAATGATGAAGTGGTGAGCTCGAGAGAAAATAGTGAGGTGGTTGATTTTGAGAAAAAAAAATGGAAAGTGCCACAAGAGAGTGAAAAAAAAATTGAGCGTGAAATTTCGAAAGGGAAAGTGGAGCTGCAAAAGGAAATTGAAGTAGAGTCTTCGAAGGTGAAAAAGAGTTGGAAGTAAAGCAAAATGAGGAGGAGTGTGAAGATGAAGAGGCTTTGGTAAACACTAACAACCCCCCTAGTTTGGCTAATTTTGTTTTGCAGGTTACCAAAGATTTAATTCCAGCAAACTACCCCATTGGAATACCACCCGATCTAGGAATTAAGCTTCAGTTGAATTTCTCTTATTTGCAGAAAATTGACTTTGTGATTCCCGAGGTGACGACTGTCTTTCAAAGGCATTGGAAAGAGTTCATATGCAAGGGATTGTGCTACAAAGATGATCAGATGAGAAACATAAGTCCACTAGTAGTACCATTGTTACAATCACATATGCGGGCTAAGAGATGGAGAAAGCACGGTTACTTGCCAAGGGAGATTATTTTTGGAGCATTACAAACTTACAAAAAGGAAGCCATTTGGACAATCACACTTTGTTCTGTGTAATGGATATTGGAAGTTCATACCACAACAACTATGGTTGATTAAGTTCATTTATATCTACAAAGCTTATGGATGCCATGCATTGATCCTCTACTAGGAAGAAAATAGTTTTCCATTTGATCCAGGTGGAGCAGTGATTAAACTTGTAACAGGTTGTTTATCCCCTATGCAATCACAAGGCATGAATTCGAGGATGAATCATTTCAAAGAGAAATGGGATGAACTTTCTACATCAGTCCATAACTGTGGTTGGGACAAAATCATTGCTCGACCTCATCCAGTGTATGAAGGATTGGTCCATGAGTTCTTTGCAAATTTCAACAACGACATTGACACTCTTGGGGCTGAACATCAACATCAAACTTGGGTGTGGGATCGGTGGATCATGTTTCCACCGGAGGTTATTCAGGGCTTCTATGAGCTCACATTGGATGGCATAACTCTCATGCTCAGAAACTCTCATTGGAACACCATAGATGAGTTCTTTTGGGGCATGAAAATGCATGGCCATTACAAACTTCGGTATGGCATCAGATTGAGCTTACTCCATCGATTGCCATCATTTGGTTATTCATTTGCCCCAACATTGAGCCCACCTCACACTAGACTACATTTATTGATCCTACAGCCGGTCTAATCTATCATTTGGTGAGGGGACGAAAGATTGATTTGGCCACGTTCATATATGATCAGATCCACTCTCAAGGAGTTTGGGGAGATAGGCATCGTTCATTTATTTTTTTCGAGTCTGATCAGTGGTATATGCAATCGGGCTGGCGTTACTATCCCATTTGGGAAGCTTCTTGATAAGCCTAGCCCTTTTATTAAACAAACTACATTGAAGCTCAGAACCATGCTCGGGTAAGGTATAAAGAGAAACAAGAGAAATCACATTTGAGACAATATCAGGCTATTCATGGACAGGGTATAGAGGACGTTGATATACCAGAGGTACCAATACCGCAGGCTCTATTGGAGGTCGACACGCAGCTGCTCCGTCAGATGTTTACGATGATGACTGGCTCGAACAAGGATATTGAGGACAATGGGTGCTATGGGTACCACCATCCAGACTCTTCGTGATGACATGATCACCATCCGTGACTTTACATTATATGCTAGTAGGGAGTCTGGCTACTCGACAAGAGGTGGAGTTAATGAATGGGCGGCTGAATAATTATGTGGATAGAGTTGATGGGATTTAGTTGCGCGCCAACGAATCATAGGATAGATTGGGGAGTATTGAGGTTGATGTTTGAGACATGCGCACTGAGCTTGCCCAAGAGTTGGAATTGATGAGACAGATGTTCGCCTGTCTACCACCACCATCAGCTGATCACACTTCTGCACCAGAGTTCCATCCACCACCGCCTTGCTGATCAGGGAAGCATTTTTGACCCCCACTTCCATTACCTTGTCTTATACTTATTATTATTGTTCTGCATTTTTTTTTGTTTTTGTTTGTTTGACGTCATCCCACATTGAGGGCAATGTGTCATATAAGTTTGGGGGTGACCTTCGTTATGCTTTCTACATTTTGTTGTGTGTGTGTGTGTGTGTGTATATATATATATCCCCTTTACCTTAAAAGAGAGGATGCTGATATTACTATTCACCTCGTGACCTCCTTTCACACCTAAACCGTTTCGTTGATTTTACTATTCACCTGGTGGCATATATTTCACACGTGAACCAGTTTGTTGAATTTCATATTATATTTATTTAAAGTTTATGCAAATCGTTAATTCGTCTACTTTACTTCCTGCAGTTCTGTCATACGGATGATTTCTTTACTACTTAATTGAATATGTCAGTACAAATTATTTATTATACGAAATTCAGTAATTATATTTTCATAATATTTTTTATTTTTCCCCTTTACCTTAAAAGAGAGGATCCTGATTTTACTGTTCATCTCGTGACCTCTCTTTCACACTCGAACTGGTTTTGGTTTTGTACTGTTCGTTCAATAGATTTTGTTGACCAAGACAATCAATACGGCCGACTTCATTTTATTTTATTTAATGTAAATATCAATTGGATTTATCCTTTTTTTATGTTGTCATTTTGCACCAGTTAGTTTACTGTTCATCTGATCGATTT
Source organism: Fraxinus excelsior (assembly GCA_019097785.1). Lineage (NCBI taxonomy): Eukaryota > Viridiplantae > Streptophyta > Magnoliopsida > Lamiales > Oleaceae > Fraxinus > Fraxinus excelsior. Next base: position 19,617,678 of record CM032637.1, read on the forward strand.
TGTTGACTGTTCAACACCAATCAATACGGGCCCACTGCATTGAATATAAATATATCAATTGGCTATCATTTTTTCCCCTTTCACTTTAAAAAATAGGATTATAAGTTTACTGTTCATCTCGCGCCCTCTCACACATGAACCGATTATGTCCAACTCTCACACATGAACCGATTATGTCCAATTTGATAGATTTCACACATGAACTATTATATAATTATTACCTTTTTATATATTAACACGCCGATTATGTAATGTATAAAGTAAATTTGTTTTTTATTTTAAATAAAAACGAAAGATTTAAATATTGAGAATATAAATCTTTAAAAAATATGCTAAAGCAATTATCGTACGTGACAATTTTTTTTTTTTTTTTTTGGTAATTGCAAATGAAGCATAAAATAGGGAAAATATGTACTATTAAAATTAAAATTGTCTGGCATATTAATTTTGCTACAATGATTTTTAATATTTTCATTAATTGAATTGATTTGATTTTCCAAAAAAAAAAAATATTAATAAAGTTTTGGATATTACTCCCCGTGCTTCCACGGGGAGTTTCGTTCTCCCCGTGCGCGCCCGGGGAAACCCAAACTCCCCGTGCACGCACGGGGAGTCACATATATTCCAAAAAAAATTTCTTCCCTTTTTCTAATACAAGTCAGACTTATTTCAATGAATGAAAATATTAATATGACACGTAAATACATTACACAAATTTTACATGTATATTTATTTAGCACATAGTATATAAATCTCACAAATCATTTTAACAAGATTGCTAGACAGTTTTCATTAACTTCATTAGCGTAGAATTTTTTATAATGTAATAAAGTAAATTTGTTTTTAATTTTAAATAAAAACGAAATATTTAAATATTGAGAATATATAGGTTTAAAAATATACTAAATAATATATACTTAGCAATTATTATACTGGACAATATATATATATATATTTTTTGGTAATTATAAATGAAGCATAAAATAAGAAAAATATGTACTATTTAAATTAAAATTGTCTGGCATATTAATTTTGCTACAATAATTTTTAATATTTTCATTCATTGATTTGATTTGATTTTCCAAAAAAAAAAAAAATTAATAAATTTTTGGATATTACTCCCCGTGCATGCACGGGGAAAAGGTAAGTCCCCGCGACGTTAATTTATCCTCCTGCGGAAAAAGGAGATTCTTCCGGCCACAATTGTTGACTTTGACGTTCATATGACAAAAAAAAAAATAGAAAATTATTAACTGTAGGCGGTGAAACAAAAATCTGGGGACTTTTGCCTATCACATTAACTGTAGGCGGTCAAAAATGTAGGCGTCTTTTGTATAGTTTCAATAACTTTTTTTGTGGTCGGTTAATTTTTGTAGTCGGCCAAAGAGATTAGTCTATATATATGAGAGAACTAATGAAGAAAAATTTATTCCATCATCGAGAATTTCTTAGCCTTTATTGCTGTTTACTGTAAGTTTATCGAAAAATTTATTTTAGTTTCTATTATTATATTAGATATATATTTTACATGTTTAGTATTTCATTAAATAAAAATACAATTGTGTTCCATGTTTAAGATTTTTGTAAGTAGTTAGGTATAGTTAATTTTAAGATTTTTGTAAGTAGTTAGGTATAGTTAATTTTTTTTTTTTTTTATGTTTAGTATGTAAATACTATTATGTTGATCTATAAATCTTGAAAATATTTATTTTACTCTATTATATTTTTCAGCTTGTACGACTAAATTTTGAAGTTTTGATATTGCAGCAGAACATAAACTTTTACTGTAAGTATTTATATGTGTAAAAGTTATTTTAATTGGAAATTGGAAGATTGAAAAAAAAAAAACAAAAAAAAAATTGGTTTTTTCTGTTTTTTCGCAATTGTAAAAAAAAAAAAGTTAAAAAAAAAAAATTAAAAATTGGGTTTTCCCCGTGCGCGAACGGGGAAACTGGTTTCCCCGTTCGCGCACGGGGAAACCGGGTTCCCTCGTTCGCGCACGGGGAGGAGTTACCACGAATAAAAAAAAAAAAAAAAAAACCAAAGAAGCCCCTCATCTACTCTGCACGACATACACAAAAACAAATTAAAAACTCAAGGGTATTGTGTGCGAAGAAGAAATCATCCATGAGAATCTTTCTCCAGAAATGCAGCTCTTTTTGCCATAGACAACAAACCCATCTTCTTGATATCTCCACCAGCGCAACTGCTACAGTAATTTTCTCTCTTTTCTCTCCAAGAATTCTGTACTAACTTTGCATAATTTTTGTTGACCAGGTACCCAAAATTTCTTCAGTTTCTGATCTTGAAATCACATTTTCTTGAACTAATTAATGAAATTTTAACTTTCGAGATAAATTATGATTATGTTCTTCAATTTATCTTTTCCTTTACAGGTGAAATAGTTTCCAGATCCTTATGTAGAACTGAAATGCAACTGATTGAGAAGATTTCTTCAATCAAAGCTTTAATTGAAAAATACTAATTAGTAATTACTGGAAAAGAGAGAACGATGATAAGGTTTTTATTTATAATAATTTGCAACATTTTATTCTCTTTATATTCTTCAGTTTTTCTCTATTGTCTATCAGTTTGTAAAAGCCACCAGTAAAGAGTGAACATTACATGAAAGTGTGTTAAAAATTTGACAATGTTTATGTTTAATGGAAATTAACAATCTGCAAGGAAGTTCAAAAGGTCAGAAAGTTACACAAAAAGGGTTTAAAATTTTAATCAATTAGTTTCAATGATTTTAGTAACTAAAGATCAATAAAAAAATCAAGATATGCACTAATTTGAAGATTTTTATAATTTTTTATTCTTACTTATCCTGTTAAATATTCCGAATATTCTGAAAAGAAATTGACAAACCTATATTAACTGTCCTTTTACTGAATTTCTCAATATCCTGCCTATTTCTAGCCTGCAATGAGAATACAACATTCATATACTGTGAAAATATTGCATTCAAAAAGCATAACAAAGAATCACAATTAGAAAGAATCAAGAAAATTTTAATATGGAGTATAAGGTAAACAATTAACAGATAAGAAAGTCCGGAGGCTTCCCTTAAAAAATATAGATAATATGCAAAGGCCAGTGCATATTCAGATAAAAAAATAATAATAATAATATTTCATCGTGGCGAAATTATCACTCCTTCTTTTAAAAGAGGGAACCCAAGGATCACTGTTTCAATTTGTCACACTCTTTTTCACATGCGAACTGGTTGGGAACTGGTTTTGTACTGATCATGTATGTATGTATGTATGTAGTTAATAAAAAAACACAGAAAATCCAAAAAAAAAATAAAAAAATTGCCGACTTCCTATGAAAAAAATATCTGCAAACCAACTGGACATGCAAAGGCAGTAAACGCATTGCAATGACGTTTTTCGATTAGTCAATATAAAACAAAAAATAAAATAAAAAATTGCCGACTTTCTATGAAAAAATATTTGCAAACCGACTTATTCATTGTATGCATTTTGCACTATATATACATGCAAATGCACTAAACGCATTTTCAATGACACGGTTTCCTCTTTCTCTTATTTATACAAAAAAAAAAAAAAAATTGATTTCAAACAACAAATCATCTCAGTTGTGCTGTGAAGTGGTAAAACAATATCTTGAAGGTAGATCTCTATTCATTGTTGCTATATTTTTGCTTTTTCATTTCAATTTTTTTAATTTTTTTGCAACATGCTTTAGATTTTTGCTCATTTTTGTTTAGTTTTATGTTTTTCTTCCTTCTATGTTGCGTGCCAAATTATTTTCCCATAGATCAATGAAAGAAGAAAGGTTTAGAGATAGAGAAATCTAGAAAAGAGATAAGAAGAAAGAAATAAAAATGTTTACAGACAAAGAAAGAAAATAAGACAACAGATGAGATGAAAGAAAATGAAATAATAGGAATTTTGAATATAAAAAAAAATTAAGATTGTCCGCACGGAGCAAGTAGCTCCAGACACTACAACAAATCTATAAACAAATGTGAGTTTCTGTTGATATTTGAAATTTTGGTTTACGATATTTAGTTATTTCTGTTATGATTTTATTTCATTGGAATAAGAAACTGTTGTAATTGCATGAATGTTTTCGATGAAATTCTTTTGTTTGTATATACGGAAAGAGAATCGGCTAGAGAAGAAGAAAAAAAATAGTATTTTAATCTTTCTTAAACTAGAAATGAATAATCTAATCTCAAAATGGAAAAAAATAGTCTTTAATCTTTCTTAAGCTAGAAATGAAAACGGAAACATTGTTTGTAGTGTTTTTTCAATCCTATTCAAGTAAAATTTTGTATTAGAAGAATGTTTGTTTGATACTAAACAATCTAATCTAATTTAATCTAAAAATGGAAAAAATTACTTTCTTCATCTTAAGTTAGGAAAAAAAAAATTTCTAGCTCCCCGTGCGTTGACGGGGCGAAACTAACTCCCCGTGCGCGCATGGGGAGTCCATTTTTTTTTTAATTTATAAATACATCAATCAATTAATCAAAATATTATTTAAATACATATATACAATATATTTATTACATACAATATTATTTTTTACCTTAAAAAGAATGTTTGTTTGATGATAAATAATCTAATCTCAAAATGAAAAAAATTACTTTCTTCATCTTAAGCTAGGAAGGAAAAAAAAAATTCTAGCACCTTCGTGCGTGCACGGGGAGTCCCTTTTTTTTTTTTTTTTTTAAATATATAAATACATAATCAATTAATTAAAATATTATTTAAATACATATATCCAAAAAAAAAAAAAATTCTAGCTCCCGTGCACGCACGGGGAGATGCGATCTCCCCGGGCGTGCACGGGGAGAAACTAACTCCCCGTGCGCGAACGGGGAGTCCATTTCTCCCCGTGCGTTGGTCCGTTTTGAACGGACCATTTTTGGTCCAAAAAAAAATATCTCTTTCTCAGCCAAATGTAGCAATTGTTGACTTTGCAGGGTAATTTTAATGGCGGTGGTGAGTATGAGTTTCAATTTGGTAGGGTAATTTCAGTCTGCAATCTTCCCTTTCTTTTCCAGAAATTTGCCGCTGTCTTCTTCGCTGTGGAAAAGACTGAGAATCGCGTCCAAATAGGAGACCGGCGAACTGAGGTATGTCGATTCCACGTTCCATTATCTCAAGAACCCATCAGAAATTGATCAGATATTATGGTTCTTTTTGTATTTTCAGTGTTCGTGTTGAGAAATTATGAGTTCTTATTAGCCCTTTCTTGTTTATGCTTTGGAGTCCCTGTGTTTTCTGTTGAAAAGTGTATTGTGGTTTATTTCTTCATTTTTGGATTACCTATTTGATGATAACCCTTTGGATGTTATTAAATTGTAATTAATTATTGATTTTTTGAGGTGAAGTTTGAAGGTTTTATTACTAGAATTTTCCTTGAGAACTCAAATATATAGTTTCATTTTCGCTTCTTTTTCTATCTAGGGTTTCGATTTTTTTGGTGGCCGATCTTGCCTCTCAATCTAACATCTTTCAATTCAAGGAATGGGAACGTTTTATTCACACACGAAACATCAGTTTGGCAAGAAAGGAGCTCCGGTACAAACCGACAACTGACTTGGAAACAGGGTTGAAAAAGTTTGTGAAATGGTATCTCCATTACCTTAGTTCAAAGAAAAAGAGTGCCTGATGAACTTTTTTTTGGTAGGGGGAGGGGGATCTATATATCCTACTTCATTTTCAGTAGTCTATTTGCTTATATTGTAAATAAATGCTGATCGGAGTATTCGTTCCCTTCTGTATCTTTTGTAATTGTGAGAATGGTTCGGCCATGCATTTTGCGTGGCACTCTTTGATGTTTATGGACAGAGTAGAGTCTTTTCATTTATTTTCCACATTATCGTTGAGCTATTCTTCTATCTGTAGGTGGACATTTTACTTTAATCATTTTAAAGGATGTGCACATTTGGTTAGCTTCTCTATATTTATTATGGTTTCATAAAAGCGTATTCGTGTCACCTCATCAGTAATATTTGAAATTGAATAGCTCATTTTTTCTCCTTAGTTAAACTGATGTTTAAATTTTTTTTTTCAAACCTTTTACTTTAGTGTTTCATATGTACTATTATGGGTATAATTTTGTCAGTTTTTCGAATGTTCTGTGGTATGTAACTGCCCGAGTTTTGTATTGATTCCTCTCTGTCTCTACCTATATAGAAGGGCTTGGGTTCTTTTTTCTTATTGGCATCCCAATTTCTATATATGTCTTTATTTTTGTGCATTTTTCTTTTTGCTATAAGTTCGAGTGGTTTTCGGTTCTTTCCTTCAAAAATAAAAAACTTTGATTAATTTATTTTGAATTTGAAAGTTATTTTGTTCCCCGGTTATTTTGGCCACTGCCTTTGCTCATTAGCTCAAAATTTGGAATTTTTTATTCCTCACTTTTGCTCTGACCATTGTCATTGTTGTATTTTGATGGTTTTGTGTTTAATGGTGTTTCTTTAGTCATTTGCAAGGGATGTTCACAAGATTATTAGACTTTTAGAAGTGGGGATAAAGCCAGTCTAACTTATTCTTTTACCTTCTTACAGTTGTTCTTTTCTTTTCCTATTATAACTTCGCTACGATGAAATATTATTATTATTATTATTATTTTATCTGAATATGCACTGGCCTTTGCATATTATCTATATTTTTTAAGGGAAGCCTCCAGACTTTCTTATCTGTTAATTGTTTACCTTATACTCCATATTAAAATTTTCTTGATTCTTTCTAATTGTGATTCTTTGTTATGCTTTTTGAATGCAATATTTTCACAGTATATGAATGTTGTATTCTCATTGCAGGCTAGAAATAGGCAGGATATTGAGAAATTCAGTAAAAGGACAGTTAATATAGGTTTGTCAATTTCTTTTCAGAATATTTGGAATATTTAGCAGAATAAGTAAGAATAAAAAATTAGAAAATTATCTTCAAATTAGTGCATATCTTGATTTTTTTTATTGATCTTTAGTTACTAAAATCATTGAAACTAATTGATTAAAATTTTAAACCCTTTTTGTGTAACTTTCTGACTTTTTGAACTTCCTTGCAGATTGTTAATCTCCATTAAACATAAACATTGTCGAATTTTTAACACACTTTCATGTAATGTTCACTCTTTACTGGTGGCTTTTACAAACTGATAGACAATAGAGAAAAACTGAAGAATATAAAGAGAATAAAATGTTGCAAATTATTATAAATAAAAACCTTATCATCGTTCTCTCTTTTCCAGTAATTACTAATTAGTATTTTTCAATTAAAGCTTTGATTGAAGAAATCTTCTCAATCAGTTGCATTTCAGTTCTACATAAGGATCTGGAAACTATTTCACCTGTAAAGGAAAAGATAAATTGAAGAACATAATCATAATTTATCTCGAAAGTTAAAATTTCATTAATTAGTTCAAGAAAATGTGATTTCAAGATCAGAAACTGAAGAAATGTTGGGTACCTGGTCAACAAAAATTATGCAAAGTTAGTACAGAATTCTTGGAGAGAAAAGAGAGAAAATTACTGTAGCAGTTGTGCTGGTGGAGATATCAAGAAGATGGGTTTGTTGTCTGTGGCAAAAAGAGCTGCATTTCTGGAGAAAGATTCTCATGGATGCTTTCTTCCTCGCACACAATACCCTTGAATTTTTAATTTGTTTTGTGTATGTCAAAATTCCTTTGAACCTTTTCTATGAGATTGGATTCATTTGTGTTTATTCATATACAATTTACAAAGGGAAATCAAGCATTGCCATTTTTGGGTTGTGTATGGAGAAGTGCCATCTTATCGATCATAGTTAAGCTCTCTTTAGGAATCTTTAGTTGATTGCATTTTTTAAAGTACATTTGAGACTGTAAGTGAAAAATGCCTTGTTATCCATTTTGTGTGAATTTAGGGTCAACATGAAATCGTCAAACTAGGTTTGGATCGGGCCTGTTCAATTTTTTCTTAGTTGGTTCATGCTAAAATGGATATCGAATCAGCCTGATTCTAGGTTGCTTATTTCCCTACTATAATATAAAAACCTTATTCTCCGAGTGAAGATCTTTTGGCTCTTTTTCCTATTTTTGATTTTCAGACATTGAAAGAGCATCTACAGACTCTGCGACCTTCTATTCGGGTTAGAAAAACATCAAGAGGACTTGAGCTGTTGAAACAATATGGTGAGTTAAAGCAATTTGATGTTTTATATATTTTCCTTGTCGATAAAACTGAACATTGATGCAAATATTTTTCACACGTGAAAAATTCTATTTGATTGTACTAATGGAAGTGGCAGAATGCAGCTACTATAGCACTAAGTTTTCTTTGTAATTAACTTTAAAATGTTGCTTTAAATATTAAATTTTCTTATCTTATAACAGGATTATTGTTGCTGTGAGATAGCAGAGTCAGAGACACAATCTTAGTGAAGATTTATTTGTGGATGAATTTTGTAACCTTCAAAGGTTTATTTTTTATTCCTATCACTCCAACTCTTTATGTCAGATGCACGTATATTGCATGTCTGATATTTATTATGATCTCATGGATATATGAAAGCCTTATATGTCTTTATATGAGTTATATTTCAAAATAGAGCTTTTTATCTTTACTATAGATTTGTTTAACTTTTTATTTTAATGTTACATAGCTTATTGCTAGAGATTTTTGAGCTTATATTTTTTCCTTTCATATTAATGATTTTCAGTGTTATTAACATTTTATTACTGTATAATTGTAAGACAACGCATTTTATTTGTCACTTTTGCTTTGGAATGTAAGTGATCTGCAATGATGCAGCATAGAAATACTCTGAATGATGAGTTCGAAGTGGTGGGGGGGATGAAACTAGCCCATGGTTATGTATCTCCTTATTTTGTTACAGACGAGAAGACTCAGAAATGTGTATGCATAGATAGTGGCTAAGATTGAATTATAAGTTTTCTGCTTTTGCATCTGGACCTCCTGTTTTTCTTTTTCATGCAGCCATGTAAATCGTAATGTTCATTTGATATGAAGCTCCTCTTAATTGTATGGTGATGTTGATTTAGGATTTATTATGTGTGATTTTTTTGATTTTATGTAGGCAGGAACTGGAAAATCCGTGATCTTAATTCATGACAAGAAAATCTCGGACTTAAACTCCCTTGTGAGAGTATTGGAGATGGCTGTAAAGGTAATGAATTTCATTAAACTGGGGTTTTTTTTAATGCTTAGGTTCTTATTTTTGTCTTTCTATAATTTGCTAGATTCTTAAAAAATAAGTTCGTGATTGATGATTTGTTCTCATGATTTGGTTTTTACAAAAAAAAATAGAGAAGAAGTCATTTGCTAATTGTGTCTGAAGATGTGGAAAGTGAAGCACTGACTATGCTTATAATCAACAAGCATCGTGCAGGACCAAAGGTAATTCTTTGTGTATTTGGATAATTTATGAGCCGTTTATGATTTCATAGACTACATTCTTATCTTTGTACAGGAAGTAATGATAGAACTTTATGGTTTCTGTTGGATGTGCTGCTACCAAAGTGCCAACAACACCTGTCACCTTTATTTTAAGAGTTTACATTCTATTTCATGGGGCATTGTAGGTTTGTGCAGTCAAAGCTCCTGGATTTGGGGATAACAGAAGAACAAATTTAGAGGATCTTGCCATTCTTAATGGTGGAGAGGTTAGATGAGCTCCTATAATTTACATTGCTAATGCTACTTTCTTTTAGCAGCAACTGATGACGATTTATGCAGGTTATAAGTGAAGATCATCGCTTCAGTCTTGACAAAGTTAGTATTCATATGCTTGGTTTGGCTAAAAAGGTTTGTATTATTACTACACGCATCGGCATGTGTGTTTTTGTTGCCCAAAACATTTTCAAGACATTTATGATTTGTTGGAACAAGTCATTGTTTCTCTTGATGACACTATAATTTTACACCGGGGTGGGGATAAGAAGCTAATTGAAGAAAGGTGTGAACATGTATAACGACTTTTCCCCGAAGATTGTGAAAATCTAATAATTCTATAATCAGCTTTTAATTATATTGTAATCCTACATGTTTTCATGTTCAACGATTTCTAATGCATGTTTGTTCTTCACAAATGTTGATGTTAATGAAATGCACAAGGAACGTAATGCATATTAAAATTTATTCACTAAAAGTAATTAAGTTTGTTTTCATATTCTCTGCTCCCTTTGCCCAATGAGTGGCACCATGAAGTGTGGGATTTAGTATTTTCCACATTGCAATGTTAAAAATTTAAATTTATGTATTTAAGCATGCTGTAAAGTTCAGATGTCTCAAAACAACTAATGCAATAATATTCTTTTGTCCCCGTGAATGTCTATTGAAGCATGGTTGCATGTCTCCATAATAGTCATTCCAAGTGTCGAAATTCAAAGCATGTTTCCAGTGAGAAATAGTTTGACATTGCAGCATTGCTTGGGTAATATTGATCAAATATATATTGTGGTGATCAGTGAAACTTTTTTTTGCAAGTTGATTTCTAATGACTATTTAACTATAAGTACATGACTCAACCCTAAATGCTAACAATACCAACAATATAACCAAATCCGTACATCGTACGGCCAACAACTAGTATATATATATAATTCGATTTTTCCATTTGTTTGCTAAGTTTCTTTTAGTTTTAATGTTGCATTTCCAAGTAGCAGTTTAAAAACTTTGTGCTGTTGTGTGGGTTCGACAATTCTGCTAACCATGATGTTTAATATTGGATTATGTATGGACCGTGAATCGTGAAAACTGTACAATATTAGATTGATCAATATATGTTGTGTAAAACTTGATTTACTTTGCGCACGACACTCATGCTTGCATATTGGGTTAATAATTTGACTTATTGCATAGAAACAGTTGAACATAGAGAATATACCCGGAAAATCTCTTTTATACTAAATCATGACCAATTTTTAGAATAGTTTAGATGTGATTAAACTGCTGAAAGGGAGCACTGAGATGAGTAGGGGCTCCGTGCATGATATTATGTGTGGATTATCTAAAATTAATGAGATGAAAATGATGTGAAAGTTTTAAGTTAGGGCTTGGTTTTAGAAACTAGGTGTCTAAAAGAAAAGGGCATTGCACTAATCATGAAATACATAAAGACATCTATTTGAGCCTATATAACTCAAGTGATTAAGCCTGCAAGGGTTTAAAACCTGGTGTCCTATGGTCGTCTAACTTGAGAGATATCTACCTAAATCTCGCTACAAGGGTTATATAGAAAGCAAATGAAAGATGCCGTGAAAAAATTTCTATATACTAATGAATAACATACATGCTCTTATGTATGAAATACATTGATTAGTCTCAGACACTCGATTGATAGAACTATATCTCTATTACGAGGCAATTAGCTTCGTGTAGTCTCAAAGGTTGAAGAAATAAAAAATAGGAAAGCTCTAGTTGTTGAAGTCTAAACTTATGATAGTGTGATTCATCAAAAGTAAGAGAGCGGAATGAATAGATATAAATGAGTTTAACCTTAGAATACACCTTAGGATAATTGAGTGAAAAGAATAAGTTTAGGGGTGTGTATCTTACGAGCGATGAAAGTAAAATTCTGACAACATTGGGTCGGGTATGAGTCAGTCATGATCCTAATATGTTGATATGAGTCTACACACACAAACATCAAGTTTTGCATGTAACATGTAGAGATGGATATAATTTTACATGACTGTAGTTGTTCGTGTTGTTTCTTACTAAGTTCCAATCCTGAGTTACAGTGAATTGTTAAACCATATGTTACTGAGAATTAAGTTATGACTTTGTTTGAGGACAAACAATGATTTAAGTTTGGGGGAGTTGATAAATGTGTTTTTACACATTTATTTAGGGTTACAAACATGAAGAATTGTTGATAAGTGGACAGAATATAGCTTAATTCGTGTAATTTGTGCTTGCATGACAATAATGATGAGTGTGGTGGCAATTGGAAGAAAAATGGAGAAACGGGACCAAAATGAAGGAAAACCAAAGTTCGGGGACTGAAATGCAAATATTCAAAAGATGACATGGATGAGAGATTGAAGAGGCAAGGATGGTAACATCAAATTGAGCATAAGAACAATACATTGGAAGGAGGAAAATGGAAAAAGAGGTAAAAAGCGCATCAATGAGCTGTGACCGCATTGAAGCCAATAGGAAATTGAAAGTGAAAAAAAGAGTTCTATGCGACCGCATAGAATCTATGCGGTCTCATAGATGAAAAAATGGTGAGAATCTGAGTTTCCTAATTTGACTCCAACATTTATGGAAACATGATTTAGATAATGTATATAGCCCTAAAACGTCCGGGAACAAGGGTTACACCACTTTAGGGAGAAGAAGTGATTGAAGAGCAAGGAAGAAAGCATAACCAAATGATTTTTCACTCGAAGATTGAAGATTTCAAGATTTATATTTAAGTTTTAGGTGATATATTTTCCTGAACAATTTTCTTAATCTTTATTTTTACCCATGCTAAGCTAAACTTTTATTGTACTAGGAGAATGATGATCCTCGCTATGTGAACTTTTAATTTCTTATTTTTCAATTTTGACATTAAGACAAAATTATTATATGTCGAATGACTTATAGACACTTCAATGTCTCCATAATTAAATGCATGTGATTATGTGAATATGAGTGATCTATTTCATGCATTCGAAAGAAAGAAATTATATTCAACAATGTATAAATCATCGTAGGATCCGACAGGGGATAGAAATATACCGCTATGCTTTACGTGAATCTTTAAATGTTTACAAAACGTCATGCATTCTCATATATTACATTTGTCATAGAAATATAGTCAAATGGTATGCGAGAATATGTTCAATTCTACTCGAGAGAGATTATTGAATATGTTAAAAATATTGATTCGTCAACTAATACGTCGTGTTGTCAAATTGCGAGGTAAGGATTAAAAATGAACTTGATTGGTGATTCGGGATCCTAGTGCATTTTTCATACATTAATTTATTGAAACTTTCATATTCAATATCATTTTGCATTTATTTAGTAACCTTAGTTTAAATTGCATTTTAGTTATAGTTTAATCATAAAATCCAAATAATCAATCATCTTGAGTTAAATAGATTCGGTTAAGGTCTCGATAGTAGAAATCAAATCAAATCAACCCTCGTAGGACGATACTCAAAATTTTACAATTTTTCACTTTATTACTTGTTAACGAACCGTGCACTTGCGGTATTTACAAAATGAATATATTTTTGTGAACAGTCTCGCTTACTATCATGCATCATTGCCTCGAATAGACGTCCCTCTCATTTACCTCTAGCACTAGAATCTTTATAGAGTCAGGTATTCTGTAAAACTCGTGAAAGTACTGGAGCCTCTTCTTTGTCATATTGTCCAAAGCCCCCACCTGGTCGATGTGTCAACCACTTTGTTGGGTTGTTACTGTAGCTCAGGTCATCTCATCCACGAAAACTACCATTAGAGAATTTAACCTTTTTTAGTCCAATTTCATGCCTGTAGTTCATTCATTTGGCTGGTGACCGAAAGTCTTGTTGGAGTGTAATGCCATTTTCGGTAAAGGTTTTATTCTAAAAAAATGAAATTTAAAAGAAGAAAAATGAGTGATAAAGGTCTATAATGTACCTAAGAGGAAGAATGTTGCAAAGATTTCACCCAAGGTTGTTTAGAGCTTCATGAGAGCAATACTTTCAGTAGAATTCTCTCTAAAACTTAAGGTATTGAGGATGCAAAGTAAAGTTTCTGAAATAAAACTTGGGGCGTTTTTTGGATGAGGCAGTGTCAACCATATTTCAAAGGCTCATCTAAATTTTATAGGCTATTCGTAAGTCCTCTGCTACTTGTCAAATATTTTGGATATTTGAACTAGCTCAGGGACATCATATCACTCATGCGTAACTTCGTGTGAGGGCTATTCACTTATTCCTCGCTTGGCGAGTGTCTCATTTTTGAGATGATTGTTATTGACATGTATTTCTACAGTTATGAAATTCCAACACTTTATATGAATAAAATGATTTTGGACTTAGAGGATTGTTATTATGCCTCTGCCTACAAGGTAGACCACATGATAGTTAGCTAGCCACATAAGGTTAAGACTCCACTTCACATCACCTCTTTCACATTGACTCTTCCGAGGTGATTAGGTCATGCTTTTAGATGCCTCATATGGAACATTATTGTCATCCGAGGTAAAGCATCACCTCTCCACTGCAACTTGTGTTTGTAGAGATGTGCTTCAGTTACAAGCTTCGCCTTAGCCAAGTTACACAAAGTATATCACACAAAGTGATTAATGTGATAGCGCTACAATGATAATGTACAGTAACTATGGAACCCTATACTCAGACTATGGAAGTCAGAAGTCTACAATGACTATGGATTGATACAATTGAACATGACATGTAAGCTTTTAGGATGAGGTCACATGTATAAATACTCTATTCCATCTCCTCCAAAGGCAAGTTTTAATAAATTTCCTAACTAAAGAACTTCAACCCTGTATCCATAGTTTCTTTCATTTTGTCTCTACCACACCCAATATCGTTATCGTCTGTCTTGAGCGTCAAAGTTCATGCGACCATCATACCCCATTGAAGATATGATCGTTACAGTCTAATGTCACCGTATCCAAGTTTATGTGTAACATACACTTGGACTAGGGAGGAGCCTAATCTTTTGATAGCTGGGTCTTACTTGATTTTGAGGTCAACAACAATTATAATAATCCAGATGTATATCTCTATCTTCTAGCAATACACAATTTTTTTTAATCTTGAAAAATGTTCAAAAATTGACCAAAAAACTTGATAAGATCACACAAGTGTTGCTTCATCAACATCAAAAAGATCAGTGATCAAGAGCTTAACCATTTTATAAGTCCATTTTATTCAATGCTACACAGTTGCCTTTTCCACGTGCCTACTTCATTCTGCTCAATAAGAGAAACCAGAACATTTGTCCGTGGGCTGTTTATGAAAACTTATTTAACCTTCCTTCTACATTTCCTTCAAGCAAAGGCATAGGTTGATCAAATTTTTGCATGCTGCCAACCTGAAAAGAGAAAGCCTCTGGAACTTTCTATGGATAATGAGCATGTTGGTGATTGATTTGAACAATATCACCAGAACATGATAAGTTAGCTTCCATCATTGAATGCAATTTCCTCATATGGGAAGACAAGAAATGTGAGTAAATATGAAAATTACTTCAGATAACCACAATGTTAATATTGCTAAATGGGATATTGGAGATAAAATGAGTTTTGTTTCTTTCTGTTAGGTTTTAATGTAATTGACAATTCTGTGAACAAAATGATTGAAATTAATATTGTTGTAAAAGAGTTTTTAAAAGTCAAAGGGTCAAGTAGTAAGTTAGAAGTCCTATAGTTCGAGCATGGAACAATGGAGTAAACGTCGCCTCAATTTTTCTAGCCTATTACCCAACTGTTTCTCGGGTGGTAAAAAATAAGCTGCGTCGCCTGGACTTCGCTCGAGTGATCGCTTTTCAAACCACCTATTTCCTAAACACCCTTTGAAATGTACTTTCTCAGTTGAACTTCAGATGAGACTGCTGCATGTTGAGAGATGTTGGAGTACAAGTACATAAAAAGCACAAGAAGGGGGAGTTTTTGAAATTTTACTTGGAAGAGACAATTGCAGAAGATTGGCAGTTGGTAGGTTTAGCTAATCTTGGAGGTTACATGAATTAGATCGGGAAGTCTAGTGGAGTTGGCTATGAATGTAACACCCCGAGTTTTAATTATATTTTCATTTGAGCTAAATTTAATGTTGGTCATGTAGCAAATGAAATAGTCTATGTCCAGCCTTGTCGTCACACTAAAGTCCAAAACGTTGAAATGATAAGCGCGACCCACTTATTTGCATAAATGATTTATTTTGCATACGTATACTTTTTAGAATTTATCATAAGTTATTTGGGTCAAATCATTTAGCATTTTAAAAGTTGATAAAAATATATCGATATTATACTCATTTTGTAGCTCGTGCTAAATAACATAAATTGGCTTAAGAAAAAATAATTTTGGACTAGTCATATTCGAGTTATTTTGATAGAAACAAAAGTATCCTAAAGAATATATTTTATTAATAAAAAAAGTATTTATATATATAAAAAATCAGATGAAACGTCACACCTCTTGGAAATTGAGAAAAAGAAAACATAAAATAATATTATAAATTAATAAAGGAAAAATTCATGTCCGATATTCTTTCTTGGAATTTGAAATGAAAATTGTATTTAATAGATACAAAGCGTAAATCATTCATTTAGGCAATTAATAATGAACTGTTTATTTTGAATTCCACACCTATCTGCCCATTGATTGAAATAAATGACCAATTAAATTTTCTACCTCCTATATGTCTTGGAGTTTGATTGACGTTTTAGGATTGGTTATCATACAAGTGGATTTGTGCGTATATATAATATTTTTGTGTATTTCTTTTCTTATCTTTACCATGCAGAAAGTGATTTCACTTTTGCACACACACGTTGAAAAGAAATATTATTTATTTCACCAAACACAATCAAAATCTCACAAGTTGGTTTCCATCCTCTTACAAACATTTTGCCCAATTTTTTTTTATTATTTCTCAAGGAATATTTTGAGAATTTGCAATATCAACTAAGGTAAGAATACATATGCAAAGTGGTAAATTATAATTCCTTGATATTATATAAATTTTGGCATGAAATACTACAAGGCCTTCGGGTCGATTTTTATGCTAAATTCTTCGAAATAGACCGTTGGTTGAATATGTTAAATCCTACGAGATGGACCGTTTGGTCAAATAAGCAAATCCTAAAGGGTATAGGAATTCTTATGAGGGATTTAGTTATTAGATGTCGCGACCAGTTTGCTCTATATCTAAAAAAAGTTGGTATGTTATGCCATTTTAAATTTTATATCATGTTAATAAGAATATGCATGTATTTCTATTGAGTGTTTTTCAGAAATATTCACTCTTACTAAAATTTTAGACTAAAACGGGTCGTGTGAACGCGTGGAAGATTGACCGAGTGACGCTTATGGGGTCGCCAGGTAAAAGTTTCAAGAAATGATTATTACAATTTATATTTGAAAAACATCCTTATGTTAAATTTCATGCACATTTTCTAATGGTTTTCTTTGTGTTGGATCAATTGACGTTCTATGTTAAACTTAAATTTACGGGCTATATTTCTACTTAAATTAAATAAAGATGACTGTTGATTTGTTGGGTACCACCTCAAGTCTATTTTTATAAAATACAAAAGAAATAGATTGGGGCATTACAAGGCAATATCTTACTGTAAATCTATATTGTCTTTAGTGGAGGTAACTGGCTTGATCCCAAAGTTTTTATCTAGATGGGTTTCTCCATTAACAATATTGGTGTTATTTATTATTTTTCCATATAAACTGCGGCATTCCAACATAGGATAGTTGAATTGATTGACTAATCATCTAGAAACAATTAAAAGTTGACTTGTTGCTTGTTAATTGTATAATTCCGCACGTAAGGTCGAACTTAATAAAATTTCAATTGGTATTAGAGCCTAAATTCGAATCTTGACCTTAGATTTCTAGATTAGTAATTCATTATCCGTCCCGCCATGTTTTGATGGCAATAATTATGCCTATTGGAAGGTTAGAATGAGGGTTTTTTTAAAATCTATGGATGAGCGTATATGGCTAAGTGTTGTGAATGGTTGAGCTACACCTAGTTCTACAGTTAATAATAAAGTAATCACCACTCCCATTACTAATTGGACTAGAGCGAACTTAGATGAGTGTAACTAGAATAGCAAAGCCTTACATGCCCTATTTATGACAGTTTTCCCACAAGAGTTTATGTGATTGTCAGTGTGTGAGTGAGGTATCCAAAGAGGTTTAGAATATTCTACAAACCACACATGAGGGAACTTAGGTTGTTAAAAACTCTACGTTGCAGATGTTGACTACTACGTTTGAAAAGATTATGATGAAAGAGAATGAGACATTTGGTGAATTCTATGCGAGCTTAAATGACATAGTTATTCTAGTTTCAACCTAGGTGAGAAAATACCTGACTCAAAAATTGTTAGAAAAATCCTTAGATCGTTACCCGAGCAATTTAGGCCTAAAATCACTACTATTGAGGAAAGTAATGATATAGACTCTATTAAGGTGGAAGAGTTGGTTGGATCTCTCCAAACTTATGAGCTGACATTAGCTAAACCCACAAACGATAAGTCATTGACCTTAAATACTGTGAGGAATAGTCATAGAGAGTCCTCAGATTCAGATTCTCCTAATGAAAATGAGTTAGCATACTTTGCTAAAACATTCCGAAAAATGTTTAGGAGTAAACAAAAACCTCAAGGAAAGCATGGAAGCAGCCCTAGTGGGTCTAGGAAGAGTTCTAAAATCGTGAGATGTCATAATTGCAGAGGTTTTGGCCTCGTTGGGAGTGAGTGCCCTTGAAGTAGGAGAAATTCGGATAAGGCTATAAATGATACTCTCAGTGATGACGAATTCTAGCTCAGACAATCAGAGTGAGAAATTCACTAGTGAGGAAAGTGAAAAATATATTGCCTTTACTACTAGAATTAAGAATGGATCTAATAAGAGGAGTGACAAGGCTGAAAGCATAAGTAATAGTGAGAACTTCGAAGAAGATTCTGATAGTGAATGAGATATTTATAAGGCTTATGATAGAATCTATGGGAAGAGCATTAAGATTCTAACTAAAAATAAAGTCTTAAGAACAAGAGTCACGAAACTTGAGTCGGAGAAAGAAAAACTCTTAGCATACATTCAGGAATATACCTCTACCCTAAGTGAGTTAAAATACTTGAATGAATCCTTAGATACTTAGGTTAAGAATCTCACAAGTGATCTTGAGAAAACCTCTAAGAGAGCTAGTGGGCTGACTATTGAAAAGAAAACCTTAGAAATCTAGGTTAAAAATTTTCTGAGCTCGAGAGCATTCTAAGTCTCAACTTCTTGCCTTTTCTAGTAGTTCTATAAAGTTAGATAATATTCTAGAAATGAGCAAGCCTACTGGTAAAAAGGGAGGTCTAGGATACAAGGAGAAAGATCATAATGTAGCTAGTACGTCTAAGACCACGTTTGTCCTGGTATTGACCAGCTTAAATATGTGTCTAACCTTGAACCTAATAATAAGGGATATATAGGACGGAAGCCTACTAGACAACGTAGGACCCGTCAACTTAGGAATATACGTCATCAACCATATAACTTTGGTCCTAGATTTAACCCTACATGTTTTCACTATGGTGAGTTAGGACACATAAGGCCTATGTGTCGTCATTTCGTGAACAAAAATAAAATCCAAAACTTAAATAGAAATAAGAATCATGATTATGTTTGTCAGATTGATTTCCTTACTAATCAGGTAAGTAAATTGACAAAGTTACAGACATAGATGACTAGAAATATTCATGTCACTAGGCAAGTTTCAGTAAAGAAAAGTGATTTGAAATTTTTTGAAATAGATTACGGTACTCTTAAAGGTAAGAGAATTTGCATACCTAACTGATTAGGTATTTTTGATGCATGTTCATACTTTATCATTGTGTGTTATTAATTTATGCACGCATCATATTTGTTTATTTATTTTCTAGGTAGAAATCTCATGCATTTTTTTTTTGTGTTTGATTTTTTTGTGTGCTTAGTGCATTCACGTTTTAAATTAAAAACAACAAAAATTAAAAATTTAAAAATTAAAAATGCGAGAAATTTTTTAAGCATATTATATATAATACTTGAATTTGCTTGGTATGATCAAGTATGAGTTTAGTTGATGAGTTGTAGCATAATTTTCATTACTTGCTTAAGTTATTATGGAGTATTTTGTATTGGTGTCTTCACATACCATCTACACTGCACATACTATGATATTGTTAGTGGGAGTCTATCGTGTGTGTGAGAGTTGTGATGGCAGTCACATTTTAGTAAAAGGACTTTGAACATGAATTGACCTTATTCATTATACCTGAGCTTAAGTTTATCCTCTATAATGAAAATCTCAATATCTTATATTCTTTTTTTGGAGCCTATTTGACTAAAGCAATTAAGTCTACGGGGTTTCTCATAACTTGGTGCATATGGTCAACCGATTTGAGTTAACCGACCTAAAGCTCATTACATGGGTCATCTTAGTCGCTTAATGGAGAAGAACCTACACTTAAGATGTGGAAAAATAATGATCTTAATTTTTTTTTTGAAACATATGAAAAATATATATACAAAAAATCGGGGGGAGAAAAGAAAATATCAATATAAAGTGAGCTTTTATTTATAGGTTTTAATATGCTTTAAATGGTTTGACTTTCATACGTAGATGAATACATTTATTGGCAGTGATGTTTAACATGTTCTTTCTCACAAAGTTAAGGTTTGGAGTCCTACTTACAAATGATTAGTGACACTTCACACACATTGGTCACTTCTACAATTTCCATGATAACTTGAACTAAGTATGTAAGAAGGTTTACAGATCATTGATTATTCTTGTGCATGCTAATTTTTCTTAATTATCGATCCATTTATCATTTGTGACAAAAATGGGGAAATATTTTGGATTTGAGTTGGAATTTGTTTCGACAGGGAGAGATTTTTGAAGATTTGAGTTGGAATTTGGAAGAATAGATTTTTGAAGTAAAATAGATTGATAGGAGGAGATTGTTTGATTGCATTGCATTCCATACCATAGCTATATATATGTTTGAGTTTTTGATTTTTTGTGATACTAATATGTTTGTTGGTGTTTGGATTAACATTAGTGTTACGTCTCAATCTAGCTAAGTTTTGGTATCATGTGACTATATTGTTATATTTCCTGTATCGCGTGCTTTTACACTTGGTATTTAAGTTTTGATTTCAGGAAACATGTTTAACAAAGAATTTAAGAAATATAACTTGGGTAGATTAGATTTTTGTGTTTTACTATCTTGACTTAATGTGTATAGTTTTGTCACATAATGTCAAAATGGGAGTTTAGGTTTTAATGTAATTGGCAATTCTATAAACAAAATGATTGAAATTAATATTGTTGTAAAAGAGTTTTTAAAATTCAAATGGTCAAGTAGTAAGTTAGAAGTCTTGGGGTTCGAGTATGGAACAAAAGAGTAAACGTCACCGTAATTTCGCTAGCCTATCACCCATCTGTTGCTTGAGCGGTAAAAACAAAAGTTGTGTTGCCCGCCATCCTCTGGACTTAGCTCGAGCGAGACATCGTTGCTCGCTTGTCACTAAGCTCTAGCTCGAGTGACGGTGTTATTCAAAAAACCTAATTTGTGTTTTAAGGCTTTTTACACAACTCATTTTACTTAATTGCCTTCAACTATAAATACCCCATGCCTTGTACGAAATTTGGAGGTTGTTCATTATGCCTCTTCCTATAACTTATTCATATTATTCTTTGAAGATTCAAGTGCATGTTCATGTATTGATTTAATCCATTTACTCTTGAGATTATACAATCGCATATTGGGGAAAAAACATCAAATCCATTGAATCCAAAACACCTACTTCCAAAACACCATTGGGAATGTACTTTCTCAGTTGAACTTCAGAGGCTACTGCAGGTTGAGAGAGGTTGGACTACAAGTGCGGGAGAAGCACAAGAATAGGGCGTTCTTGGAATTCCACTTGGAAGAGATAATTGTAAAAGATTGGGAGCTGGTGAGTTCAGCTGATCTTGGAAGTTACATGAATTAGATTGAGAAGTCTAGTGAAGTTGGCTAGGTAACATCTTACTGTAAATTTGTATTGTCTATAGTAAAGGTAAATGACTTAGTATCGGAGTTTTTACCCAGTTGAGTTTCTCCGTCAATAATATTGGTGTTATTTATTATTTTTCCATATAAACTACGGCAATCCAATATAGGATAATTGAATTGATTGAATAATCATCTAAAAATAATTAAAAAGTGACTTGTTTGTTAATTGTATTATTCCGCTCGTAAGGTTAAACTTAATAAACTTTCACTTTCAACAACCGGCCAATGACATAGCATTCAAATGGTTTAAGATGGTTTCCTTTGGGGAATACTCCATTATTTTCTAGTAAAAATTTTAAACATTGATCTGGAAGTACATGGGAAACTCATATAAATAATACACTTACATTGAAAATTATGATCAGCCTCTAGATTTGAAATCATTGCTTGTATACCGAGTACTAACCATAATTCACAAGAACATTCTTCAGTCTTAGTAAGACGGGAAAGAGTTAAGGATTTACCTGGTGCAAGATATCACATTGTTCGAGGAATCCTAGATGCTGTCGGAGTAAAAGGAAGCTTGAATCCAATTCCTACAGTAATGAATATGAGTGCAACAGGAATTGCTAGGATTTATACATTTCTATATTGATAAAATCAGTCACTATTTCTTGAAGCTTAATCTCTCCCCCATATGAACCATATGGCCAAGATAGAAAGCCCCAAGGGTGCCATATTCTAGGAGCCCAATATTGAAGATTTTACGTAATAACCTGGCCTTTTTTCTTCGTATATGTTTAAAGTTAACTAATAAGTAACTCATCACATCAAGTTCATACAAGGAATTCAGAATATACATAGGCTACACCAAATTTGGTATTGATAATTCTCACCCTTCAACACTAACATTGACTTCATTACATCAAGGCTTTCTTCTATGACTTCTTGCACTCTGACCTTCTTAAGCTTCCTTAACATGCTTTCTAATAGTTTTTAGCTTTACTTGGTAGTTATTTAGTGAAAGAAATATTATGAGGATCCTTCATCAAATCGTATGTCAGAATCCTAATAATATTTGCAATATTTATTCAAAATATCTAGAACTTAAATCCTATCAGCTACTACGCTAAGCAGAAGTACAATGAACATTTTTTTAGGTCATGACATCTCATTAGAAATGTGAACAAGAGGCAATGAATAGAAGATGAAATGCAAATTCCCTG
Source organism: Fraxinus excelsior (assembly GCA_019097785.1). Lineage (NCBI taxonomy): Eukaryota > Viridiplantae > Streptophyta > Magnoliopsida > Lamiales > Oleaceae > Fraxinus > Fraxinus excelsior. The sequence continues at coordinate 19,640,619 of CM032637.1, forward strand.
AAACAGTCTATTCTTGACATTGAAGATTCCACCGGCATAAAACCAAAACCAGATCCATAATTTTCTTGAGAGACTAATATATAGTCACTAATCTTTTCGTGCATCGAGTCATTTGTGAGGTTAGAACGGACATATATTCCACAATTAGCACCTTTTCTATAATTTCCTTTATCAACTTTTGCGTTGGGACTTGTGGTATGATCATGCACGAGGAAGCAGAGAGAACAACCTTTCTCAAACTCGTCGCAAGTGTCACTCAATAAATCTTGTTTAATGCTTTCAATTATATCCAAGAATTCTGATGTCGAGTCTGAATATACTGTTAAGAAATACATTATTATTTTATTTTATTGTTTATTAAGGGTAGAATGGTCGTTTTAGTTTCCTTTATTTTAGCCTATATATTTTTAGGTTAAATTATCTTTTTGTATTCAATTTTCATTATGCAAAATTAATGAAACCATAGCCTCTCTTTTTTCTTTCTTTTCTTTGAATTGTTTAACATGGTATCAGAGCAAATTTTCATGGGACAAGGTTTAATCTCAAACATAGCTTTCGCGGATTCAACTTCGAGAGGGTTTTCTTTCAGTTTTTGCAATCTGGTATTTCGTTTTCCTTTCTTTTGCGATCTGTTTTTCCTTATTTTTTGATTATGGCTACTAAACGAGACGATTCACTTTAGTATGTGAATGTGAGGTTGGATGAAAAGAATTATTCATATTGGAGTTATATGATGAGAAATTTTCTTAAGGGTAAAAAGATGTGGGGATATGTTAGTGAAACTTTTGTGAAACCTAAGAATACCGATGAGAATTATGCTATTTTGGTAGATGCCTGGGAAGCAAATAATTCGAAAATCATTACTTGGATTAACAATTCTGTTGAGCATTCCATAGGTAGAGAGTTGGTGAAGTATGAAACATCAAAGGAGGTTTGGGATCATCTGCAAAGGTTATTCACTCAGTCAAATTTTGCAAAGCAGTATCAATTGGAGAATGACATATGAGCTCTTCAGCAGAAGAATATGAGTATTAAGGAGTTTTATTCTACTATGATAGATCTTTGGGATCAATTGACTCTTACAGAATCGGACAAATTAAAGGCATGTGATGCGTATATTGCTCAAAGAGAACATCAACGGTTGGTACAGTTTTTACCTGCACTTCACAGTGATTTTGAGAGACTTAGATGTTCAATTTTGCATCGTTCTCCACTTCCTTCTATTGACTCAGTTGTTAGTGAGTTATTGGCTGAAGAAATATGTCTCAATTCTTATTCCGAAAAGGGAATCCTTTCTACATCTAATCTTTCTATGTTAGCAGTGTCTTCTAAGTCATTCTCTAATAATCAGAATAAGTTTTACGGAAGGGTTGCCCCCGACGAGTGCAGTTTCTGTAAGCAGAAAGATCATTGGGAGGCTCAGTGTCCTAAGTTGAGACAGCAGAATGAATCGCAACAACAATTTCAAGCTTGGAAGTCTAGCAACCAGTCACAATCGAATGTTCATAGACCACATCAGGGCTATAATCCACTACAGTCTAATACTGTAGTAGTAGCTTCACCAGGTCCCTTCATCGATCCTAGTACTCTGGCTGAGCAATTTCAGAAGTTTCTCTCCTTATATCCACAAGCTATGTCTGTTTCTTCTCATTCCATAGGTCAGTTGCCTCATGGCTCTTCAGGTATGTCACATTCTGTATGGGTCTTAGATTCTAGTGTTTCACATCATATGTCTCCAGATTCTTCATCTTTTACTTCTGTATCTCCTTCGTCTGCTATCCCTATAATGATTGCGATGACACTCATATGCCTTTAGCAGGTGTTGGTTCTGTTGGCACACCTCACTTGTCTCTCCCTAATGTTTATCATATACCAAAACTCACATTAAATCTTGCTTCTGTTGGTTAGTTATGTGATTCTGGTAATTTAGTTACGTTTTCTTCTTCTTCTTGTTATGTGCAAGACCTGCAATCTTAGAAGCTGATTGGAACAGGCAGTAGGAAGGGTGGACTATATATTTTAGATGAGTTAATAGTGCCAATTGCTGCTGCTACTACTAGTGTTGATTTGTCTTCTTTTCGTTTGAGTCCTTCTTCTTCTAGTTTTTATTTATGGAATTCTCGCCTAAGTCATGTTTCGTCTTCTCGTTTGAGATTTTTAGCTTCTACAAGAACATTAGGAAATTTGCAACCTTATGATATTTCTGATTGTAGTGGATTTAAACTGGCAAAATTTTCAGCTTTACCTTTTAATTAAAGTATTTCTATTTCTTCTTCTCCCGTTGATTTAATTCATTCTAATGTATGGGGGTCTTCTCCTATTGCCACAAAAAGAGGGTCTCGATATTATGTTTCTTTTATTGATGATCATACTCCTTATTGTTGGGTTTATTTAATAAAACATTGTTCTGAATTCTTTGAAATATACTTAGCCTTTCGTGCTCTTGTCAAAACTCAACATTCCGCTGTTATCAAATGTTTTAGGTGTGATTTGGGTGGGGAGTACACTTCTAATAGATTTTGTGGGCTGCTTGCCTTAGATGGAACCATTCACCAAACTTCGTATACGGATACTCCTGAACAAAATGGTGTTGCTAAAAGAAAATATAGGCACATTATTGAAATTGCTCGCTCTCTCTCTCTTGTTGTCTGCTTCTATTTCTAGTATGTTTTGGGGTGAAGCTGTTCTTACTGCTATAGGTCTGATTAATACAATTTCATCTTCTCATATTTCAGGTTTTTCTCCATTCGAAAAGTTGTATGGGTATGCCCCTAATTATTCTTTCTTTAGAGTCTTTGGTTGTACTTGTTTTGTTCGTCGTCCTCATGTAGAATGTAACAAATTGTCATCTCGATCTACTATTTGTGTCTTTCTTGGTTATGGTAAAGGTAAAAAGGGATATCGTTGTTTTGATCCAACAACTCAGAAACTTTATGTGTCTCGTCATGTTGTTTTTCTCGAGCATATACATTTTTTTTCTATTCCATCAACTACTCATAATTTCACTAGATCTGATCTTATTCATATAGATCCCTTTTCTGACGATTCTGATAATTTGTCACTCAGGTTCCTAGTACCTCAAATATCCTTTCTCATATTCTTACCCCGTTATCTTTACAACCAACATATACTGATCATTCTGTAGATACTGGCACTTTACTCTCTGGTACACCTGAAGGTCTCTCTTTTCCTACGGTCCCTCAAGCTCCGTCTGAGATTGTGGATCCACCTCTACGTCAATCCATACGGATTCGTAAGTCTATAAAGTTACCAGATTTTGCTTATTATTGTTACTCTTCATCTTTTACTTCATTTTTAGCTTCTATTCATTGTCTCTCTGAGCCCTCTTCCTATAAAGAGGCAATTCTTGATCCTCTTTGGCAGTAAACTATAGAGGATGAACTTTCTGCTTTGCATGAGACTGGTACTTGGGGTTTGGTTCATCTACCTCCTGGTAAGAGTGTTGTGGGTTGTCGTTGGGTATATAAGATTAAGACTAATTATGTTGGATCAATTGAGCGACACAAAGCTAGGTTGGTTGCAAAAGGGTACTCTCAACAGTATGGTATGGATTATGAGAAAACATTTGCTCCTGTTGCAAAAATACTACTATTCGTATTCTTATTGCAGCAGCTTCTGTTCGCCAGTGGTGTATATCTCAACTTGATGTTAAAAATGCCTTCTTGAATGGAAATCTTCAAGAAGAAGTTTATATGTCGCCCCCTCCTAGTGTTACACATGATTCTGGGTATGTTTGCAAGCTAAAGAAAGCATTATATGGTCTCAAACAAGCACCTCGTGCTTGGTTTGAGAAATTTTCTGTTGTGATCTCTTCTCTTAGATTTACTTCTAGTAGTCATGATTCTGCTCTTTTTATTAAGTGCACTGATGCAGGTCGTATCATTCTATCTTTATATGTTGATGACATGATTATTACGGGTGATGATATTGATGGTATTTCAATTTTGAAAACAAAGTTAGCTACACAGTTTGAAATGAAGGATCTGGGTTCTCTACGATATTTCTTGGGTATTGAGGTAGCCTGCTCACCTAGATGTTATCTTCTTTCTCAGTCGAAAAATGTTGCAGATATTCTTGAGGGGGCTAGACTTACTGATAATAAGACTGTTGATACTCCCATTGTGGTTAACGCAAAGTATTCTTCTTCTGATGATTTACTTTTGTCGGATCCTACTTTATATCATACTATTGTTGGGAGTTTGGTATATCTCACTGTTACTCGTCCAGATATTGCATATGCTGTTCATGTTATTAGTCAGTTTGTTGCTTCTCCTACTACAGTTCATTGGGCAGCTGTTCTTCGTATTTTGTGGTATTTTTAGGGTACAGTCTTTCAGAGTCTTTTACTTCCATCCACCTCTTCCTTGGAGTTGAGTGCATACTCTGATACTGATCATGGCAGTGATCCCACCAATCGCAAGTCTGTTAATGGTTTCTGTATTTTTTTGGGTGATTCTCTTATTTCTTGAAAGAGCAAGAAACAATCTATTATTTCTCAATCTTCAATCAAAGCAGAATATCGTGCTATGGTATCTACTACCAAAGAGATTGTTTGGCTACGTTGGTTACTTGCAGATATGAGAGTTTTTCTTTCTCATCCTACTCTTATGTATTGCGACAACTAGAGTTCTATTCAAATTGCTCACAACTCGATTTTTCATGAACGAACTAAGCACATTGAGATCGATTGTCACCTTACTCGTCATCATCTCAAGCATGGCACAATAACTTTGCTCTTTGTTCCTTCTTCTTTGTAGCTTGCAGATTTCTTTACCAAGTCCCATTCTATTTCTCGTTTTCGTTTTCTAGTTGGCAAACTCTCGATACTTGTAGCTACCGCATCGTGAGTTTGAGGGGAGATGTTAAGAAATATAGTATTATTTTATTTTATTGTTTATTAAGAGTAGAATAGTCTTTTAGTTTCCTTTATTTTAGCCTATATATATTTAGGTTAAATCATCTCTTTGTATTCAATTTTCATTATGCAAAATTAATGAAACCCTAACCTCTCTTTTTTCTTTCTTTTCTTTGAATTGTTTAACAAATACATATCTAGAAGTTACTTCTTGTGAAATACAATTTCCTATGTGGTTCACAAGATCACTCTTTTGTAGATGGATGGAGATCGGGCACCTTCAGTTCCCGACTTTTTTCACCGAATAACCATGCTCTTTAGTGGTTCAATTCCTTTCAATTACACATGTACCCATTACTGGTAACATTAGACAATGTGATTAGTAAAAATTTGGTTGAAAATTATGAATTGAAAACTAAATAGTTTTGCAAAATCAACATTCAGCAATGCATCTTCTGTGGAGACAAGCTGATAAATAACTTGGTACTCACAGTGTGTGCTTAGACTTTTGTTATGTTTGTAGTAAATACTCGAAAAATCAGCTTCACTGAAGATGTTGAATTCACTATAAAGATGGACGTCAAGGCTTCTTTAGACACATGTTCAGCAGTCACACCAATAGGATTATGTAGAAAGTGTTGAAGTAAATTATAAGAGATAGTAGAAAGGGTATAGTGTGAGAAGCACGGTGTTCTTTACTTTCTTTAATGAGAACACCAAAGGGAAGTGAAAATTAGAAGAGATACTCGTAAATTGATTGAGATTTTCAGACACGAAAAAGCATAAAACAAAAGTACAAAATAAGTAGAGAAATGAACCATACATTTAGAAATAGTGGAACTAATTATTAACCCACACACGTTATTCTTTATAATATAAGTGATTACAAGAGAAAACTTACCTGAAGTGGACCACGTTGTCTTTTTTAATCATTTTTCCAAGCATCATAATCATAAAAGCCATTATATATATATATATATATATATATATATATATATATATATATATATATATAACGTTGCCGACTTTCGGCAACGTTCAAAAAACTTTATCGTAGGATGTTTTTGTTGTAGTGCACTTGTATTAAATATTATATTTACCGACTGTCTGTATCTGCTATTAATTTACAAGTTTACACCAACTAAACCTAGGAGTGTAGAAAATACGAGAGAGGCTTAAAATAAAAAAGGTGACAACCAATGACAACTTTCAAAATGCATGCAATACGCACGTAGAAAGAAAATCTCATTCTAATTTGCTGCCATGTTAAAATATTTGCGTGCCACTACAATGAAGAGAACATTAAAATAACACTTGTGAAGTTCAACGAGTATGAATTAAGTGAAATTATCATTTAGTGTGTGTCACCACACCATAATCTTTATCGTCGTTATTTTTAGTCTAACTCACTCAACCAACATTTAGCCTCAGATAACTTCAATAATTTGCAGTCATATGTTACCAACCCAGAGGGAGTAGTTAGTGCAGATAAAGAAGAAAAGAATGTATAGTTTCTTCATAGATAAATTGAATTCGAAACGAAAGCTACGGTTTACCACAACTACAAAATAGGTATTAATTTATTCAGGCACAGTATAACGTTAATATATTCTAATTCCAAGAAAAGTGCAAAAAGAAAAGAAAAAGAGGACAGGTGATGCAAAATAGTTTGGTTCTGTGAACATACAGGGTAGGAGTATAGGCATATTAATAAATGAAAATGAAAACTAATTTGTTAAAATATTGTGGCAAGAGTATAGGCATATATATAAATGAAAATGAAAACTAATTTGTTAAAATGATGTGGCGGTGCTGTGAAGGCGGCGGTGGAGAGGCATTGGGTTTGGATCTAGGAAATGGGGAAAGAAATGGATTAAATGATAGGTGGGATGGTGTGAGGTGGGGGTTGTTAAACAATACAAAGAAGAAGAAGAGGCTAGTGTTTTATTGATAGTGTATAATGAAATTGAGTACAAAAAGATAATTTAACCTAAATATAAAGAGACTATATATAGGCTAAATAAAGAAAATTAAAAAGGACTATTCTACCTTCAATAAATAATAAAACAAAATAATCATATATTTCTTAACATCCCCCCTCAAACTCATGATGTGGCAGCTACAAGTATCGAGAGTTTGCCAACTAGAAAATGAAAACGAGAAATAGAATGTGACTTGGTAAAGAAATCTACAAGTTGCAAAGAAGAAGAAACAAAGGGCAAAGTAATTGTGTCATGCTTGAGATAATGACAAGTAAGGTGACAATCGATCTCAATGTGCTTAGTTCGTTCATGAAAAATCGAGTTGTGAGCAATCTGAATAGAACTCTTATTGTCACAATACATAGGAGTGGGATGAGAAAGAAAAACTCATATATCTGCAAGTAACCAACGTAACCAAACAATCTCTTTGGAGATTCGATTGAAGATTGAGAAACAATAGATTGTTTCTTGCTCTTTCAAGAAATAAGAGAATCACCCAAAAAAATACAGAAACCATTAACAGACTTGCGATTGGTGGGATCACTGTCATGATCAGCATCAGAGTATGCACTCAACTCCAAGGAAGAGGTGGATGGAAGTAAAAGACTCTGAAAGACTGTACCCTAAAAATACCTCAAAATGCGAAGAACAGCTGTCCAATGAACTGTAGTAGGAGAAGCAACAAACTGACTAACAACATGAACATCATATGCAATATCTGGACGAGTAATAGTGAGATATACCAAACTCTCAACAATAGTACAGTATAAAGTAGGATCTGACAAAGGTAAACCATAAGAAGATGAATACTTTGCGTTAACCTCAATGGGAGTATCAACAGTCTTATTATCAATAAGTCTGGTCCGCTCAAGAATATCTACAACATATTTCGACTTAGAAAGAAGATAACTTCTGGGTAAGCAGACTACCTCAATACAGAGGTGTCAAGACGGACGGGCCGACCAGACCCTTGAAAATCGGCCCGGATCGACCGGGGATCACGGGACGACTCGTGACCTGAGTGGGCGATTCACAGATTAAGGAGGCGTAACCCGCGGGTTTCGTGGGTTGCACTTTCACGGGTCACGATTAACCGTGACCCGTGAGAAAAAAATAAAAAAATTAAATATTATAGTTAAGTAGGTGCCAACCTAATTGAGATGTACTTAAACTATAAATTATAGTAAAAGTAGGTACCAACCTAGTTGGAATGTACTTATGCTATAAATATTTGATAATAGTAATTAGAAATGCATTTAGTTATTATTTGTTTAAGTTAAATTTAACTTTTCAAAGTTATAAATAATTTATGTAATATTAAATTTGAATTCTATGTAAATATTTCTTGGTATAAATATGAATTTATTATTTTGTTTAATTCTTAGTTTACATTTAAAAAAAACATTTTGCTATAAATATGAAAAATTCTATATTTTTATAATTTTATTTATACAATTATACGGGCCAAATCGGAACAAATCGTGACCCGTGACCCGCATGGACTCAACCCAGATGGATCAGCGGGCGGGCCTAGGTTGTAGTTCAAAATTGTGGGCCGACCCGTAATCGGCCCATAACCCGTAGCAGACAGACTTTTTTTCACTCGGGTCGTTACCGGGCTCATATGTTGGAGGGCCGACCCGGCCCGGACCACCCGAATTGACACCTCTACCTCAATACCCAAGAAATATTGTAGAGATCCCAAGTCTTTCATTTCAAACTGTCTAGCTAACTCTGTCTTCAAAAATGAAATATCATCAATATCATCACTAGTAATAATCATGTCATCAACATATAAAGATAGGATGATACGACCTGCATCAGTGCATTTAACGAAAAGAGCAGAATCATGATTACTAGAAGGAAATCCAAGGAAAAAGATCACAACAGAAAATTTCTCAAACCAAGTTGAGACCATATAACGCTTTCTTGAGCTTGCAAACATACCCAGAATCATATGAAACACCAGGAGGGGCGCCATATAAACTTCTTGAAGATCTCCATTCAAGAAGGCATTTTTAACAACGAGTTGAGAGATACGCCACTCACGAACCGAAGCTACCACAATAAGAGTACGAATAGTAGTCATTTTTGCAACAGGAGCAAAAGTCTCCTCATAGTCCATACCATACTGTTGAGAATACTCTTTTGCAACCAACCTAGATTTGTATCTCTTAATTGATCCATCAGAATTAGTCTTGATCTCATACACCCAACGGTAACCTACAATACTCTTACCACGAGGTAGGGGAACCAAATCTCAAGTACCAGTCTTATGCAAAACAGAAAGTTCCTCATCCATAGCTTACTGCCAAAGATGATCAAGTATTGCCTCTTTATGGGAAGAGGGATCAAAGAGACAATGAATGGAAGCTAAAAAGGAAGTAAAAGATGAAGAATAACGAGAATAAACAAAATCTGGTAACTTTGTAGACTTACAAATGCGTATAGATTGACATAGAGGTGGATCCACAATTTCAGACGGAGCTTGAGGGACCTTCAAGTGTGCTAGAAAGTAAAGTGTCAGTACCAGCAGAATGATCTGTACGAATTGATTGTAAAGATAATGGGGTAAGGACATGAGAAGGGGTATTGAAGTACTAGGAACCTGAGATGACAAACTATCAGAATCGTTAGAAAAATGATCTATACGAATAAGATCAAATCTAGTCAAACTATAAGTAGTGGATGGAATAAAAAAGAAAGGTATGTACTCAAGAAAAACAACATGACGAGACACATAAAGTTTCTGAGTTATTGGATCAAAACAACAATACCCCTTTTTACCTTCATCATAACCAAGAAAGACACAAATAGCAGATCAAGTTGACAACTTGCTACGTTCTACATGATGACGAAGAACGAAATAAATACAACCAAAAACTCTAAAGAAAGAATATCAAGGGCATACACATACAACTTTTCGAATGGAGAAAAACCTGAAATATGAGAAGATGGAATTGTATTAATCGGACCTATAGCAGTAAGAACAGCTTCACCCCAAAACATACTAGAAATAGAAGCAGACAACAAGAGAGAGAGAGCGAGCAATTTCAATAATGTGCCTATATTTTCTTTTAGCAACACCATTTTGTTCAGGAGTATCCGTATACGAAGTTTGGTAAATGGTTCCATCTAAGGCAAGCAGCTCACAAAATCTATTAGAAGTGTACTCCCCACCCAAATCACACCTAAAACATTTGATAACAGCGGAATGTTGAGTTTTGACAAGAGCACGAAAGGCTAAATATATCTCAAAAAATTCAGAACGAATTATTAACTCAATTTCAGTACAAGGTAAGCAAAATTTCAAACCTTATTAATATTCATATGTTGTTAGAAAATGAGGTGAAAAGGAGAAAAATGCACTACAACATATTAACTCATTTATAACTTGCGAAAAATGTTATCTATCACGGTCTATAGCATTTTTTGGAATGCTATTGTAGGTGGTGTTATTAAAAGTTGTACCTTTATTATAACACTTTTTGAATGCTATTATAAAATGTTACAAAAAAACTTTTAGATAACATTTTGTTATCATCGTGATTTTATTATTTATAACATTCTTTTCGTGCAATCTTTTTTAATTTCATAACATTTCTTTCGTTATAATTTTGGCTTTAATAAGATTCTTTAATCGTCATAATTACATCTTCAATAGCACTCTTTTTCCATCATAATTTTTAATATTTATAGCTTTGATTGAATATAATGTATTGTTTTCAATAGCATTTTTTGATTGTAATGTATATATATTAAATAGTATTCCTAATTCGTTAATTGTCAAATGTAAATATTCAATAGCATTATATTTGTGACTAAAAATATGAACAAAATAACCAAGTCAATAATAAATTCAAAACACACATCAATATTATCTTGTAAAAACATACAATTGTAGCTATTCAATAGAGAAATCCATTTATGTTCCAGTCTTCACATTAAATACTAATAGCAATATATGGTAAACGGATGGATAAATCCAAACATTAGTGATGAGAACCTAAAGAATATATAGATTCAGTGAAAACGCGAACATCATAAAGTTCTTGAACTCCTTACAGAAGCAGAAGCTAAAACAGCTAATGCACGGCTAAGGTCACGAAGCTGCTTGCATTTGTCTAGTGTTTTAGCTCTAGCTTGCTCTTGTGCTTCTCTCGTCGTTGGAATGGTCATCTCTTTCAAAGCAACATCATCTTCATTATCAGCAAATTCTTTCTTTGCAGCTAGCTCTCTTCATTTTTCTCTTCCTCCTCCTATAGTCAATTGAACACAACAATGGTATCATCTTCTCAATAAAGCAATAAGTTGCCTTATTGCGAATAGGGAAGAAGGAAATGGAAAGAAAGTGCTTCCCTCAAATGAACCTGTAAAGAATAAAAAGTGAAGTTGGAACTGAGTGATTCATTGATAAATCTAGCCAATCATGTAGCTGCAAGGAAAATTGATAAATTTATTTATTTGTAGCAAATAATTCCATTATGCTAGGTATGTTTTTGTGACTGATCTCATGTCTGTGCAACGTGATACAACCTTCTCAGGTTTCTACTAGAATTTCTTTATGACTATAAATGCACACAACCATAACATATTAGAAGAATTTTGAACGAAGTTCAATTTCTCCTATTAAAAGGGAAAAATGTCTATTGATGGCAACCAATGAGCCCACTGCCCCCACAAAACCTTCATTAAGGTTCAGAAATAATTTAAAGAATTATAAACTTGAAAAAGTCTCTTCGATGTTTTCTCTTGTTAGAAAAACTAAAAAAAATCCACATTAAATTGAGCTTGCCTGAAAAATAACAAATAATTCAAGACAACCTATAGATCTGATGGAAGGAAACCACAAGTTGTATCCTTACTCAAAGGCTAAAATATCTGTTAAAAATATATAACTAAAGCAACAAGAAAATGCATGAATCACCAACACTGAACACCCAAAAAAAAAAAAAAAAAGCGGGAAGATAAGACTTAAGAGGATTTCCTCACGTTCTCATTTGACCCAGTACACTAGTTTAAGGGCACACATTTGTGTTATTGGAATATCAACAACAACGAAAGCATTAGATTGAGTTTCTTTCCTATTACAAAGGGAAGGGGAGGAGGGATGGCAGCAATACATAATTTAAGGCTTCAAACGTCAACAAACAATAAGGGGAAATGGAACAACTAATTAATTAAACACATGTTGTTAAAAGGTAATAAACATTCAGAAGCAAGAAATTGAAACCCAAGAAAGAGGATTGAATCCATACCTATTTCTCCAGCCTCAACGATTTTTCTATCAATTATGCCTCATTCTCAAATCAACTGCTACAATACCGCTGCTTTCATCAAAGGTCGTGTGAAGCCACAACTCTCTACAACATTTTTTATATATACATACGATTTAGGACAGCCCTTGTTCTTTTTGTTCGCAGATATAAACACTGAAACAGATCATAGGCACCCTCAATCAACACTAATATCTGCACGATAAATGGGGTTACAGCGGATGACAACAAGAAAGTCGAACCGCTGATCAAACAACCAAATCTAAAATCACTAGGAGAACGAGGATTCACAAAAAATGGAAAGGATCCTTCAAAGCCCCTAGAGAAAACATGGAGAGAAATGAGGATTACATTGACTGAAATTGCAAAGAATACATTTGCAGAGTGAAAGAGAAGAGAGCGGTTAGGGTTCGTACTTTAGAACTCTTTTATTTGGGTAAAATATGGAAGGAAGTGTTTTGGACTTGGACTTTTAAAGAATGCTATTATATTATGTTTATATAAAAATCATTTTTATTTATCAAGAAGAATGATATATTTAAATCTTCTATATATAAAAAGTGTGTATTTAACGGAATTTGTTGGTTTAACGGAAAAACTAACGGAATTTCTTGATTTAACGGAAAAACTAACGGAATTTTTTTAATTTAAAAATCATTTAACTCCATAATTGGGCTTCAAAATTTACAATTCTAAAGCCCATGTAGAAGTATTGGATGTCATGCTCATTTTATAGATATATTTCTCTCCAAAAGTTTCATAAACTTTCAATGTGGGATTGTGCATTTTATATATGCTCTTAACTCCAATAGTTTTATAAATTTCCAATGTGGGATAGTGACAAAAAAAAATGTTAAAATGCTCATCAAAATCATTTTTAAATGTATGTCTAATTGACTAATTTGATTTTGAATTACAACTAATTAAATTGTAATATTCACTTTCATTCTTTCATTTATTTAATTTTCAAATTTAATTTAAATTACACTTGATTATTAATATATTAATGTTAGATATTATTTTCTATAAGTTTAAAATATTTTAATTTAACAAAGTAAACTATTTTAACATATTTATTTTTAATTTTTAGTGTTGGGACTAATTGTAGGATATATAATAATCTAATTAGTAAAGATAGATTTACTTTGAAATTATTTTTATGTATTTATTGCATTCGGTTCGACCGCAGTTGAATTTTCCACAAACTTCATGTCGGAATCATTCTCGATTGTGAATCAAAATCCTTCATCTCCATTTTCAGATATCGGAATTATCAAATCCGCAAACTTTTCGTATAAATCCTATGATTAATGCTCATGTTTAGTTCCTTAATTAATAAAAAAAATTAAAATTCTTCTAACACTATTTAGCAATATTATAGTATTATATTAAATGTTTAGTAAGTATTATTTTTAAATATTAAATGATTTTATGATATAGTAAAAAATCTATATTTTTATAATATAGAAAAAAACTATTTTTTAAAATAAAATATATTTAATGTCTTAAAAATAATTAAAATAATATTAAAAATACGAAAGGTATTATGACGCTTATTCTTCGTATTGACACGCCTAAACTTGTGATTCTTGATTCTCAACATCGACATCTCGCAACGCATTACGCCTTTTAGAACATTATTAATAAATGAATGGAAAATGCAAAAAAAAATTGTACTACTACATTTTAGTCACTAGGAAAAAATGAAACTAAAAAAAATGGACGTGGATATTATCAATTTAAAAATGCTAATAGTTTATTTGGTAAGGTACATTGAACTCAATGAAGAAAAAATATTTATTTATTTAGTTTTGTATTATAATGTTATCTATTATTTTATTATGTACAAAAAGTTCATGATTAAATACAAAATTTAATATAATATAATAGTACGGAACACAAACTTATACATTTTAATTTAGAATTTAACACTATTCAAGTTGAAATTAATATATCACAATGTGTAATTATTTATCAATTACATAAACATTACATCATTAATTATTTAATGAACCAAAAAAATTATATATAACTAAGCAAACGTGCATTGCACGTTGCTTAAACCTAGTGTTATAAAATGCATAAATTGTTGTAGTGATGGGTTGGCAGGATGTGGTTTGGGCTAAGATTAGAATTCTAGACTTGAGGTGGAAATTAATGTTGGTGAAGGTAGGTGGGGTCCACCAACGTCTGTATTTGTACTCACCTTACAGAATAAGTGAAATTGCAAGGTGATAAAGAACATTAAACAAAGAGAAAATGGATTATGGATAATATTTAACTGTTATATGTGTTGCAATATTTGAGCAAAATGGACAAGTAAGAAAAAGGGAGAAATTGACCAAAGTTATAAGACTTGTTTCATGTTTCAATTAAAGAAAATTTATTTCTCCTCAGGGGCTGGAATTGAAATACGTATTAATTGGCAGTGCTTAAAAAAACACTTGAAAAGGGAAATAGAAATAGAAGGAAAGAAATGATAGATTTTTTATCACACAATAAATCAGAGAGAGATTTTCGGTTTTGATATTTTAACGAGAAATTGAGTTAATAACTTTCTTGTTTCGAATATAATCTCGTTTTTTAGGGAACTAACGAAGACTGGAGTACCTTATCAGCCAAGTGAATTTTCCTCGAGTACATAGTCCAGTGAATGAAAAACTTAAATATTTTAAGATATTGATAAATTCATTATACTATTACGTTATGTGCGACTATGCGAAGTATTTGTTCAACTACATGATTATTATGAAATGTTCTCCCGATATGATATATGTGGAACTACAAAGATTGTATAATGATTATGTTAGTTTTATATTTTGTATTGGCGATTCTGTGAACAAAAGGACCAACTTGAACAATTATAATAGTTTAGGGACTGAATTGTAAAGTTTCATAGTTGGTAGAATAGCGTAGGGTTCGAGGTTCAATGTTTGGAACAAGAAGAATTCACGCCGATTTTTCGCTAGCTACTAGCCGGAGTGCTGCTTGAGCAGAGGAATCAGAGATTGCCTTGCTCGACCTTCGCCCCATTGTCGCTCGAGCGACAGACCCTTCGCTCGAGCGACGTTTTTATGGCCAGACCTAATTTTCCTTTTCCGAGAATTTTACTTGACCCATACAACCTGTTTCGTCCAACACATAAATACTGGCGCCACATCTTCTGTTGTAGAGAGGTTGAACACATTATATTCTAGATAGAATTCATGCCTCATCATACCAAAAGTTCAAACCCTCCATTGTTTATGCACCATACATTGTGAAAACATCAAAGAGTCAAATCAAAACTGAATTGTTTTCTTCGCTTGGATCTGCTGCAAGATTGTCTCATCAACTGTGTTGCATTAAGGATCAAGGAAGAACTAAAGAACGAGGAGTTCTTTGAGGAAGATCTACAAGAGATAAACTGCGTAAAGAGTCAGGATTGGAGTTCGTGTGCTCATTCCAGGAGGACTACTTTACAAAGAAGAGCCGGGATTGGTGTTCGTGTGCACATTCCAGGAAGGGCACTTCGTACTTTAGAGAGGAGATCAGAAAGCTTGTGTCGTCAACTTTACTGGTGGTCTGTAAGTTAATTGACAGTTTATAGTGGATCTTTGACTGGCAAAGTGTCCGGAGTTTTTCCCACGTTGGATTTCTCCATGAACAATTCTGGTGTTGTTTACTGCTTTTTATTGTTTTGATTTAACTGTGGTATTCAAAGACATACTAAATTGAATTGTATGAATAATCACCTAGACATAATTAACTTGTGACTTGTTGCCATGCAAATATTTCAGCAACTAATTTTTTCCTCCAAATAGGCATATATTCCGGACGAACCAAATCCACATTAAATTGAGCTTGCAAAAATTCTATATATTTGACTGTAAACAACCCACAATCAGATCTGCAAAACAATAAAGCATACACGAAAGTTAGATGGAAATGACACACGGAAGAATGCATATATGTCGACGCTAAATGTTATATTATACCAAGCTTACCCATTTGTTTGTCCATGAACTCCAACCCTCTGATAATGGAACATCTTGGTGTTAAGATTTTCTTTACGTGCTACATGTGACTTTATCAACCAGGGAACGACCACTTGAATAGGCTTCATACATTCGGCCAGCTGAGCAGTACAGATGTGTTTTGGTAAGCTATTATAAATATAAATAGTTCGCTCCATCAAATCAATCTTTAGCGCAAACCAGTTAGATCTCGGTACACAATAAGGAACATACAAACATCGACAATTACTCCAGTGTTTACCAAGCACTGGTGAAGTCCCTTCAATATAATCGACGAGATCTTGGTCGAATACGTAGTTAACATTTTTCTTCTTAGGTGTACCCATTTTTAGGTAGGCTTTCTTGACAAGTTGTCAAAAATAACAATCCAATATGACACAGTCTTGCTGAAATATATGTGGATATGTAACTACCCGTTCTCTAATGTGGTATAAGGCCGAATCGACATGTTGTACGATAGGGCATGAGTAATTAAATGCATTATTTTCAAAGTAATAATTATGTTATACACGTATTACTTACATCATCTATAAGCTACCTGTCGTCTATCAATAAATCATCAAAGAATTTTCATTACACTTCACAAATAGCCAAAGTTACTACATTATTGTGAAAACCATGATATCAACATAAGTAACATGTAAATCGAAACTTATGTTCATTTCAATGTGCCATCCACTTGAATAAAATGAATTACCTCTGCGATGCATTTGCCAACCACTTGTTGAGGTTTTCAACTTTTGCAGGATCTACTTCCCTTAGAGGATTATATGCTTGAATGTTCAACAATTTTCTCTTCTTTAATGGATTAGTGTATGGAGAAAGTAGCACGACTGATTTTCTCTTAACTCGATGCCCTCTTCCTATAGCCAATTCGGAGTTTGGATCATCAATCACAATGATTTCGTTACTAGGTTGACATTCATGTGAAGATATCAAAGGCTCTCCAACATTTCCTACAAAGGTTGATCAAACACAATTTAATCCATTTTAACACACAAAATTGAAAAGTGAAATATTCAAATGTGAATTATATATACATTTGTTAAATATGTTTGAATCCTCTTTCATCCCAACGGTCTTCTCACTTACCTCATCTTGTCGAGCTTTCTCAGTCCGAAATTTATCTCCAATCCAAAAAAAGGCCATTGTTGGTACACAACTATGGCAAATGAAGGATTTGTCACAAATCCTACAAATGGGACCCAAACAAAAAAATTATTTTTAGCTTATTGCAAAGAGTAACAAAGAGAATATACCATCATCATACGTAGGAAAGCCTCGTGTTGTTTATTCGGTGTGACTTCTTCTTGAGCGCATTCTTCAATAATCACTGGCTCTTCCACTCTTGCCTCTTCGTTGTGTTCACTGTGTGTACTATAAGCACGGTCATCAAATCCACTCATTTCCTATTGAACTCCACCTCGACCAACCAACTGGAGAAATAAATCAATTTTCTTTTCCACTCGGCTAAAGTGCTCCAACATCTTACCTCGTATCCTCTCAACTCCTTTCAATTCTTGTTTTATTGTCAGTGATATAATCATAAGAAGTGGTTGGTGGTCGTCCAACTGCTTTAGATGAATGTCCATGGCTAGATACAAATGGTGGATCACATTTTCTTGATGGTACATCATCACTCTCATCATTTTCTTCAACATCATCCTCAAATTGGGCATTATCTAGCTTAGGATCAGCATCATCATCAAAAGGTCCGAATTCTTTCCAAAATGGCTCCAACAATTCATCATCGATAGGATTTAGAGTGCAATGTACCTCAATCTGAGAAAACAATAATGTTTAAGTATTCAGTCAATTGTTTAGTTATAATTTCAATACGCCATGTAGATATTATTAAATAAAACTCACATTTGACGATTTCAAAAATGTGCAAAGTGTTTCCCCCCTAAGTTGCTTACACATTTCCTAGCCTATCATTCTTGAAATTCTAGAGTCATCCATCACATGACCAAATCTCTTTCCAATACTGAGAATTGCTTCAAATGCCCAAATTTGTACAATCAGGAATTTAATTTTCAGTAACAACTAAAGAAGTTTAATGTATAAAATACTTTTAGAAAATAGTACCATGATTGCAAGGGAAAATCCATGCAGAGAATACGGATATCGTTCAGAACTTGTATAATTCTTCAAAATTTTCCCCAAATTATGCTTGAAGACCTTAGTAGTGTACTCATATGATTTTTCCCCCATGAGTAGTTGTTAAATCTATCAAGATCATCCACCAAATAAAACCAAAACGGGTTAATATATGAATTCTTTTATGCAGCCAAAATTACATATACCAATATAACGAGCAGACCCAACTTATATTTATCGCTCTTGTGTTTGCAACGTTTGAAAACATCTAACAATAAGCCTCTCTTTATTCTGCCGTTGCTACGCTTGAAACGTTCTTTAACCAGTCTACAATTATACTCTAGAGTCGGATCTTCGTCCTCTATATCTCCCGCTTTAAACCTAGCCACCAATGTAAACTCTTGCAATCCAAATCTTGCAAGCTTAGCTCCGATTTTAATCCATATGTCATTTTCTTTTGAGGTACTTATTGACCTCAGAATTAACTGGTAGACCAATTGTGACGTAAGCTTTATATCCATCAAGCTCAATAACTATCCAAAGCAAGAGTATGTGAATAAGTCTTGATGTAAGTCATAGGTGTAGAATACTTCATTAATCGATTTCATTCTACACCTGTTACTTATCTTCACGTTCACTATGTCTTCAGCATCCATTTTTTCCTGCGACAAAAAATGCAAACAAATACCAACAATTAGAACGATAAACTGAAGTAAGGGACTGTCTAGCATAAATGATCAATTTTTTTAAACCAAGTGCAACAATCCATTCTTGAAAAATCAAGTCGTGATTTTTTTTTTTTGGTAACTATAAAATCTGCAAACCAGAGAAATATGAAACGAACACTAATAATTCATTTATTTATCACAATTTACACGCACAAGCCCAAACAGATGATAATAATCAGTGAAAGATCAAGCATCAATACATAGTATAATCAATCAATTTAACAATTGACACGGTAAAATTAAATGGAAAACAATAAGTCCTCAAAAGCAATGGTACACACTCTTGCCATCAAATGCGAGCAATAGATAAAATACAACAGAAAAATCAAAGAATTGAAGCCATAACCTTGCACTTCTAGAAATCTGTAATTTGAGTAAAGCATCAGTTATCCTTCGCAGCTGAGTGCTCTACCTATCGGAGCGTCGAATACTAAGATGAAAGGGGAAGAAGGAAGCCGTTCGTTTTTTAAAATGGAAGTCGTTCGCTTTTGAAAATGGAGAGTAAGGGAAAGGGTTTTACAGTGGGTGAAATTAGAGGAAAATAGTGAATTTTGAGTTAATAGTTGAAGGGCAATTATGTCATTTTACCATTTTATTACATTCTAATTTTTTTTTAAATGTGAGTCAAATGTCATTTGGCCAAATATTTAGCCCTGTTTGGAACCCTTTTTTTTGTACAATTTCTATTTCTCCTACGGTGATTTACTGAAGAAAACGCCAATTTGTTTCCAATCACATTTCCAAAGTGGTGGGTCCCACGTATTAAACAATGAAATTCTAACAATTTGTAAGAAAGCAGTTGCTAAAGTAGACTATTCTTGGGCACTTTAATTGGTTTTCCCAATATTACCCTCATATGTGTTGGTATGTTTACCTTCCAATTGTTTTTTCTGAAAACAATTGAACGTGCAAAATAAGAATTGAATTTTGATAATGGAGGTTCATCAACTACTCATTATCTCAACTTCACCAAAATTGGAGTTATGCATGTTCGTCAAATGAGATTATCTCAACGTCGCCCACATTAATTTTAATCCGATCATGTAATAAATAAAAACAATCGAAAAATAGAAATTGGATGAAAAAATAAAACGACTACGCATACATCGAAATGTGGCCGAAACCGTTTAATACAATACGACCCTAATTGAACCACGTTCGCGATGCACAACTACTAACGTAATGCTTGCGCCATGTAATCACGTAGTTGCATCCACGACATGTCCTCTTCAACTATTGCATCTAGCTCCGCGGCAATTTCATCATCTTCGTCAGGTAGATCTATCTCGACTTCGTCGGCTCTACGAAAACCCTCATCCAGTCGACCGTTTCTCCGAAGAAAGTTATGTATACCCATTGTGGCCACGACCACAGCTGTTTGCGCTCTCATATTATACCCAGGCATGCGATCAATTATCTTCCATCTCTGTTTCCAAACACCGAATGTACGCTTAATAACGTTGCGGCACGATGAGTGATGAGAATTGAACCGCTCTCGTGCATTTCGGAAACGACGACGTTGTCTTTCCCTTGCGTTGTTGAATTCTTGAAAATGATATCTGATATCAGATCCTTTATATGTAGCCATGTATCCAGGCCTATGTGCGAAACCAGAGTCCACCAGATAGTATTTACCGCTCGCGGGTTGGGGAAAATTGATTTCCTGATTGTACAGCACGAGCCAAAATGCGGCTGCCGTGGGTATTCCCGGTGGTTCCCGGCAGGACAAACGTGAAACAGAGATTGAAGTCACAGGTGGCCACTACATTCTGGGTTGGAATTCCCTTTCTTCCAATGTAACTCTCTTCCATTGCGGGGCAGCACAGCTTGCACATGAGTTCCATCTATCGCACCAATGCAATCCTGTAGCATTAAAATTTATCAACACAACATCAATTCATCAGCACGGTACATGTCGTACCATCTACGACGTTAATAAAATAACCTAGAAAAGAGGATATCGTTCCATGTTTGGATGATGGTGAGTTGCCCCTTCGTTGTACTGCGGATCTGGTTTAATCATGGTCGCCGCGAAAGCCAGGCATGCACGCAAGACCTTCTTAAAGTAATGGTTGATCGTCTGCAACGAATGGCCGAAAAGCGTTTGAACTTGCCGATATCCTTTGCCGTGTACTAGAATACACAAGAACATTCCCACCTGTTCGTATATGTCAATGTTCGCGCTGCTAGAAATTATGTAATCGTCGCGAAGTATGTGCGTAAAGTACATAAACATTGGCGGGTACATCCTAAACTCCTGGAAACACGTTTGTGGATACACATGCAAATTTTGTAGCATAAAAATGTTGCCACATCGCGTTGTCGGAAATAAAAATCGAAGTGCTCTACCTGGTGCCAAGTACTCTCGAACAAATCGCTCGGCAATTCGACAATACTGAAGCCATGTGATAATGTCCTCTTGTAACTGCTCCATGACATCTTCATCAGAACTCGTATGCTCATCAGACATCTATTGAATGTCACAGTCTGTCTCTGAAATTGTGGACACATCAGACGTATCCGACATATTTGGCCAAATTTATTTCAGATCTGTAGAAATTTCAAATGTTGGAGAAAAAATGGAGAACTCTACACTTTTTAGTAATGCAATTCTTTTTTTCTCGTGGATTGCAATTTATAGAGATGAAACCACATGAGTAATTATGGCAAACAGAAGTGGTTGTTGAATATTTCATTTGTACTTTTTGTTTTACTGATACCTTTAAGGTACATCTATTATTGGTATGTTGACAAAGTTCATATTTATTACTATTAGTTTGTTGACGATTGGGAATCAAAAGTGGGATAAATAATTTGCATTTTCAAAACATTAGGAATTGTTCCCTGCAGTACGAGCACTATTGCTTTGTTGAAATATTGAAAGCATGAAAAAATCCAGTGCAGTGAACTGATGATACATAGAACATAAATTCCTAGGGGACAACGATACACGAAGTCTTAAATGAAATACATATGAAAACGCATGTGATGTACACATGAAATTGAAAGACGACAACGGAAAAACCATTACAAACTAATCGCAAACAGCCGAATAAATGATTCACTCCTTATGGTTAAGGGAAATATTGTCTCGCTCGTGACAATATTCCATGTATTTAAATCTCAAGTACGGTGTTTTTGCAGCACAGTAAAAGTTACGGTTATTTTTGTCCCGTAGGAACCATATAGCAAAGAGGTGTAGCCGATCACCTTCCATAACATGACCGGACGACAAAAGATCGTCAATGCATTCCTCGATTGTCATTCCTACCCTACGGTGCGAACGCGCAATTGACACAAGATCCGTTCCAACACTAACCATGTGCTCAAGCAAAGCCAAAATCTCTCGAGCACCGTACATTTTCTTCTTTGCTTTCCCCCTCCTGTTTTTGCTTTTTCTTTTGTCCCCACTATGGGGTCCAGATATATGCATGGATGATGGAGCCCGACCTTCGACTGGGCTGCCACTGGAATCCGTTGCCTCCGCGTTAATGGGAAACTTGTCACCTCCTAATTCTCTGTCGCTGTCGGTGCCCAAATCAAAACCACGATGTGACAACTTTGTTGGGGACAACGCATACTTGGTCGAGTCACCGGTGTCACCGAACAATCTGCCATACATGTCATAGATCTCGCTACAGTTGAAGTTTCTAAACTTCGCGTACTTTGGGTTCTCCTGCATAGAAAGGTTGACAACAAATAACGTTGGCATGCAAAAGACATGAGAAACTGTTGGAGTTACATTGTATCCATGGGCAAAAAAAATATTGGGTTTCATTGGGAATGCAGGCAAATCAGGACTTTTCCTTACTGGTTATCACATATTGTACAGAAATTGGAGATGCAACAACTTTTCGTTCATCATGCTCTCATTTATACCAACACAACCAACATCATTATAAACAACAAATAGCAACACGAAATTGGGAAACTAACGTTGTGAGAAATAATCCATCTACCTACATTGCTTGTTCGGCCAGTGTCTCATGTTTTTGTGCCTCATTTATATCCGAATGATTTGGTGCAGACAGAAGAAAAAAAGTACCTTAATTTTATTATCCCACCAATGATCCGGGGCATGAATTTGTCCGGTACCGGAGCAGTACTCAATTCCAGTGCAGCGTAGCAACTCAAACAGGAGCTTATGATCAGCACGTAGTTTGTTCCAGTAATTCTTCATCTGCGTCGTCGTCCAGTCCTTTCCAGTCGAGGCGTTGAACTTATCTGATATACGTTGCCATCCTTTTGAGGAGAAACATTTGCCTCTTCGGTGGCCTTCTACTATGACAAGTTCGCAGGTGTCAATGAAAATTTTATGCTCTGTCTGGTTCCACCTTGCTGTCTTACGCACCACGCCTTGTGCTGCCTGGGACTTGGAAGAAGCAGAGGGAAACTTATCTGGGCTCTCACTTGTGAACCGATGCAATGGGAAAGGACCGGTGTAAGAGAGAGGTAATGTAGACTTACCAAACCGGGGATAATAATATGGCAGTGAACTTAGTTTGACGTCTGATGTTCAATGAGCGATTACAGTCATGACCAAGATGTATCATTCCAAATACATATGAAAAATGAAAGCCTATATTATTTGTCCCAGGATTAGGCGTTAAAAATTCTTATTTAATTTGGAGTTAAAAAGAATCGGAATAAATGCAAAAATCCAAAGAAGTTACCGTCTACATTGCAGGGGTCCCACAGAAATGGCGGTCATGCTATAATTTGTCGACAAATTTTGGCATTTTAAGTTCAACCCATGCACAGAAAATCACATAATCGCTACATTTGTAACAAATGGACAGAATAAATGACGCCAAATCGGTCGGATGAAGAATTGCTTACCGTTTGGTCGGGTGAACTTTGCCGGAGGGAGAAGTCGGTTTCCATTGAAATTTTTCACGATTTCGTGCTAGACAACAGATTTTTGGCCAGGAAAACCTCCAGATCGAAGCCGGGACAAAGCGGATCTCTGAAAATTGAACCACGTTCAGAAGCCGAAAAATTTCAGGTGAAGCGAAGTTTATTGGGTCTTCGTTTGGGATGCTTGGTGGAAGCCGCAAGTAAAATGGACGTCCAGAAGAGATTTGGGTTTTCCGTTCACTTTGGTCCAGAAACAGGACTGCTCTGCCGTCTCAGATTTTGCAAGGCGAGTTGGTGGAATGGGTTAGGAGAAATGAAAGAAGGTGCAATTACAAATGGGGGCAAAATTGGAAGCACATTACAACAGGTAGAATGAATAAAATATTGGGTTTCTGACATTGAAATGGACTTTTGAGAGTAACAGTTCAAAATACTGTAGGAAAAATAGAAATTGCACGGAAAAAGGGTTTCAAACAGAGGCTAATTCAACTCGGCCGTCTCGCCAAATTCCCCCAAATTTCCCTAGTTTTTTACTAGATAAATTGAATTTAAAACGAAAGTCATGGTTTACCACAACTACAAAACAGGTATTAATTTGTTCAGGCACAGTAAAATATTAATATATTCTAATTTCAAGAAGGGGCAAAAAGAAAAGAAAAAGACGACGGGTGATGCAAAATAGTTTGGTTCAATGAACACACAAGGCAAGAGTATAAGTAAATTAATAAATGAAAATGATATGTAATTTATTTTAAAATATTACTGCTGAAGAATTAAAAAAGTGGCATCCAGAAAATCAGGTTAATACATAGGCATACCTTATTTCCTATACATTCCATACCAAACACGTGCAGTACCATTTTTTGTTGAAATTTCAATATGGGGCACCGTATCATCTGCATAATCGAAATAAAAGTTTCCATTTGCAATTAGTAAATTGCCTAGCCTCTTGAGGTCGAAGAATTCTCAGGCCATTCTCTTTCAATCTTGTAAAGGTGTGAAGCTGAGAAAAAAAGTGAGATGGAGTATTTTCCCAGACCTTACACAAAGAAGGTCTCAATTTGCTGGGATAAAATTGTATAATCTCGTCTATATGCCGATAAAATTCAGAAAATAAAATAAAATGAATTCATAGAAACGCAGCACAAAAAGAGATTCAGATTAAACGAGAGATCCCATTCTCTAGAAATTGGAGCACCAGCCAGGTTAAGCCACCAAGGTGAGAGGAAGGAGGTGGCTGCTTTTCTCCAAATCATCCACTACTTTAAAGTCGTCGATGGACCACGGCGGTGGAGACTGGAGAGGCATTGTGTGTGGATCTGGGAAATGAGGGAAGAAATGAATTAAATGATACGTGGCATCGTGTGAGGTTAGGTGAGATGTATTATATATCTGAGTTTTTAAAAAGAAATAAGCTAAATTTTGATTTTTGAAATGGAAGGTTGGAAAACATGGATGGATAATTACTTCCATTAGAATCTTCAAGAAACTTTTTAAAAATAAAAATATTCTCTATATAAATTCTTAAAATTATATTTTAAAAAAACCTCCAAATTAACATTTTAAAATAAATATTGGTTTGGCTCTTTAAAAGACAATCTCGATTTTTGAAAAATTAATTTGATGAGAAAATTTTGTAGAATTAACATTTCACCATAGCAACTGGTTTTACCTCCAAAGCAACGAAACAAATTGACATGTATAGCTGGTCGAATATTTCAAAATTAATTGAAAACATTTCTCAATAAAATGAATTACATTCAAAATAATCGATTTGTACTACTTGATATAGACAAATAATTCACTATAGAATTATTAATGTCCACAAATTAATCAATTGTTGGCCAAATAAAAAATTATATAAAGAATCACAGAAAAAAAAGATACACGATTATCAAAGGAAAATTAAAATTTTATAAATAAAAGCAAAGGTTAAAAATATTCTACAATGTTTTCCATAATTAAAAAATTAGTTCATCATCATTGTATGAGAAAAATACAAAATGAAAATGATAGTGCATCATCAGGTATAGGAAAAAAAACAAAAGTGAAAAACAATCTTGCACCGAGCTTGAATCCTCCCTTTCAATGAATTTTCCGAGTCCAAACCCTACTTCCTTGCTTTGTAGTCTTCTCTCAATTTTAGGACATGTTTGTTCAGCATTATTTCCTCAAAATAATGAGAATGCTGACCGTTATCTTCCAAGAATTGGGGCCCACCAAGACACATGACAGTCAAGAATTGCGACCCAACAGTCTAAATTGTTCTATTAATGATGAAATAATGTTGAACAAACATGCACTAAATCTCGATATGCAAGCTTTTCTAATCAACCTGTTCTATATATTAATCTCCAAAATGTCCTTTTCTAATCAAATAAAGTCTCGATATACAACCTTTTTAGATCTTTAAAAATGTTCTAACATTGACCAAACCCCTTAAAAGTAAGTTCAAAACTGAAAAGGTAATTTTCGAAAAAGGGGCACACACGCCAGCTAGCACGGGTCCATGATGTAATCTGCAATATTTGCAGCATTGGTCCCTGAAATTAATTTTTTTTCTATTTATCCCTATTTTCGTGACCCTTTTCTCGACCTTCTTGGCCTCACGCCTTACTTGATTTCTTGTTCAAATTTGTAATTAACCTAAAAAAAACAAAATAAATGCCAAAACAATAGATATCACATTTTAAACATGTAATTATAAATATTCAATGCCCAAAATAAGTATACAATATACACTTATCACCAGACTCGTATGCATTGATATCAATGCCTTTGGCATCAACACATTGTCCCCTATATGACCCAACTTTGACTAGGCAAACTTTGTTTCTTTCCCCTACATATACCTCTTCTACTTGTGCCATTGGTGATGAGACTCACTACGCAAATTAAACAAAGGCCGCCACTTTTTCGATATTGTGCCAATTCCAATTTTGAACTACCGCATGAAAGAAGGTGGTATCATATTGAATAAAAATGACAACTTTTAATCGTGATATGTCTTTGCTTTTCATAGTCAAGATGTTTCCCATGGGATGAGACTTTAGGGAGAAACTCTATTTCTTTCTCAAATTGAAATGCGGGATCTCTTGTTGATCCAGTAGTGAGGGTTTGTTTTTGCTGTTATAGAATCCTATGGATTTAAACTAAACCTAAAGGCATAATATAATAGGAGAGAGGGGGTCAAAAGAAAGTAAGGATCCCAGGCAAATATGTTTCAAGAGTCGGAACCTTTGTGCTTCAATCTCGATAGTTACATTTGTTGGAATAGCCAAGCAAATATGCCTCGATCCACCGGAGAAGAATCCAAGTGAAAGCAGCACTTACTGTGGAGACAAATGCCTCTTTCGTGATTGACACACATTTATGTGTCCAATGGTAACATAGTGGCAATGTTTTGGACCACTTCTCAATCTTTCATTTCTGTCTTTCAACAGCGGTATCCTTGCCCAGGCAGGTTGGATACTCTTCCTTCTCCTTTAGGATAGGATCGTCGACATTGGTCATTCTACCACTATTGATCACGCCATTTTCTAGTAGTTATAGTTTGCGGGAACGCACAAGGAATTATTCTTTCGATTGCTTCCCCTTGCTTTTCACTCTTAAAGGGTCTCTCTCTTCTATAAAGCAGCGCTACCTGAAGTAAAGAAAGCTCAATAAAAAAACAGGAACATGATGCACGGCTTGGGCATATCATAAATGAAAGCCCTGAACATTTCATATTTTGGTTTCGTTAGTCATAATCTCTCATATATTAACATCATAGTTAACTTAAGAATATCTTATTAATGCATCATGATATACTGATGGTTGTGATTCTATTTTATGATTTACTAGTGCGTTGTGATGATGATATCAAGAATGAATATGCTTACTGTAAGTGTTATGCCCTAGGTCCAATCAACTTTGGACATAAGCACCTTGAATATATATATATAATCGATACATATTTATGGCAAGATCCATTATTTATTGAATTAACATTTTAATTAATTAAATAATAGAATCCGTAGATTCAAGTTTTGGTGATTTGTTAATCACAATGAGTTGTGATTGTGAGATACAAATTACGTATGACTGAATCTTAAATCGTCCGTGGTCGTATGTAATAACGAGATACGGATATCGTTATTACGGATAAACCATCACGTGTGACATTTCTTACTTATGAAGTAAGTAGTTGATCTTACAAGCTAAAGTGTGGAGACACTTGAATGAACACGTGAATGTTTTGTTATAGAACAAAACATTGGAGACCCGCTGAGAGATTCCACATGGAAAACTATCTGAGTGTCAGTGGTTAATCTCTAATGTTCGGTAGTGGAATTGGTCCTTTGACTTGAGGTCATCATAGTGCCTTATATGAGGACAGTCATACTTTGGTGATGTCGGATGTTGCTCTGTCAATGGTCGCTAATACGGCATCGTTCGGGTATGTCAAGAATCATATGAAGGTTGTGAATGATCAATAGAGGATTCGTCACTCTTAGATAGTAAGAGATTATGATCTACATTTCATCCAGTTAAGTTGATAATGAAATTATTGGCCAAGGTGAACTCATAAGTCGAAAAAGAGTTTTCGACTTACATTGACTTAACAGCAGGATAAAAGATATGATCGATAATTGAGATTGACACACGTCCATATCTCGTAATTGATCGGATCATATTGACGAAGGGATTATAGTTTTACGGTAAACGAACAAGTTTGGTTTTGTCATGCCACGTGACATTTCCCGTCACATGTATTGCCCCGACACATTGCTAGATGTCAATTTGGGACAACGAATGTAAATTGATGATAAATTAAAAGGGGTATTTTAATTTATTAGTTTTGATTAGATCAAAATAATAATTTACGTCGTTAGGCATCGTGATCGGGAACCTAATGGGTCACACACAAAAGAAAATCAGAAGAATGAGATTTACCAATTAATTAATTGACAAATGTTGGATAATTAATTAATTGGGTTGCTTATTAATAGGCCCGAATTAATTAATTGGATTAATTAATTCATGGACCGGATTTAATTAATTTGATTAATTAAATGTTGGACCGGGTTAAGTTAAGAGATGAGCCAGCCCCTTTGGACTTATATTAATAGGTTGCTAGGGTTTGAAAAATCTAATGGATATTCATTATTCTTGCTAGCACGAGAAAATAAAACCCTAGCCGTCATTCTTATTCTCTGTGTGGATCATCATTGGAGGCTGGACAATTGGACAACTTGGATTGTAGATCGTGATCATTGGAGTTCATGAATCAGCAAAAGAGTTTGCAGAATTCATCAAATGTCTTATTTCTATCACAGTTTCTATCTAAACATAAAGCAGATCCTGTTTGAGAATCGAAATTTGCTTTAATTCCGCTGCGCATGAATAAGTAGGTTCCCAACACTTACACCGTTTGCATTATTATACTATCATTCAGATTTGATATATCGGTTATTAATCGTGAATGTGAGTCTCTTTGTGGTTGTACCATACTATTTGGTGTTCGGATATATATAACGATTTAGATTTTTAACAATAATTAAAGAGTCTAAAATAAGGTATAGAGGATCCAACACCATATTTATTGCTGCTTGGACGAATAAAACTATGTATAAGTAATTTAAAATTGAATGTATGTGATCATGTTTAGTGTATAAGTAATTTAAGATTTGGAAGATCATCAAGTACATTTAATTTTAAATTGCTTGGTTGAGTAAATATAAAGATAAATTCATTGCTGCGTGGACTAATAAAATTATGCACTTCGGTAATGTCACAACAAACAAGTAAAATTAATAATACTTTTATTTAATTTTATCATCAACATTTGTTTTTTAGTCGACAAACAAATTATTGTCGATTTATCTAATTAAATAAAATATGTTTATTTTATTCACAGGGTAGAGAGTGCACATTCTAAGTTGAAGAAACATCTTGGATCATCACAAGGTGATTTTGAAACTTCTTGGAAAGTTATGCATCACCTATTGGAATTGCAATTTAGTGAGATAAAAGATTCGTTTAAACAAATCATGAATCTGGTTCATCATAACTTCAAACGTAGCCTCTTTAAGGAGTTGCGTGGTTTCGTGTCTAAGAATACGATGGATCTTATATCAAGATAGTCAAATCAAGCAGAACATAATGGTTTGGACAAAAATGCTTGTAATTGCACTCATAGATGCACACATGGTTTGCCATATGCATGTATCGCCCAATTCCTTTGTCAATTGTTCACCCTCATTGGAGAAAGTTAGATATTATGGTTCCATCAAATGATGTTTCTTCTAAGTTGAATATTGTAGTTGAATTAGAGAGTATCCAAAGTTTGTTTGGCGAATGGAACGATGCAGGAAAAGTACTTCTTAAAATGAAATTACGAGAAATGTATGAACCCTACACTACTTCTTTGGTGCCACCTGCTAAGAAAGCTAAAACCAAAGGCCGAACTTCGTAAAAAATCGACACTTCAACTAAAAGAGGTCCTTCATATTTTGAAATTGTTGACTCAAGTAATAATAGTAATTTTGTAGCAGCGCAGCTCCGCCAATGTTCCAAAGAAGGATAAACTTGAAGTTAGACGAGCTCGTAAGAACACTTTATACCATTATACAACATGTTTCGATGACAAAGTCAAAGGTTGCATATTTAACATTGTTGACGTTAAGTCTGATGGTCATTGTGGTTTTAGGGCAATGGCTAGTTCCCTTGGATTAGGAGAAGAGGCTTGGTTACATATTCGACGTGACCTTATTATTGAAATGAAATCTAATTATGATGCTTATGTAAAATTATATGGCAGCATTGAAAGGGTGAATGAGTTGTTATATATTATGGATTACTTTAATATTGGTGTCCCATTTGATCGATGGATGACAATGCCTGACATGGGCCATTTGATAGCATCTCGGTATGGTATAGTACTTGTTCTTCTATCTTCTATACAATGTTTGACATTTCTACCATTGCACTCTCAACCTTATCTACCATTAAATCATAAGATTGTATCATTGGGTTTTGTGAATGACAATTACTTTGTTCAGGTATTCTATTTTAATTATTTAACTATATGTTACTGGTGAACTTATTGCTACTAAATTGATTTATCACTTGCACAGGTCAACTTGAAGCCCAATTGTCCAATTTCACTTGTAGCGTATAATTGGTACAAATATAGAGATGACATTGCACGTGGATGGGAGAGTACATATAAAGCAAGAATACAAACATTCAAAGAGATGATTGATACTGATATCGCTACACAAGAGATTTTTAATGTAAACTCTCCATGATTAGCACGAGTATCGCATAAGAGATTTTCGTGTACTTTATTTGGAGTATCTCTCTTTAATTTCTCCGATTTCCAAGATAGGAAAATGACATGGACAGTGCTAGACGTACTCACGGAATTACTAAACGCTTTACTTACTGCTGATGTGGCTGGCTTTGACAATTCAACGCAGAAATAAAAAAGAAAAAAACCAATTAAAAGGCGCCATTTTCTTAACAAAAGACAACTCCTGTCATTGACTCATTTCCATTCGTTAGCTCCAAAGTGATAATCATTTTTTCCGGACCTTTCCCCGCCTTTTAACCCACCAAACACCCACCCCGCCCCTGTTATCACCTCACCCCCACCCCTTTATATATAAATAATTTTCTTTATTCTTGTCTCTATTTTCGATGTCATTACGGGATGTCAAACGAAGTCGAAATATTGTATTTTTAATATTATATCGAAGTACTCACGATATAGTTTCCCCAATCTCTAACGACGTGCAAAACGACCAACCGTAGTAAAAGTTAGCACTCATCGAAGTAAGACATTTCAAAATATATAAATGAATTTTCTTAATTTTGTCTCAATTTTCGAGGTTGTTACGGGATATCAAACGAAGTCGAAATATTGTATTTTTAATATTATATCGAAGTGCTCGCGACCTAGTTTCTCCCATCCTTAATGGCGGGCAAAATGGCCAACCGTAAAAAAAGTTAGCACTCGTCGAAGTAAGACGTTTCAAAATAAATAAATGGTTTTTTTTTTATTTTGTCTCAACTGTCGAGGTCATTACATGATATCAAACGAAGTCGAAATATTGTATTTTTAATAGTATATCGAAGTGCTCACGACCTACTTTCTCACATCCTTAATGGCGGGCAAAACGGCCAACCGTAAAAAAAGTTACGACTCGTCAAAGTAGGAACCTCGAAAATTGAGACAAATTAAGAAAAATCATTTATATATTTTGAAACGTATTACTTCGACGAGTGTTAACTTTTGCTACAATTGGTCGTTTCGCACGTCGTTAGAGATGAGGGAAACTAAGCCGTGAGCACTTCGATATAATATTAAAAATGCAATATTTTGACTTTGTTTGATATCTCGTAATGACCTCGAAAATTGAAGCAAAATTAAGAAAAATCATTTCTATATTTTGAAACGTCTTACTTCGACGAGTGCTAACTTTTGCTACGGTTGACCGTTTCACACGCCGTTAGAGATGGGGGAAACTAGATCGTGAATATAATATTAAAAATGTAATATTTCGACTTCGTTTGATATCCCGTAATGATCTCGAAAATTGAGACAATATTAAGCAAAATCATTTATATATTTTGAAACGTCTTACTTCGACGAGTGCTAATTTTTGCTACGGTTGGTCATATCGCACACCATTAGAAATGGGAGAAACTAGATCGTGAGCACTTCAATATAATATTAAAAATGCAATATTTCGACTTCGTTTGACGTCCCTAATGACCTCGAAAATAGAGACATGAATAAAGAAAATTATTTATATATAAAGGGGTGGGGTGAGGTGATAACAGGGGCAGGATGTGTGTTTGGTGGGTTAAAAGGCGGGGAAAGGTCACGAAAAAATTATTACACCGTCTATCACGTGATTTCTCTCCCCATGGCCAAAAAGTTCGGCGGCTCGCATGGCTCGGGCTCAGCTTGGAAAAAGCCCGAGCCGGGCCCGGCTCGGGCTCGGTGGAACCGAGCCTCATTTTGAGGACTCGGCCCGAGCAGGGCCGGCCCGTATGGCTCGGGTCGGCCCGCAAAAAAAAAAAAAAAAAATCAAAAATTGTCAACTTATTCCACTCATCATGAAACTAATAAACTAATTATAAGTGACAAATTTATCTCATAATGTATCACATAGATTATTTTGAAAAATGGGTGATATTTGTTTGTTTAATATTTATTGTATTATTAGTTTTTTACTGTTTTCATTTCTCTAAAACTCTAAGTACCTAAATATTTAAAGTAAGCATTTTCTCATTTACACAAATGTTTATTATTCTATATTAAGTGAAATTATTAGTGATATATATTTCTTAATTACATTTAAAAATTTAGCTAATTTCATCAATGGTTACTAAAATTTGTAAGAAAATTTAAATCGATCATTAAAAAGATTGCTTACTTTGTTATAATGGATAGTTACTCATTTATAAATCTAACATGTTATCCGACATAAGCCTATAAGGTGGCACAAAAAAAAAAAAAAAAAACCCGAGCAGGCTCGGGCTCGGCTCGGCTCGGCCCGCTAAGGCTCGGGTCAAAAGTTCGGGCCAAGCCTCATTTTTTTTGGTCGGGCTCGGCTCGAGCTTTTTTTTTCCGGCTCGGCTCGGCTCGACTCGACTCGTTGACATCCCTACAAGCTACCGTTATGTTTGACTGAGAGTGCCATGTCAACAGGAAGTGAACAATTCGGGAAAAGTGGGTAGTACATATAGCTTTTTCCAAATGACATTCACGAACAATGAAGTGTGAAAATTTTTATCTCCGTAATTGTGTGTCATATGCACTTGCAAGTTTTTACCCCATGTACGTAAGAAATAAATAACAATGTAAGTAAACACGTCCAAAAAGTAATGCAACACGTGGAGCAAATATAGACTAACCTTATTACAAATTATTCCACGCTCTAATAAAAATTTTAACTCCGTAATATCATGAATGTCGCTTTGACGGTTGGGTATTGCATGGAAAATTGTTATTCACATTTCGAAGTTGACTTTTATTGGTATACATAGAAACTTTGTGCATAAAGTTCATGAGATGAATGTCTTCTATTGATATAAAAAGTACCAGAATCATCAACTGGTTGATGGGAAGCAGCAGATTCAATAAGCCTAGCAAGAGAAATCCCATCTTTCAGTTATTACAGTTGTTGCCACACTTCCTGTTTCACTGACGGTATTGCCATTTAGAGAAGACTCATAAGCACCAGAGTGCTATGGATTCACAGATACATTAGTATCATACGCCATGACGAGGGGCATTTCTTGCTGGGCATATTTTACAACTGCCACATCACTAGAATCTATATTAGAAGCATAAGCTGCTGAATCAGCTTCATTGACAGAACCGGCTGAAGTAACTAAGTCCCCTGCTACAGACACCACGGAAGGAGCAGCCAAATGGAAATATATGCAAACTCGGAACACATGCGAATACAAGATTTTTAAGCTATGGAGAATGCCAGGAAAAAAATTTACATAACAAAAAGTTCAAAAATGAAATCAATAAGACATTAAAAAGTTCATGTGCTGTAACATTATTGGATAGTAATTTTGTTCAGAAAGAGATTTCTATTTCGAAGTCCTGAATATATTCAATCTAGGGCACTCCAAAACCCATACAATTGGAACAGAACATTATTAACATAGTGAAATGTGCAACAAAACTGAACGAGAAAAAAAAAAAAGGAAGCATCGAGGCAAGGGGTAAACCAAAAAATATCATATCAAAAATGAGTAGAGATAATTTTCGAGAATATCGCTGTTGCGTATGGAAATTAGCATCAAGATACAACAATTTAGAGGTACAAAAAAATTAAGTAGCTAAAAGGTGATAATCTTTGATCGAGGTTTTATTGAAATTAGATCATCGACAACGAAAAGAAGCTTCAAAGGTACCGAAAAGCTGCAATTTTTAGCCGTTCAGAGGAAGAGTTGCTCAAAGCTAGAAGAATGGATTTGGTGGAGGCTATAAAGAAGAAAGGTGGGAGTGGAG
Source organism: Fraxinus excelsior (assembly GCA_019097785.1). Taxonomy (NCBI): domain Eukaryota; kingdom Viridiplantae; phylum Streptophyta; class Magnoliopsida; order Lamiales; family Oleaceae; genus Fraxinus; species Fraxinus excelsior. Next base: position 19,675,477 of record CM032637.1, read on the forward strand.
AGTTGTAACGAGGGCTCTTGTTACACCCCATTCTACAATTCTAAGTCAAGATTTTATTTAGTCAAAAGGCAAGTGTTGAATTGTCAAATTCAAGGTCAATTTTGACTGAATTGGAATAAATTATTTTTTTGGAGCTTATTTTGCCATGGATAAATATTTGGGGGTTTAAAAGGATACAATTTTAAGTTGAGAGTTCACTTTTCAAGTATTAAAATGTAAGGATTTAAGATTGATTTAGACTTTAAGTGTAGGACTTACTTATTCCATTATTGGTAGTTGAGGGGGTTTTCTTGCAAATGCCCCATTATCTAGATTTTTTTTTTTTCACACCATTTTCTCATCATTTTACACACACAAAGGCAGAGAACACGCAGAGAGAAGAAAGTGACCGAGAAAGAGAGGGAACAAATGAAAAGAAGAAGAAGAAAATAAAGGAAAAAGAGGAGGAAAGGAAGGAGGATATGGTAAACTCGAATTTTCTTGTTATCCTCTATATTTCTTCAAGAAGTAGAGGATATATTATGTTAAATTTTAGGGTTTTAAATTATTGGTTTAATTTCAGATTGAGAGTAAGGAATATGATTCTAACTCAAGATTTTTGATTGGATATCTTCCATTTGTATCAAGGTATGAATACTACTTTTGGGTAAATCCTAGAATTTTTATTTGTATTCTTGTATGGTGTATGGTTGGGGAATGATTGTAATGATATTGGTGGAAAACTTACTTGGAAGTATATAAAGTAGATTTGATGTTTTATTATTATGGACTAAACTGTGTAAATTGAATGGTGTTGGAGGTGAGAATAGGCCATCTAGATTAGAATCTATTGGAATGGAAAAGAGTAGGTGCACATATCAAATTGACTGGATAATTATGTGTAAATGTGCGTGGATTAGCATAAATGCCAATGGAAATTGAATTAGTTGAACATGGCTCAAATGGAAGTCCTTACTTGAAATAATGATTTTATGGAATAAGATGTATATTAATTGGTTGCTATTTTTCACTAGATTGACATGGGATAATTATTCTTATGCTTGGGATGAATGGTAAGTTGATGAATTCGTTATTAGTTAAGGGGCTAGAATGTAAAATTAGCTCAAATTGATTAAATGTATAATTTGGGTCAAGTATCAAGAAAGTAAGTTCAAGTATTATAGCATTAGACATTAAATTGGATATTCATGTCTTATTTCAGGTGGCGATGAGCAGATTGAGAACATTTATCAGCCAGTCTAATTTATAGCTTGTACTCTGTGAGTGGAGAAGCTTATTTTAAAGAAATAGTTATTTATTAAATTTATTTCATATCAGCAAGTTAATTATTTCACACTTGATTAGACAGCATAATTTTCATAATCAAATGGACTTTATAGGCAGTTCTTTTAAAGTTAAATGCAGTTAATTGAAATAATTTCTTCAACATGTTATGTTCAGATTACTTATTTCACTATATTTAAAGTTATTTTAAAAACCCACCAGAATGTACCCATGTATTTTACCCCAGTCTGCACTGATGTGAATGTGTTTCCACAGTGTATGACCAGATTCAATGATTTTACCCGCTCTGCACTAACGTGAATGTGTTTCCACAGTGTATGACCAGATTCAGTTATTTTACCCGCTCTGCACTGATGTGAATGTGTTTTCACAGTGTATGACCAGATTATCAGAGGTCTTTGGGACCCACTCTCGTACACATATAGGCTTTGGGCCATGTACTAGGGTGCTTAGCCTTTGGGGCAGCTCTGCGTACGTATGACCAGTTTATCAGATTATCAGATTTGAATGGCTTTGCTTTGTACATCGAGATTACTTTGTACATATGCAAGGCTATTCATTGGGTACTTCTTGGTGTGACCCTTTAGTGTATCATATTATGATTATTTAATTGTAGATTCACAGATTTTCAGATATCATATAACAATTCATTTCAGATTATAGAATTCAGCTTATTCAGAACAGAAATACGATTTTAACTTACAGAAATGACGGTTTTACACAGATTTTGTTGATAATACCAGATTACTTATACTCGACCTATTTTACAGTTGGGTATTCAGAATACAAAGTAAGAATTTTATGATTCGATCATGTTTCAGTTCTAAAGAGAAATGATCAGGATTTAGAATTTCTTAAAGTTGTAAGAAAATAAATTAGATTTTCAGTAAAAATGTATATATGGAAAAGTATATGTATTTGCGAGCTATCCACTCATTGAGTTACAAGCTCATATATTTTATTCCATTTTTTCTTATCAGATGATAACTGAGTTGAGCGGCATTGGAGACTGTCGATCCATCGAGTTAAGCTACGCATTGACATTAGCTGTATGACTCATGTTAGTCTATTTAGCTGGGATTTCTTTTGGGATACCCGTATGTTTTATCGGAGAAATTGTATTGTGTATCCAAATCATGGGCTCACTGCCTATTGGGTAATTTTGAGTATATTTGGAGACTTTGATGATAAATAATTGTAAATGTTGATTTACCAGTATTGTATTTGGAGTAATTTGAGTTTGAAATGCTGGTGTATCAAGTTTTAAGTTATATGTGCAGTTTGAGGTAATTGATTATATTTCAAGTGAGTTTCAGTCCGTATTACAAGGGAGACTTTGTCAAAAATTTTATATATATGTCACAGTCAAAACTAGTCAAATTGCCTTGGTGGTAGGTCTGATACTTAACTAGGATCTACCATCGGCGCGCGGCATGTGTCGGGTCCATTATAAGAAAAACAATACATATGGTTTCATTAGTATTACGACTTTTGAGTTTCGAGGTCAATCTCTCTTTTGAGCTTTAAGCGAACCGAATTAATCAATTGAACTTAATGGGCTCGTGTTGATTGGTGTTCGCATATTTAGCCAACATGGGACTTATGTTAAATAATGAACCACCTAAATTCTAGTAATAAATTCAAGAAAACAAGAAAAGCACCTGAAGATAAACAAGACTTCAGATCTTGTTTCATCAGTAGTGGAATTTTCATACTTTTCCTGGAAATGATCAAAGAGAATTATGGTAACTGCAAAGAGAGTCATGGTTGTGTCCAGAACCAAACATTGTGAGTTCAATATGAGACATAATTGAGGGATTGGTTTGCAAATGAAACAAAAAATGGTGACATAGATTGGTACATATATTTGAGAATGTAGTGCATTGTTCAGCAATTGTTGGTAGAAAATTTAAATATAAAGTAGTAAAGTTTACTCATTGTAACTGAATTTTACATTATGTCGCTTTAGTTGTTGAACTTTAATTTGTTTGTGACTCATCGTTGAACTTTACAAAATGTTTTATTTAACGCTATTTACTATTGAACATTCTACATGTTCGTGTGCCAAATAATCAAATTGTTAAGATTTTCAATTAAGTCCTACGACTTAGCGCACACATATTTGGAATATTCAGTTAGAAATAGAGGTTAAATTGAGTCCGGTGATTTAAATGAAAGTTTTGTAAATTTCAATGATGAATATGAAACAAATTATCGTTAAGTGACCAAAGTGACAATAAATGAAAATCTTAGTGGCCATTAGCGCAGTTAGCCCTTTGCATAAAGCATATTTGAGAATATAGTGGATTGTTAAGAATCCGGAATGTTTAATATTATAAACCCTAATTATATTCTATCGAGAACAAATAATTTGAAAGAAAGAAAAAACACCCAAGAACATGTATAATTTATAAAGGTTCATCTCAATGTGAAATTATGTCATCTCCCGCCGCAATAGTAAATAATAGTAATTTACTATAACAAAAATAAATTTTATAAGAAAAATTCGCACACCAATCTTATCTAACATCTCATTTTGATGGTTGATTGAAAACCTAAGGAGGGCTTCACATTTATAAGATTAATTAGGGCAAAACTAAATTTTACAAGGACTTCAACTCCTTAATAGAATTTTACGAGAATTAGACTCCACAACTTAAAATAATTAAGATTCCAATTTCTTAATAAAATTTTGCAAGAACATAAATTCCTAAACAATCATTAATGAATTCGTCGATTCACAGTTTAAATTCAGAAGCAAGGCAATTCTTTCCTTTCATCATTTTCAAGTGGATTATATCTCCACCTTTTAAATTCATCCCAATATGCGCTATCCCACACACACATTTTTGTTTTCATCTATCTTAACGAGTTCATTATAATATTTTGCAAGTGTCTTTTCATTCATTAAGGATTGACCAACTCCCACAAGCATGTCTGTAGATACGTACTTGCCCACAAGCATGTAGCCTTCATCGAATTTGTCAACTGCTAGTTTTCGACATCTTAAATATTGTTTAAATCGTAGAAACTTGAACTTCAAGAGGTCGATGCATGTATACAAGCAGTACCCACTACAATGTAACCCGTCACAAGATTCACAAGATATATCTTCTACAAGCATATCCTCATTATCCATGTCAATATTACTTAGTGCAAAAATTTTACTCACTATCGAGTAGTATTGAAGGAATACAAGCACATTAGAGATCGAACCGGATAGCCAAAATTATCAAAACGAAATAAATGATTAAATAAAAAAAATTGAATCCTATATAAACTAATAAACTAAGATTAAGGTTGTGTCTAGGAGTGCTTTTCCCAAATCAAAATCAATTTTTGGGTCAAATCACAAGGTTCCACTAACAGCCCTCATTTGCACATTTTGTAGAGAAATGGAACAAAAAGGATTATTTTATCCTCCATGACATGTGCAAAGTTTCTACTTTCTCTCACCTCAAATTATCACCACCTTTGACCATTTCACAAAGACTTGCATCCTTTGAAAATGTAGTGCGTGGGCCTACCAACACAACACAAATTGAAGCAAAGTAACGTGACCATTATTGTCCAAGATAAATTAATCATATTTTTGTCATTTTCTAATTCGCAAAGCACTACAACAATTCTTACACACGAAATAGTAATTTAAAGGGTAAATGGACAACATTATTGTACCATAACAACGTTGTTATATGAACACATGCTTACTGACTTTGAGTCAAGTAATCTCGAAAACAATTTCACTCATTGCGTTGCATTTTTTGTGCATTCATTTCAGCAGTGGCTTCTTCTTGTTCATCTGAAGTTCTACCTCTGTCGCGTCCGGATCCATCGACAACTCCGGCCCGTTGAAGGAAGTTGTGTATATCCATAGTAGCTAAGATAATGGCAATCTGCACTTTGAAATTGCAACTTGTCATATGATCAAGAATTTTCCACCGATTTTTCCACACACCAAATGCACGCTCTATTATGTTCCTGCATGACGAATGCCTGAAGTTAAATTTCTCACGCGCATTTCGAAAGTCTCGTCTCCAACCCGTCTAACTGTCGTAGAACTGCTTAAAATGATACAATATATCTTACTTCTTATACGGAGCCATGTACCCAAGTCTATGGGTAAATCCAGAGTACACAAAATAATATTTTCCCGCGGCAGGATGTGAAAAATCAATTTTAGGATTATGTAGTATGCGTGAATCATGTGTGGTCCCCGCCCACCCTGCATGCACAAATGTGAAACATAAATTGAAATCACATGTTGTGAGAACATTTTGTGTTGGGATGTCATTGCATCTGATAAAATTCACTCGTTCGTCACGCGGTATAACATCTTTGACATGTGTTCCGTTAATCGCACCTATGCAATTTTGAAATAATGGATGCTTGTTGACATTTGGTACGTGATGCTCTACACCGTGATTATAGTTCGGATCAGGTCTTATTAGACCTTCACTAAATTCCACAACGGCTCCAAGCACAATTTTGAAGTAGTGTCCAACTGTTTCCAAAGAATGATTTAATAGCGTTTGAACTTGTCTGTACCTTTTTCCAAGCGCTAATATGCACAAAAACATCCCAGCTTTTTCATACACATCTACGTGTTGGCCACTACATAGTCCGTATTCATCACATAGTATATGTGTGAATGCCCGCAGCTTTGCAGGATACGTCTGAAATTTTGCATAACACTTTTTTGTACTATATTTGATGGCATCCAGCATGAACATGTGTTCATTTCTCACAAATGGGAACCTGCTCATTCAACTTCTTTGTTCACGATAGTATGTTGCTACGTCTACTTCTACCTATCGACAGTAGCGAAATCATTCAACAATGTCATATTGGAGTTGTTTCACAATTTCCTCTTCATCGTGTCGACTTCATCATCAGAGCATGGCATGAGCTCACAATGAAGATGAGAACAGGCCATTCCACTTCGTAATGTTACTGATAATGCCCTACACACTTTGAGATGAAGGAGCAGTAAGAGGAAACTCCAACAACTTTTCCAATATTTTCTTTGTTTAAGAGATTGGTTGAATGTTTCTATTTATAGACCGTGCTCCATTCGAAACTGTCACCAGTACAAATAATGGCCTTGTAGCAGGACATGAACAACTGAAAAAAATTAAAAATAAAAGATTATTGACACTATTGATTGTAAGTCTACTTGTAGGACATCATGACTGTAGAAAGATTATTTCAAAAACAAGTAGTCCAACAGCAGTGAGCCATTATGCATGCAATCACAAAAGTTGTTGAAATTATGGACACCAAATTCAAAGTACAGATACAGGTGCAGAATACAAATATTACGAGTACAGACCAAATGATTTTCATGTAACATCCCGCTACGACAAAGAAAAAAAATTACTACAAGTCATCTGAAGTGTTCACATAAACTAGTCATACTATTTTTTTATTTTATCTGTTACACTCCTCATTCCGATCATCCCTTTTTGTCATCGTGCCACTCCACTCCATTCAACCCAATCCATTTTCTCATCTGCGTTGTCCTGCATGTCAACCATTTCCTTGTTAGCCCTTTTCCTCAGGAACTTGCAAGTCCAGAAGTACAAGTCAGTTTTTTTGTAGTCTGCTCGTCGCCGCAACTCTGTCATGAGTGTCTTTGCATCAGTCACAGTAGGACCTACCAAAATGTTGATTTTTTCAGCTACTTGTTGACTATCAGAGGCGGCGTGGTCAACAAAGTACGAAAAATCCATGGCTTCTATTTCTGCTCTCTTCTTTTTTATGTTCTTGCTGCTAGACCAACGTTTGTCTCCACTTCGCGGCTTGGAGACGTCCATGCTGGTAACAAACCAATCAGTTTTGTCGCTCTCATCACTTGACCCGTTGCTCTCCTCACTATCCGGATAAGCATCGCGGTCTTTATATCCATTATCTTCAAATATGCTAAATCCTGTCTGGCACATCTGCGACGGTGTGACCACATACTTATTGTTATCGAAGGCGTCCTTGAACAACACCTTATAGTTGTATACCTCTCTGCAAACTTTGTCTATGTATTCTTTGTAGTCTTTGTTCTCCTGTTCGACATGCAAAATATAAAAAAAAGTATCCAATACGAAATGTGCAAAGCAAAAACCACAAAACAATCATGAATTAAAAATAATATTAGAGGTCAGTTTGACACAAAACAGTAATGAACGTTTTCAAATAAGAGCTATTATTTCAGGAATAAAGCTACTGATATGAGAGACCTTGGATAGATGAGTTGATAATTCGAGGAGTGATGTTCCAAATAATAGATATGAACTTTACAGTTTGAGTCATATAACTTGAATAATTTTGACACACTTCTTAAACGATTTTATTGCCTTACAGTTTCAGGTATTATATTCTTCTATTACTTATAAAGAAATCATATTTATCTCTCACTTCTTTTGACAAGGGAAAATATTATAATGGTCAAACTAATAAATTAATTTTATATGTTGAAGTACAATTTAAATTGACAAATAAAGACAAGTTCATCGCACTCTAAGTTGAGTAAAAACATGAATCCAATTGCTAATTCCTCGGCTAAGTTGTTAGAGTGCCAAGTTCATGTCAAATTCATCATTCATGTAAGAAATTTCAAGTTCCAGCCAATGTTCATCATTTGATCAACATGAGACGCAATGCTAATGTTTACACATTAGAGACAAGTAAAACTAGATTTCACGAATAATCTGCGACAATCGTGAAAGAGAAAAGACAAAAGCAAGATGGATAGAAAGGCTTTAAGAGCCTATTTGGGATAACTTGCATTTTTTATAGAACAACTTCCTCAATAAGCCAATTTAGGTTGGCCTCATCTTAAACTCTTCTGATTAAACAAAAATTTCGAAAAAATCATCCAAATAGATCAAAAGCAATTTCTTAGTCTCAAAAGGACATCCTAGCTCTTCAAAAGTCATGCCGACAAACCAAAAATGTGCTTGCAATATATGCAAATGAAAGTAAAGAAACCTTGCAGGCTGCAACAAAGTGTTCTATCTTCTATCAAACACCAACACAGAATGGGAATTATTCACTCAACTTCATTCTTCTTTATTACCTAACTTCAAACTGAAGGATATAAAAAAAGTCTTGTCCTCAAATTGTAATTTTAACTTGAATAAATGTGATGCTCTAAATGAGTTTGCGAGTTGGTTGCACATTCAAAATTTCAAAACATAGAAGCATGCAATTGAATTTAGTCAATTTAACAATACAACGTCCACTTCCAACGATAAAATATCGTCGCAAACACAAAGAGATCGAAAATATTGCAAAGCACGAACTGCAATCACAACATAGAACATAGAAAGTATGATATAGTACAACACGAACATCCAAGCTAAAGACCTAAGACATGGAGCTTTAATTGGAAATGCTGCTATTGTAAAAAAAAAAACCAGGGTACCTTAATCTTTTGCTCCCACCACTCGTTCGAGATAGCAATTGTTCCCGTTGCGGAGATGTACTTGACACCAGGGCAGTTCAACAGCTCTGTGAGTCATTTATGCATTTGACGAAGACAATCTCTATGATTCTTCAACCGTTGCTTGGTCCAAACGTGCCCGGAGTTGCTTTTGAACAACTGGATCACTTGGTCCTAGCCTTATTTCGTGAAGCACTTCTCATTATGGTGATCGTCGGGTATCACCGTCTCGCATACGACAATGAAAATTTGGTTATAATGTTTGATCCAATGGGCATTCTTTTGGGACAGTGCTTGGGTCTGGATCACCGAAATCATCGACCCTTACTGATGACAGTCGTGGATCCATGGTGTGAGCGTGGTATATCCTACCGAAAAAGTTTATCGAGTCCAGCAATCGATCCAATGATTTTTGTGGAAGAGGAAAGATTTGTCTTGGGAAAAAGGAATGGTTGTGGTTGTTGAAGCGTGTAATAAGGAGGGTAAATTTGGGAATGAAAGTGTAAATGGTTTGAGTTGGTACTGCAAAGCTGTTAGAATTTTTTCAATTAAGAATTGTACAACGATCCATTCTTTGCTCACCAACAATCCAAACTGTAATAGCCAGTGCGCCCAAACATGCTCTAAATACTTTATTCCTTAGTAACAACTCCAAAAACTTGATTGTGCAAAATCTGCAAGCATATAGGATCATTTACACGTAATAAATTTAGTGAGCTGAGAATATCCCACATGGAATAAATTTCAATCCAAGTGTATTAGTTTTGTATAGAATTCAAATTATGTAAATAAAAGAGAGAGATTTTGATTTTATTTTATTCAAGATTATCTAAAAAGGCAATAGATAAATTTCAATCTATCTAATGCTATCTATTTCAATTTTTTATTAGTAATTTAGTTATGTTCATGTGTTCTTGAAAATCGATAAAGTTATAACATATAATTTTCTTTTCCAAGGAAAATTAGATCTATTATAACCACGACCCGAATATATTACTAACTCGAATTGGAATGATTATAATGCATTAAAGTTTAGATATATGATTGCACATATAATAAATATTATTCCTAATATTTATTGTACATATGCTAATTTTGCCACATTCTAAATTTATTGCGAGTCTCTCAACACTATAACGAGCAACTAATTATCTAATTTGTTGCCAAACAATTAAAAAATGCAATGGATTTATAAAACTAATCAAGAAATGCAAGAATTACTAATTCAGTAACCTTGAACTAAAATAAATAAACAATATGATTCATCTTCAACCAATACAAAGAATCTAGTTAAACATGTTTCTAATGATAAAACGACAAGAAGAATGGGAATGTATCACCCAAAATTTATAAATATAAGCAAGAATGGAAAAGCCCTAATGCATTTTTCATCGTGGTTATGAATAATGCCCCAACCACTAGTAAAACAATCATTGACACATACATCAATGTTAATCTTGTAAGATCACACTGGTTGGGTGCGCCAATGAATCAATATAGGGGGTGTTAGAGGAAATGTAAAAAGAAAAACCAAAAAATGAGATGATAGCAAAGTCCCCCAGCCAATGAACAGGCCGCAAGAGACAGCCCATGTGAAGAATGTGACTCTCTTTGTGGTTGTACCCTACTATTTGGCATTTGGATATGTATAATGGTTTAGATTTCTAACAATAATTATATGATAGTTTATGATAAGGTGTTTGAGGGTCCAATATCCATCTACATGCGATGTTAGAAGGTTTCTTAGTAAATTTGTTCCTAGTCAATATACTCGGATAGCCAGATTATACGAAGAAAGGTTGGAAGTTTATGAAGACCAACACGATTTTTACAGTCACTTGTCACTTTCACTACAGGAAGCTTTTACTATCTTCTATCTGGTTTTGGAGGTTCACATTTTCTACTATTTGTCCTTCCATTCTTTTGAGTTTGATTGTAAATGTTACACGTGTGACCGATGCACTTATCACCACCACAACCAACTCCGCGGGGATCACTTGGTCACCTTCCCAATTGGGGTTAGTCTATTTTACAAAAACAAATAATTTTGGATATAATACAAGTTTGTTTGATATAAACTTTTTCATAATATAAAATGATTTTTTTGCAGAATGTGTGGCTAAAAAATGAAAAAGTTATTTTACTAAACGAATATATGTTTGAAAATGAGTTTGGAGAAAAAAGAAATCTAAAAAGTACATATCAAACAGGGACATAGTAGCGGTAATCTATTTTTCATGTCGTTATTTTTCTACTGCATTTGATCATATTATTTACGATTTTATTATTATAAAAAATATCTCATATTTTATGATATTAAAATATGAAATATGGAAGATCATTGATGAGTGTGTTTTGCACATGAATTTTGTATCATTGGAGCCTCATTTGCTTGATTAATATGTTGATTATCGAACGAATTTAATGTGTTTGCTAGTGTTTTGATTGAAGGAATGATGAAAGGATGAAAAAGAGTTTTTGAAGCAAAGTAAATAAAGAAAGTGAGCAGGAATTTGGCGCTCAAGCGCCCGGAAATAGCGCCCAAGCGCCGGAAAACAAAACTGGACAAATTTCAACAGAAGTGTAGCGCTCAAGCGCTACACATGTAGCTCTCGAGCGCTGGGGGTAGAGCTCAATCGCTACATAGGTGGTGCTCAAGCGCTACTCTGGTCAGTTTCGCGGCAAGCAAGAAAATTATGGTATTTTTGGGCTACGAAAAAGCCCACAAAAAGGACTCCAATTGATCAAGGATGTATAAGAAGTATAAATGAGGCTAAGAGAGGCACGAAATAGGAGTTCCACACCTTACAAAATAGAGAGAAAAACACAAGATAAACGTGGAATTTTCGAGAAGACTTACATCAAGGATTCGAATCAAAATCAAGAATTGGAAGCAAAAGAAGATCTTAGTGCAATAAATAATTCTTTTCCAACTTTTGTATCATTTAAATTCGGTGATGTATTCAACTTATGTTATTTATTTCATTTCTTTGATTATGAGTAGCTAATTTATTTATTAGGGCGAACAATATAATCTTTTGAAACCTTTAGTTATTAAATTCATAAATTTATGAGTTTTCTTCTTCCATGTGTTGATTTTATTATGAGTACAATGCTTTAAATTATCTGGCCAATAATTTGATGATCCATTGAGTTTCTTACGAGTCGAGAGGTGAGTTCGAAACTTAGAACGTATAATAAAATCCGGTAACGAGGTATAACGTGTAGAGATACCTATACTAAGTGTTGCGGTCGTTATATGAATTCCTAGTGCCTTAATTCGTTTAACTAAGGAGAATTTGCATAGAGATATGGAATTGACTTAGTTAAATAGGCTCAATGAGAACTCGAGAGGGGTAAATTGAATATCGTAGGAGAATTCGACCGAACACTACATTAAGCTAGAATCTTGAATTGATAATTAAGGTGATCATTAGGTGAAATTGTTCTGCCCTAATACTTCTCGCATATTTGAATCTTTGAATTGTGTCTCCAATATTCTTTCATCAATTGTCATTCTTTCTAGGAATTTAGTTCTTCTAAAACATCTATATTCTTTATAATCTAAATTTAGAGTTTGTTTAATTTCATCAAATAGTAGTAGGAGAAATATATCCAATACTAAAGTATAGTCTTCGTGGAAACGATAATCTGGACTCTTAGGTCCACTATATTACTTGTTCGATATCGTACACTTGCGATATAAAAAACGTAACAAGTTTTTGGCATCGTTGCCGGGGACTATTTACTTTTAGTTTGGATTTATTTTTGTTTACTATTGTTTGATTTGTTCATTCTCTTTTATTTATTTATTATTGTCTCCTTTTCTATTTTAGTGTGTTTTATTTTTATCTTTCTTTACAGAAAACGGTGTTCATTGCATGCTCCGTGCCCAAGGCGACGTACTTGAACCGTTTGACTCGAAGATAGAACGCACCTTCATTCAAAATGGATCCAAGAGGAACATGTTAACTTCATTCAAAATGTACATGGGATTTCCAGAGGAACATGTTAACTTCATTCAAAATGGATCCCGCAATTTTAACCCGTACTCTCAGACTTACAATCCAGGATGGAGACATCATCCAAATTTCAGATGGTCTGAAAATCAATCAGGACAGGTTCCAAATGCTCAGCAGGAGAATATATCAAGTTTGGGGGAGATATTTCATCAATATGTGCAGAAAACAGACAAAGTATTCCAACAGATTGATACTACTTTCCAAAATCAGCAAGCATCCATCAAGAAATTGGAGATACAGATTGGTCAGATAGCTCAACAACTCTCAGAGCGTCTACAACGATCATTGCCAGGCAATACAATGACGAATCCTAAAGAGCAAGTGATGGCAATAGAGGTAATGGAAAACGATCCACCTAGGGCTCCTGTAAAGATTAAAGCATATGTACCTCCACTTCCATTCCCCCAAAGACTTCGAAAGAAATCAATAGAGGAAAATCTTCATGATATCACTACAAGGAGCGGAGTACAAGTATCAGAGATTACTGTGAAACAACCAGAAAGAAAAGAAGATTGGGAAGATGTTGACGAAACTATAATGGAAGAAAAATCTACACCCGCCTCAATTGAGAACAAAGAAAGTACAGAGGCATTCACTACCAACGCACTAAGTCCAGTCAAGGCTTATGTTCCTTCCATACCCTTTCCTCAAAGGCTCAAGAAGAACAAACAAGATACAAAATTTGACAATTTCCTTGAGGTTCTCAAGAAACTCCAGATCAATATTCCCATGATTGATACAATATTACAAATTTCGAGCTACACAAAATTCTTGAAAGAGATGTTGACAAAGAAGAGAAAGTTTCCTGAGTTTGAAGTTGTAGCATTAACAGAGGAAAGTAGTGCAAGAGTGCTAAACAAATTGCCTCCCAAGTTGAAAGACTCAAGGAGTTTTTCTTTCCCAATTTCAATTGGAAATTCTTGTACAATTGCTGCATTGTGTGATACAGGTGCTAGTATAAATCTAATGTCATATTCTGTTTACAGAAAATTGGGATTGGGTGAAGTCAAACCAACATCAATAAAGCTACAACTAGCTGATACTACAATTTCAAAACCACTTGACAAAGTTGAGGATGTGCTAATAAAAGCAGAAAATTTAATATTTTCGGTGGATTTCATTGTATTGGACACACCAGAAAATCGAGACATTCCAATTATATTGGGTATGTCATTCTTAGCAATGGGTCGAACTCTAATTGACATGGAGAAGGGTGAGATAATATTGAGGGTGGAGGACAAGCAAGAGATATTTAATATTTATACCCCCACTTGAGACACCTTCCAAGAACAATCTTTGCTGTGGAATTGATGAAGAAAAACCTCCTGGTCAACGAAGTTGTAAGAATAGAAGACCAAATTTCGGTGGACTTCTTGGTAGATATAAAAATGGAAATATCAAAATATGGAGAGCACAAAAAGGGTGTATGAATGAAAATTGCACAATGTGTCATGATAGCATAAAATGGTTCGAGCCACCATGATCAAATATGTCACGGGACAAAGTCTAGCTAAAGACTATAAAAAAGCGCTTCTTGGGAGGTAACCCAAGTTCTATCCTTTTTTTTTATTATATCGTTTTCATTTTTAGTTTGTTTATTCATTTGTTTATCTTGCTTATGTTATTCTATCTCTCTTGGTGAATTGTAGGCAAAACTCAAGTTTGAGGGTGAGCGCAAGAGACATGAAGATTGACATTCAACTCATCATGGGACAGAAGCTTATACCGATTAAGGGGTCATTTTGAGTTTTCAATGACACTTAGTGTCTTCTCAGGTAAGTCCCCTTTCTATTCTTCTTTTTAACATTGGGGACAATGTTTATATTAAGTTTGGGGGTATTTTTTGGCTTATGTATTGTGTGCATGGTTAATTTATTATGTGTTTTTTTGTGATTGTGTGATTGACTTGTGCACTTTATTTAAAAAAAAAATCTCTGCATTTTCTTTATGAATTTAAAACTTTGGTGTGCTTGTGTAAGTTCAATAGTCATGCCTCCATGATGGAAAAAAAAATCTCTGCATTTTCTTTATGAATTTAAAATTTTGGTGTGCTTGTGTGAGTTGGATAGTCATGTATACATGGTGAATATAGCTGAGAAAATGAATTAGTTTGTGAATGATGATAAATTATGTGCTTGAGTCGCAATTTTCGTTTATCCATGACAAATGTGAAGATTTTGATGCACTGAATTGATGTATAGCATTGTACATGAACAGGAGGTTCACATGCTTAAGTTAGAGCCATGACCTAGAGGCTTAACCCCATATTTCATGATTCACAAAATCTATTGACTACAACTATATTTGGAATATTTTAACTGGTGAAGGAAATGGTTTAGGATTGTGATGATTCCGTGCGTGTTATAAAATTTGTGTGGAGTGTTTCGACTCTCTAATAGATGTTTCGTGATGACCGTATGCTAGGAATCTAACCCCACGTTATCGTGTTTGATATTAAAAAAAACTGCTCTAATTTAGCTTATGTCTCACGCCAGCACTTTTTTGACTCGAGTGATTAAGTCTGCAGGGTATCTATGACCTGGTACCTTTTTGGCATTCAAAAGCTGGGGAGTTACCGACTAAAAGCTCACTACATGGGTCAAGAAGCGAAATATGGGTGAGGTTAATAAAGGGCTAACAAAAAGGGAATATTTTGATGTTTGTTTTCGGGGCTTTAGATAACTTGTGGGTTTGAATCACTTAGCGTAAGCTAATTTGTTGAACACTCACTTTTGGGAGGATCATCACATAAATAGACTGTAGATATTGTCGGTTAAATGAATCCAAATTGGAGAGGTGTAAGGACGTAAAAGAATGAAACTGAGCTAAGGAATACATCATTGGGAGAGCATAAAAGAAAACAAGTTTGGGGTGTGTGAATATAACGAGCGATGTAAGGAAAGAATTGTCCATTTGGGATGGGGACTGAACCAAATTGTGAATGTCAACACTGTACCTGATTTACACACACACACACACACCCGTTTGCATGGGATAAGTGAAAATTGACTCTTGTTATGTAATTTTGAAGTCATTCATAGATGTGATACATTAATCTCAGTCCTGAGTAACGACAGGCTATCTAACTAAGTTGGGTACTGTGTTCTCTTTTAGTTGATTTTCTTAGTGTATGAATTTGCTCGAGGACTAGCAAAATGTTAAGTTTGGGGGTATTTGATGAGTGTGTTTTGCACATGAATTTTGTACCATTGGAGCCTCATTTGCTTGATTAATATGTTGATTATCGAACGAATTTAATGTGTTTGCTAGTGTTTTGGTTGAAGGAATGATGAGAGGATGAAAAAGAGTTTTTGAAACAAAGTAAATAAAGAAAGTGAGCAGGAAATAGCGCCCAAGCGCCGGAAAACAAAACTAGACAAATTTCAACAGAAGTGTAGCGCTCAAGCGCTACTCTGGTCAGTTTCGCGGCGCTCAAACGCCGCGCCACGAAGAAAATTAGGGTATTTTTGGGCTACGAAAAAGCCCACAAAAAAGACTCCAAATTGGCCAATGATGTATGAGAAGTATAAATGAGGCTAAGAGAGACACGAAATAGGAATTCCACACCTTACAAAATAAAGAGAAAAACACAAGATAAACGTGGAATTTGCGAGAAGACTTACATCAAGGATTCAAATTAAAATAAAAAATTGGAAGCGGAAGAAGATCTTGGTGCAAGAAATAATTATTTTCCAACTTTTGTATCATTTAAATCCGGTGATGTATTCAACTTCTGTTATTTATTTCATTGCTTTGATTATGAGTAGCTAATTTATTTATTAGGGCGAACAATATAATCTTTTGAAACCTTTAGTTATTAAATTCATAAATTTTTGAGTTTTCTTCTTCCATGTGTTGATTTTATTATAAGTGCAATGCTTTAAATTATTTGACCAATAATTTGATGATCCATTGAGTTTCTTACGAGTCGAGAGGTGAGTTCGAAACTTAGAACGTATAATAAAATTCGGTAACGAGGTATAACGTGTAGAGATACATATACTAAATGTTGCGGTCGTTATATGAATTCCTAGTGCTTTAATTCGTTTAACTAAGGAGAATTTGCATAGAGATATGGAATTGACTTAGTTAAATAGGTTCAATGAGAACTCGAGAGGGTTAAATTGAATATCGTAGGAGAATTCGACCGAACACGACATTAGGCTAGAATCTTGAATTGATAACTAAGGTGATCATTAGGTGAAATTGTTCTGCCCTAATACTTCTCGCATATTTGAATCTTTGAATTGTGTGTCTCCAATATTCTTTCATCAATTGTCATTCTTTTTAGGAATTTAGTTATTCTAAAATATTCATATTCTTTATAATCTGAATTTAGAGTTTGTTTAATTTCATCAAATAGTAGTAGGAGAAATATATCCAATACTAAAGTATAGTTTTCGTGGGAATGATAATCCGGACTCTTAGGTCCACTATATTACTTGTTCGATATCGTACACTTGCGATATAAAAAACGCAACAATCATCACATAAATTCAAAGTTAAATTACTTTTTTACTAAAGATTACTTTAAGATTATATTTTTTTACTAACTTACTAAAAAGTAATTTTTGAACATACAGACAAACATAATGAAGACCACAAATAGAAATTTCCAATTTCTAGAAGAAAAAAATCCAATGTATTTACTGTACATGAGGGAGCCAAGACGTTCTTGTGGTAACTCCATTTTTCTCTAACAAATTCTACAGCCAAAAGCATTCGGAGCACTCCATTCTTTGCACACGATCCTTGAGAATCCCACTGTACAAAGTCACATGATTTGCGGGAATTTCATCTTCTTTTCTGTGCAATTCACTATTCCCACTCGAATCTTTTACATCATCAGCAAATTGAACCCTCTTCTTCATCTTCTCCTTTTCCTTGCTACCTATAAGAAAAACAATCTATGGGTATTCAGTAATATTAAGATTTTGAGGTTTGAGGTCAACCTCTCTTTTGAGCTTTAATCGACCGAATTATTCTGTTGAACTTAATCATCTAATGTTGATTAGTATTTTTATACTTAACCAACGTGGGATTTACCGGAAACAATTATCCATCTAAATTCTAGTAATTAATTCAATAAATGAAGAAATGAAGTTTTCTTGTACCTGAAGATAAACAAGACTTGAGAACCTGTTTATCAGCAGTTGAATCTTGATACTTTTCCAGGAAACGATCAAAGAGAATTATGGTAGCTGCAGAGAGAGCCATGGCTGCGGCCAGAACCAAACCTTGTGAGTTCAATATGGAGGACATAATTGGTAACTTGGTTTGTAAAATGCAACAAAAAATGGTGACACAGATTGGTATATATATATATTTGAGGACGTAGTGGATTGTTCAGCAATTGTTGGTAGAAAATTTAAATATAAAGTTCATTTTACTCATGGTCACTGAACTTTGCACTAAGTGTCACTTTAGCTACTGATCTTTAATTTGTGTGTGACTCGTCGTTGAGCTTTATAAAATATTTCATATAGATCATCAGCTAAGTTTGGCTTCTATTTTTTAAAATGAACATTCTACGTGTTTGTGTGCTAAATCATCAAAATGTTATGATTTTCAATTAATTAGCACACAGATATATTGAATATTCAGTTAGAAAATAAATGTCAAAACGAGTCGGTAATTTGAATGAAATATTTTGAAAAGTTCAACGATGAATCTGAAACAATTTAGAGATGAGTGATCAAAGCGACACTAAGTGCAAATTTAGCGGCCCTTAGCCGAATTAGCCCTTTGCATAAATATATTTGAGAATATAGTGGACTGCTAAGAATCCTGACTACTACTTTTTTGACTGGAATTTTGTAAAGGAAAAGGGTGGAGGAGGAGAAGTCAGAAGTGTAAATGGATTTAGGTGATAGGAATTGGACTTGCTTTTTTTGATTTTGATGGTTCTTCGAAGGGGTGAGGAAAGAGATGGTGGTTGATTTGTCAATATTAATTTGAGTCTTTATTGGATGCCCACAAGGTCGTATATTTGTGTGTATCAAGGTGAATATGTTACACGGGTTCTTGTATTAAGAGTCGGCAAGTCAACTTTGTTGTACGTCTGTACAGATTCATCCAAAAATATAGTTGGACTAATATTTTAGATACGAGTTGAAAGACCCATGAACCCCATTAATATTGCAAGCTGGGATGTCCAGCTTACCACATTTTAGATTGTGAAAAAAAAAAAAAAAAAAGATTTATTGTCATAATGGCACTCATAATTTTATTTTGTTGTTTGAACTTTTTAAATAAATCGGATTAGTTTGGCATGTCATCATGGGTTGTAGAACGAGACAATCAGGTCATGTTTCATTCACCTGGTTTCAATTGAATTTAACTAGTTTGGTCCACCCGGTCCATTTTGAACCCACTGGTCAATATGCATGAGACAAATAAACAGTATGATTTTTTATCTTAATATCGTTTCTGTTTCCTGTTTTGAGAGTCTATTTTAAAATTGTTAAAAACGTAATTGTTTTGTCATTTCGAAACTTATTTCTAAAAACGGAAAATTAGAAAAAACGTTTGGTTTGAAATTTTAAAAATTGTTTTATAATATTTTATTCTATAAAATTTGATTGTTCAATAAAAAAACACTGTTTTAAAAAACGCGCCTAGACGCGATACGAGGCGGAAACGCCAAGCCATGATCCTTTGAAAATCCGCAAGTGCCCGTAATTGTGGTCAAGTAATAAAGCGATGAATAAAGTGTCGAACCCACTATAACTATGTACTTGATTGAATTAAAATTAGTTGCAATTTTAATCGAATAGCAAACAAATTTTGTTATTTTTGTATATTAATCCTTAAATTATCAATTAAACTAATGAAAGTAAGTAAATATGTTTTTCAAATATGTGAAATGCAATGTTAAGATGTCGAATCTTCCTTACCATTTTTAATGTAATAATTAAATTGACAATTTGAATCATTCATGTTGATCAATGTTCATAATTTAATTGAAAGCATTACTCGATAGTGATCAAATATATTCCCCTCATGTGACCCTTCTATCTATCAATGAAAGATGCAAACATGATAAATGTATTAACAAGTGTTATAATACCTATTGAAACCATATAAAGCATAGATGTATATTTCTATCTTTTATCGAATCTTACAATATTTATTATATTATGCTTAAACTCTATTATCTCTTTCGATAACAATTAAATTCATTAACAATTCAATTGGTGATCAAGCAGGTGAAAAGAACGATAAAAACGATAATAATCATTCACATATCAAATCAACTTAAAGTCAAAATAATTAATTAAAAACTAAAAATATCATAACAATGGTTTATCTCATCCTAACAATGTATAAAATTAGTCTAACATATCGAAATTATAAGAAATCATATAAGTGAAAAGATATAACCCAGATTTTTGATAAATTGAGAAAATGGAGATAAATCTTAAAATCTTGAATATTATCAATGGTGCGCTTTATCTTCTTTACCCAAAAAAAAAATAAGTTTAAATTTTCAATTAATTGAATTCTTGCAAACCCCCTTCAATTATCTCATAAAAATTATGAATTCTCCAATATGTATTTTACTATTATTTATTTTTAGGAGTAGAAAATTGATTGAAAATCATGTTTAAATTAGTTTTCAAAAGAGTTCCAATCAAATAAATAAAATTGCATTCACGCGCAGATTTTTTTCTCTTTACACATCTGTCAGTATTTTGGCCATAACTTTCTTTCTCAATATCTAATTGAAGCAGTTCAAAGTGCGTTGGAGAGATAACTCAAAGGGTTACAACTTTTTCAGAAATAGAACTTTTCCAATTCAAACATTTACTATGTCAAAAATGGATCTCAATCTTCGACTAAAAATCTGGAATATAACTTGTACGTTTGGAAAATGATTTTGATAATATTTTGATCATATTCAATTCCTTTTTGAGTTTTAATTACATCCAATTGTCTCCTAACAATCTTTAAAGTATCGTTTTGTGGTCCGAATTAACTATATAATATTTGCAATTTAGTCCTCAAACTTTGGAATTTGCTCTTTTTCCTTGATTTTCTTTTGTTTCTTCCAATTCCCCATTTAACCATTAAGTTTCACCTATATAACATAAAATACAACAATTTAGAATATATTTTGTCAAAAGAATTATCGAATATCGATATTTTAGACCTTTCGAATAAGTGTATAAAATATAATTATCAAAGTGGCTTGGCGCATTATTAAGCAGTCAAAGGCAATCGTTGACCGCTAATACGCTCCTATGTGCGATTATTATGTTTTTTTTAAAAAAAAATTGTTAATCCTTTTAGATTAAAAGTTAAAGATCAATTTACATTTGAAACTTATCTTTTTGTTGGAAACTTTTGAAAAAATATATAAATTTTCTATAAATTTTGTTTTAAATTTTGGTAAGTATTATTAAATAATTGTTTGTTTGATTAAAAATTAAAATAAGAAAACGTCTTAGCCCCCAAGCATTACCACGTATTATGCATTTTAGAACACTGATAAAAAAAAGAACAATTTTATGTTAATATATATATATATATTAAAGTTGATGACTCTTACAATATTTTTTATTTTTTAAGATTTTAGGATTTTTTAAAATTTTATTTAAATATTTGTTTTCCATGATTTGAGTGTTTTCATAAATTCAAAACGTTAAAATGTATTTTGAATTTTATATTATAAATTTAACCTTGAATTCGAAAATATCAAATCAAATACGTTTTCAATATTTTACAAAATGAAAACTAAAAACAACTTGAAAAGAGCAAATCAAATGCACCCTAAACTTCTCCATATCTTAGTATCTAATTAAATAAAAATGCAGATTAAAAATATTGAGCTTCCCACTAGAAGATTTTTTGTTAAATTCTACTAACATTTTTTAAAATTTTAAAAATCTCCCTCTTCCAAGCATTCAATTTTATTAATCAATGTTTTTAGAATAAACAATTTTACGATAATGTTTAAGTTTCTTATAGGCAAAATTCAGAATTAGAACAAGTGGACGAGCGTATCAAACCAACTTAAATTTAATTATAATTATAATTATAGAAAATTCTTCACTAATTAGAGTGAGTCAAATTTGCACACAAGAAAAATAGAAAAGTAGTTTGCGATATTAGTGGTTTTTAGTCTAAACCGCAAGAGAATAATGCCTCTAACCAAATTCATACGACCCAAATTTAGACAAAAGACAAGACTTTCTTTTTTAAGTCTTCTTTAATATAAATTGTTGAAAAATAGAAATTTTAATTCTATTATCAATTCACAGAAAGAAGTAAAAATACACAAAATTTATAGAGGCTAGTCTTAATGTAAGATTGCATCATCTTTAAGAGTGGGTGGTCCGATTCTAAAGAGAACCAAATACCAATGAAAATCTTAGAAATGGAACCATTGGTTCCATATTCAACTATAGAACGAACGAAAATCGAAATAATCAGTTCTGATTCGATCCGGTCCAATCCAATTCTTTATATTAAAAAAACTATAAAAATAAAGTATGAAGTTACTTGTCAAATTAAAAATTGACAAAAATAGAGTATGGAAGCATTTGTCATTTTTGTAATTTAACAATACGAAAATTCAATTGAACAAGGCAATAAATGAAAATCCACTTCAAAGGTCAAGATCAATTTATAAAATCGAAAAAATGATAAACTATTAAATACAGCATAAATGGTAAAGTCTTGATCGAAATTTAATTTTTAAGAAAATTCATATAACAATAGCCTGATTATCGTTACTAATTCTCTAGGATCGTGATCTTGATGACAGGCCATTTTGAAAAAAAAAAAGTGAATTCTTATGAAATATTGAACTAAAAATATATTTTTCCTATTGTATTCCATTAAAACTATGAATTTGTAAAATACTTATAAAAATATTTAGACTTCAATTTCGATTACCCAAAGGAAAGAAGAAGAAACCATGCGGAGTTTACGTTAGCCATGCTTATCGGATTCAGACCAATGTAAAAGTTTTGCACCAGAAGTCATTTCTGCGATCCGTGTTGTGGGCGTTGGCGGAGTGAACCCTTGTATCTTTCCCAAACCTCTGAATAGCATTCTGAATCCAATTGTTGAGATGTGGTAATCTCTTCCCTCGGCTTTGCAATCCTTATCGACTGGAAATATTTGCAAAAGAGTTTCTGACTCAATTGGTTCCATGTAATGATGCTATGAGGTAGACAAGTGTCTAACCACTCTCTGACTGAGTCACTCAATCTATATGGGAAAAACTCGATCTGATTGTTTCACTGAAAACCCCTGGATACTCGATAGTTGCACACATATCCAGAAATCTTGATATATGAACATTGAGATTCTCAGTAGCTCTCCCAAAAAATTGTATCGCGTTTTGGAACATGTTGATCATATCAATCCTCAGGTAGAAGTTTGTCTGACCAAATGCCGGATATACTATGCTATACTGGCTTTCCACAATCGGTTGAACCATATACTCCCCCATTAGCTTTGCATTTTCATTAGCTGCAATCACATTCAATTGTGCTATTTCGAGACTAGCCTCGATGATTATTTGATTCAGATTTTCCTCTATCATATTTCCCCTTTCTATTTTTAGCCTCTGTTTGATGCGCATTATTTTAGAATGAGAATGAAAGATATAACCGTTATTGAGCCCCACACAAGAGATAAAAATTCAAATTTAAAAGCTTGATGTGATGTATAACGGTCATATTTCTCATTTTTAGTAAATATGTATGGAAAACAAACGGAGGCTTAGTGTGCTTCTAACTGCTGTCTTTTTTGAAAGTTGAATGTTTGTTTGATCTATGGGTCGAATTGAACAAGATCACTAGCTCTCGAACTTCGCACACAATGTCCTAAAAAAGGAAGCAAGAAACACTATAAAGTTTTTTCTAATATAATGAACTAAACTAAAAAAATAGTAAAATTCATGTTAAAACTAAAATTAACTAATCTTATAAAAAACAATAGTCCCCGGCAACGACGTCAAAAATTTGATTATTTGAAAACTCGCAAGGGCAGGGGATCGTGGTCAAGTAATATAATAATGAATAGAGTGTCGAACCCACGAGGACTATGTGTTTGACCGATTTAAATTAATTGCAACTTTAATCTAATAGTAAACAAATTTTGTAATTTTTTGTATACTAATACCTAAATTATCAATTAAACTAATGAAAACAAGTAAATGAGTTTTTCAAATATATAAAATGTATTGCTAAGATATTGAATCCCTTTATTATTCTATTTTTAGTATAACAATTAAAGTGACAATTTGAAATTATTCATGTTGATCAATGTTCATAAGTTAATTAAAAATCTCTCTTGATAGTGATCAAATATATTCCTCTCATGTTACCATTTCATCTGTCGATGAAAGATGCAAACATAATAAATGCATTAACAAGTGTTAGAGCACATATTGAAACCATATAAAACATAGAGGTATATATATATATATACTAGTCTATTGCCCGTGCAATGCACGGGCAATGTGATTAAGGGGGTAATATTAGCGTTCTAAAAAAAATTATCTCTATTTTTTTATACCATTTTCTTAAGTATGGAATGCATAATATATATTTTTTTTTTACACTTAACAATCAATTATTTGGATGAGTTCTAGTAAAATTATACAATATAAAAATAAAAGATCAAGTTTCAAGTATATATCATTTTAGAAAGAAAATAAAATAATAAGAATGAAAGAGAAATAACATTGAATCTTATATATTACAAAAAAAAGAGCGAAATCATAATCCAAATGGGTCGGGACCGGCCAGAACTCTCCTCAGTTCCCAATCCTCGAGCATCTCATTGTAATTTCCAAATCTTAGAAACATTGCAGCTGGTCTACCACTCTTAAAAACCATTTCCTTCCCATTTTTTCACTAAAACTTTCAGTGCTTTAGCCATTTCTTGACTACATGAGTCGGATTCGTTGAATTCAAAGATTTGATATTTGGTAACAAGAATAAAGATGTCATCATGACTAAGTGAAGATCGAGCAAAACACAACTGTCAAAGATATAAGAAGTTGTTAGTAAAAAGATTTTTATGATGTATTATCACCAGGAAGAGTGAGAAACATAAAACTTACCTATTTTATATGAACAATGTGTTTTCCTTTGCATATATACAACTTGTTTTATGATTTTTGGCCTCCACATGCTTCAAATCTAAAGCAACTCCATATTCTTAGGGTATTATACATGGCTTAAAATAGGAAAGAAATTTATTTGTTTCGTTCCATTGCACTCTATGGAGACACACTTTAAGTAAAATGTCACATGACAACATTAAAAGATTTTGATAGACTAAAAATTGTACAAATACAATAATCGTGGATGCCTTCGAGAAGATGGAACTCTTGCTGACAACAGAAAACCTGTGTCCAATCATAAAACAAAATATCAATGAATACATTAGACTAAAGTAATGGAAAACATCATTAACAGACTAACCATAATTGAGAAATTTATTGAACTGCAAATTCTAAAGATTGGGGTAATATATTAACTCATTTTATTAATTTGAATGAAGGATCACAAAGATCAAGTATCTACAAAATCAATTTCGATAAATGGAAGATTCTATATTAAAGGTGTCGTGAACAAACCAAAAAAATGGATTCGGAGGAATTTGCGAAATGATAAATAATAGTACATATATGGTAATGGAATAAGAGAAATACAGAGATTACTATATACAACACATGTGTGTACTTGTTTTTATTCAGAAATGACATGTCACATGGTATCACCACTTACACTAATATAACATCTTTTGTTGATGAATTAATATTTTATTTGCAAGAAAATGTGGTAGATAGTCTAAAAAACAGTGTAAAATTATTTTTTGAGAACTATACAAATGTTGGAAAAATATAATGACACAGTGTATTAGATCTTCATAAAAGATTTATATTTTATTTTTAAATTAATTTATACCTGTGAAATATACAGACGCAGTAGAGAATTGATTTGAACTTTCAAATAACATCAATATCGATAACCTGTATATAAAATGGAAAATATTATTTTCTGCAAATTAAAATACTGTTTTTTAAATCTAATATACGAAATAAATTATAAAAATAGTGAATGGCATGAAATTTTAATAATGTTTCAAACATCATAAAATATACCTGTGAGAAGGTTGTTCTATAAATGTATAAAAGAAAGAATTTCCTTATAGACAACATTTTCAGTACATGAGTTGTGCAAAGTATCTGTGGTTGTTGGTTTCAGTAAAACTTTTAGAGATTTGCTTGTTTTTGCTCTTGATAATGCTACATATAACTGACCATGACAGAAAACTGGTTCTGGAAGATACAAACCCACAAAATCAAGTGTTTGACCTTGAGCTTTATTTATTGTCATTGCAAAGCATGGTCTAATTGAAAATTGAGTCCTTTTAAATGGAATTGTGGTTCGATCAGATTTAAGTGGTATAAAAGGGATCCTCGGTAAGAAAACATGTTTTCCACAATATTCTCCAGTAGTGATTTCAGCAAAAATAACGTTTCTCTCAAATTTTCGACAAGTAAGACGTGTTCCATTGCATAACCCTTGAGAATGATTAATATTCCGCAATAACATTACATGACAATTTATCTTAAGGTTCAATTCATGAGGTGGAATACCATTTGATGTCAAAGTATTCAAGAAATCTTCTTGCACGCACTGTTCTGATTTTTCAATTGCTTCATCAAAACTATAGTATGTGAATATTTGACCAGGAATTTGTTCAAGCAAAAGTTTGTTAATATAGTCAACACATTCATTTGTAGGTGTAAGAATAACACGGTTTACCATGGTATGTAAATGATCAACATAAGCTTTTATATTTGGAAAAACACAATGTATCAAAGTTTTCAGAGACGTGATTTCATCTTCGGATGGTAAAATTATACTATTTGGGAGCTTAATACACTTACAGTATGTTTTTGTTCTGTTCCATCTCCAATTCTAAGCAAGTAATCGCAGAACGTGGAATCAAAATTTGCTCGCATATTATGAACTAATGGTAGATGTACAAATAAAGGCCATAGATATGAGAAAACCAAGCTAGCTTTCATTATGTTTTCTTTTTTTCCTTTTGGTACAACTGGTAAAACCTGTCGAAAATCTCCTCCAAGAACGATAACTTTTCCACCAAAAGGCAAGTTACAATCAGTAATATCTCTAAACATTTTATCTACAGCTTCAATAGTACAACGATTTACCATAGGTGCTTCATCCCAAATTATTAACTTAGACATTTTTAACAAAGTTCCCAAAGTTGATTGTTTGCTAATAGAGTAGTTGACTTCTCCTATTGTTTCCAAAGGGATTTTAAATCTTGAATGAGCTGTTCGACCGCCAGGTAATAAAGATGCAGCTACTCCAGACGACGCAGTTGCCAAAGCAATAAAATGTCTACACCTTACACCAGCTAAGAGTGCTTTGTATAAAAAAGTCTTACATGTTCCTCCTGGACCATCGATGAAAAAAGCACCACTTGATTCAGATTCGACTTTTTCCATAATTGTATCGTATGCAAATTGTTGTTCTTTATTTAACGTTGCGGCACAAGCAAATCTTCCTTGAATATTCAAATTAATTGTTTCCTCTGTAACCATTCTTGCCAACATTTCATCTTCATCAATATTTACATTAAACGGTACAATTCCATAATCATTTATATTTTTACGCAGTGATTCTAAAATAGAACTTATATCCTCAAGAGCTCGTATTTCAGCGACTTCAACAGGTATATTTTGATGTACATAATCATCCATCATATAAGATTTAAATTTATCCCACGGTAACTTTGGATGATTAGGATTGCACAGTGTAAGAAGTGTAGCAAAAAGTCGTCTTAAAGAACAAAGCATTTCGTAAATAATAGCTTCGGATAGACATTCTTCACAACGATTGTCTCCACTTAATAAACCATGTAAAAGTGCTACTTCTCGAAATGTACCAACAGTTGTTTCATTGAAAGTTCTTATATCGTCAAATGATGTTGGCCCTTTAATATGGTTAAGAAGAATGCGAAGAAAATATCGTTCTCCTTCAGATGGATTCGCTGAGACAATTCGTCCTATAACAATTTGTTTCTTTCTGGGAGTCCAAATTTTGTTATTTGCATTCCAAACAAAATATGTTGGGATATCTCGATACAAAAGCGTTCGAGAAAATTCGTTTGCTTTATTCAATCGGAAAAATTCAGTTAACATTGTTCTCCTTGTATTTTCATTCTCAATAATAGTAGATAAATCATCCGTATTTTTGTATGTAACTTGCTGATGATTTTCGGTATGAAGTTGTAAGGAATAAACAATTGGATAGATTTCTGACAAATTGAATGAAAAAATCCTCCACATAGCCTCAGGTGAAGATATCCATCTAGCAGATTGATAAGCAAATATTTCATCAATATCTTTTTCTTTTTCATCTTTGCTAACGAAAAAATTAATACGATCATGTCCTTTGTATACATATTTGTACAAATATTTTACAGCTTTAATAGAAGAACATATTTCAACGTTGATATGACAGTTACATTTTGCACTTAAATAAGGATTATATGGTACAACCCATTGATTGTCTAACATTTGACCTCTAACTTTAATACTAATACCATTATTACGACGTCTATACAATGGGTATGAATTATCTCCAAATATAGTGCTATTACAATAATCTCTTGGATATTTATTCTTACAACCACTATTTGTCACCATGCATACATTTTTTGGATTAAGATTTCCACAAGGGCCATGTATATTATGCTTTACAATAACTGAATAAAGATGAGGGTACTTGTTTTTATCAGGAATTTCACAAGATACTATTCTATCAACTTGTTGAGCGGAAGAAATCTTATGGCCATGGTTAAAAATCATCAATAGATGCGCGTGAGGAAGCCCTCTTTTTTGGAATTCAATCATGTATATATGAGCAACAACAGGACCAAAAATATTGTTCCTATACAAATCATTTTTAAGCTCTTCTAATTTTGCTCTAAATATACGTACAATTAAATCCGGTCGATTTTGAACCTCGTCATTATGTTTCAATTTTTGTTTTATTTCTGGCCAATTCGAATTACATGTTATAGTTAAAAATATATCTGGTTTTCCATAACGTTGGACAAGAGCCATAGCATGTAAGTATCTCCTTAGCATATCTCTAGGTCCACAAGTAAAAAATTGTGGTAAAACAAATTTCTTTCCAATTTTGTACCCTCTTGTTTCCCCGTTTTCGACACTATCTACAATACCTTGATAAAGTTCAGCACGAATTTGTTTCTAGTTATTACGAAAGTAATCTAATCTGGCTGTTTCGATTTTAACATACATATCTACAACATATTGCTGAAAAAGTCTACCAGTATGAAGCAGCACAAACTTACCAGTAGGCCTAATTTGTAGCTTGTATGCATAATACTCACGACATGAAACCTGATAACGTTTCTTCATTTTATGAAGCACTGCATGAGGAAGATTAAAACAATTTTTATATATGTAACTAAAACATCTATATTTGTAAAATTAGAAAATATATGAGAAATATGAGTAAACCTTCAGCTTCTTTTTCAAGCATTTGAGCTGCAGAATATATTGTTTTAGGAACAGCAATATGGTCAACCAAATTCTCAGGTTGAGAAGATGTGTGTTTATATCTTTGAATACCTTCATGCCAACCAGATTCACCGAATGGAAAAAGCAAAAGATATTGTAAAGGATCATAACAACTATAATAATAATGAACCCTATGCGAATCACCGGAATGGCCATATATAGTAATATCACGAACATGATTATTTGCATTTTCATCATCATCAACCCATACAACAGCTACTTAAGATGCTGAAGGAGTATTGAAAACTCTTTGATCGAGTCTAGGGTGACATTTTATTTGTATTTGATGGTCGTGCAAATTCGTTACATTACTTAAAGCCTGAAAAATTTACTATATGAATTTTCTTTTAAGATTTCAATTAGAAGAGTCAAAGTAGATTCTACTAAATTTTCAGAAATTTTTATACGATTTTGAATTTCATTATCTGTATCATAAAAATATAATTGCATATAATGTGGCGTATTATTTTGTGGCATAAGTTGATTTACATAATGATATATCTGTCCTTGAACTCTGAATGTGTAAATACCTCGGTATGATTTAAAGAGTTCCTTGTCGTACTTTACACCAAATGAAGTGAATGCGAAGTGGTTATTATATCCGCGTGAAAGTTTTTTGAATTCCATACATGTAGGCTTTTTAGAAATAAATAAATCATACAATTCATTTGGTGAATCAGGCATAAAAAGTTTTACTTTTCCATCACAACAACAAAAACCTTTTGTTTCTCTATGAAATTTTTGCGCACCACAATACTTACAATAGTTGCATGTTGGTAACACATATGCAGTAGTTGGTATGTTCAAAAGGTTAAAATTTCCACATAATTCATAATCAAAAATATTAGTCGATTCTTCGTTCGAAGTGGAACCCTCAGAATAAGAATGTATTATAGATTCATGCACATAAGCAACGCCAGAATTATTATTTTGAGATAACATAGGATCATTTATCCTTTTACGATGATCAATACTTACGGTTTGAACTCGATTCCTCCTATCCGCCTGCCTTCGATTTTGTTGTTGGCGAATAAAAGCATTATATGATTTGCATGTGCTTTCGGAAATACTTTTAAGAGTAATCAACTCAGACTCTTCATTACCAGTTTGTAGAGAATTCATCTGGACAATAAATATACCACTGATCGGAAAATAAAATAGAAAATATTTTATTAGTCAAACAGTTAACAAATAATAATAATACCAACTGTAGCAAAATGTGAAATAAAATTGATGGATAAATGTTATAAAACTCTAGTATATAACATTTATAAACACATGAATTTAAAGTCAAGTAACGAAATTGTAAAATTAAATACAATAGTAATAAACATTGAAGTGGTTAACTCAAATATCGATGAAATAAAATCTAAAGCAACGTATAAACATTTTTTATATGCTACTGTCAACGAGTAAAAGACTAATTAAATATTATTGAATAAAAGCTAAATTTCTAGAAGAGATGAAATTCTTACCTTTTCGCCCGAGCAAAACGAAGAGAAGAAAATTCGAGAGATGAATAGCAGTTTGATCTTGCATAATGTTAACGAATGAAAATCAGATTAAAATAAAAATATATTATATATACAAAAAGTTGGATACAATTTTTTGTTTACTAATGAGGATAAGAAAGTCCATTTCACTACCTTAGGAACAATATGAAATTAAGTGGGATATTTCAATTAAAGTTAAAAAATTTAATATTTTTAATTTGAGAATGATATCTTACAACCTAAAAAAATTGGAAACAAATTCAATATTGATAGAACAGTAAATAAAAATTATAGAGTACACAATTTGTTAGAAATAATTATAAATAATAAATACTATAATAAAAACTTTAGGGAAAAAAATATAAAGGATAACTACAAATTTAACTATACAAAATATATGGAAAAAAATCGTACCTAAACAAATAATATTTTTCATGGCCACACATAAAAAAAAAATAAAAAATAAAAAAAAAATTCACTCCCGTGCACAAAATAAAATTTAGCTCTTTCAATAGGACAAATTAAAATTAAAATTGTAATAAAAACTTTGTTGAAAATTTAGGAAATTTAATGTATTGTAGTTGTAACTTTGGTAGGTGAATTATGAATATTATGTAATTTTTTTAGAATTTATTAAAAAAAAAAAATTCGTGCGCGCATGAGAAAATATTTAAAAAGAATTTGAAATGAAAAAATATTTCAATATGGGTTTTTGGATAATTTTGATATTTTATTAAGGTTCATTTTTAATAAGTTGTAAAAAAAAATTTATAAAACACATGAATTTAAAGTCAGATAACAAAATTGTAAAATTAAATACAATAGTAATAAATATTGAAGTCGTTGACTCAAATATAGATGAAATGAAATCTAAAGCAAATTATAAACATTTTTTATATGCTACTATCAACAAGTAAAGAATAATTAAATATTATCAAATAAAGCTAAATTTTTAGAAGAGATGAAATTCTTACCTTTTTACCCGAGCAAAACGAAGAGAACAAAATTCGATAGATGAATAGCAGCTTGACCTTGCATAATGTTAACGAATGAAAATCAGATTAAAGTAAAAATATATACAAAGAGATTGATATAATTTTTTGTTTACTAATGAGAATAGTCAAATCAATTTCACTACCTTAGGAACAACATGAAATTAAATATGACATTTCAATTAAAGTTAAAAATTTTAATATTTTTAATTTGAGAATGATATCTTACAACCTAAAAAAAAATTGAAAACAAATTCAATATTGATAGAACAGTAAATACAAATTATAGAGTACACAATTTGTTAATAATAAATACTATAATAAAAACTTTAGGGAAAAAAAATATAAAGGATAACTACAAATTGAACTCTACAAAATCTAAGGAAAAAATAAAAAATAAATCGTACCTAAATAAATAATATTTCTCATGGCCGTGTTATTTAAAAAAAAACTTCACTCTCGTGCGCAAATTAAAATTTAGCTATTTCAATAGGATAAATTAAAATTAAAATTGTAAATAAAAATTTGTTGAAAATGTAAGAAATTTAATGTATTGTAGTTGTAACTTTGGTATGTGAATTATGAATATTATTTAATGTTTTTTAGAATTTGTTTAAAGGAAAATAAAAAATAAAAAATCGTTCGCGCGATAGAAACATATGTTAAAACAATTTTAAATGAAAAAAATTATTTCAATATGGGTTTTTGGATTATTTTGATATTTTATTAAGGTTCATCATTATATAATAAAAAAAAAAAATTCCGTGCGCGGACAGAGACCGTGTCTCCGTGCGCGCACGGAGGAAATTTTTTTTTTTTTTTTCTTTTCAACTTATAAATGAAGTATTTTTTTCCACCTCAATAAAATATCAAAATCATCCAAAAATTCGTATTGAAATAACTTTATTCATTTAAAATTCTACATGAAAGTGAATTTTTTTTTTTTTTTTTTTTTGAAAAAACAAATAAACACATAGAAGCAATTTCATGCATTTAACCTTGTTTTTAGCAATTGGATAAACCCTAAACTTATACATCAAAACAGAACACTAAACAAATTCTAACAAGGTTAAACAATTAAATCTCAACTAAATTTTAATGCTCCCGACAGAAAATTATTGAAACATGTGCTGTGAATTAGATTTACTGAAACATGCAATTTAACGTAACATACAAAAATAGTAAAAGCAAAATATACTTACAGAAAGACAAAGAACATAAACCTAAACAAAAACGAAAAAACATAAAGTAAGTTGCAAAAAAAAAAAATATTGGAATGAAAAAGCAAAAATATAACAAATAGAGATCTACATTCAAAGAGAATATTTTACCACTTCACAGCGTAATCGAGAATTTTTTTTTTTTTTTGTTAAATCTTTGAGAAAGGGGAAACTGTGTAGAAAATTCATTTGCATGCGTGTATATATAGGGTAGAAAATGTAAGTCGGCAAATTTTTTTTTTTTTTTTTTTGGATTTTGTGTGTTTTTTATTGACTAATAATATAGTAGTCGGTTATAAAATATCAACAGAAAATACGGCGGCAAAGTCGGGAAATTTTTTTTTTTTTTGGATTTTGTGTGTTTTTTATTGACTAATAATATAGTAGTCGGTTATAAAATATCAACAGAAAATACGGCGGCAATTTTTTATTTTTTTTTATGTCAGGTGAAGTCGGCTATTTGGATGAACAGGACAAAACCGGTTTCAATGTGAAAAGTACTGTGACGGGAATGAACAGTGAATCAATCATTTTCTCTTTTAAGAGAAGGAGGGATATATATATATATATATATATATATATATATATATATATATATATATATATATATATACTTACAATGTTTATTACAATGAGCTTAAATCCTATTGTGTCTCTCGATAACAATAAATCCACTAACAATTCAATTGGTGATCAAGTAATTGAAAATAACGATAAAGAGTATCTGCAAATCAAATCAAATTAAAGTTAAAATAATTAATTTAAAACTAAAAATATCATAACAAATGTTCACCTCGTCCTAACAATGTATAAAACTAGTCTAGCATATCAAAATTACAAAAAATATATTTAAATGAAAAGATATAACTCGATTTTTTGATAAATTGAAAAGATAAAAATGAATTTTGAATTTTTTCAATAGTTTCTTGATGAATTTCCACTTGTACTTTATCTTCTTTGCCCAAAAATTAAGTTTAAATATCCACTTAATTGAATTCTTGCAAGTCCCCTTCAATTCTCTCACAAAACTATGAATTTTCCTCATTTGATGATAATAATTGATAAATATTGGAGTATGAAATGTATATAAGAGGTCTCAAATATGTATTCTGCTTATAGGTGTTTGTAGGAGTAGAAATTGATTGAAAATCATGCTCAAATTGGTTTTCAAAAGAGTTCTAATTGGATAAGAAAATTTGACTTTGCGATCGGATTTTTTTTGTCTCTGCACAACAATTAGTATTTTGACCATAACTTTTTCTCCAATATCTAATTGAAACGATTCAAAGAGCATGAGAATCTAATTCAAAAGACTACAACTTTGTTAGAAATAGAATTTTTCCAATTTGAATGTTTATTATGCCAAAAATGGGTCTCAATTTTCGACTAAAAATCTGAAATATAACTTGTTCAATTGGATCGATAATATTTTAATCATATTTCATTCCTTTTTGAGTTCTAATTTCATCCAATTGTCTCTTAACAATCTTTAAAGTATCATCTTCTGGTTCGAATTAACTATTGAATCTTTACAATTTGGCCTTCAAACTTTGGACTTTGTCATTTTTCCTTGATTTTTTTTTCTTCCAATTCCTCGTTCAACCATTGAATTTTACTTATATAATATAAAATACAATAATTTAGGATATATTTTGTCAAAAAAACTACCAAACATCGATATTTTAGGCTCCCGAATAAGTGTATAAAATACACTTATCAGTCATCATAGTACCTTATATGGGGATGTCATACTTTGGTGATATTGAATGTTACTCTACCAAGAGTCGCTAATACACATCATTCAGATATGTCAGAAATCATATGAATGTTGTAAATGATGAATAGATTATTCGTCACTCTTAGATAGTAAAAGATTTAGGGATGGCTACATGGTAGGTATGGGACTAGTCGCACATTTCCATCCCCGTCCCATCGATTATTTTTGTTACCTTGCACCATCCTTATACCTAGTTAAAGCGAGACGGGACAGGTTTGGGGCGGGGCAGGGGATTTATCACCTCATTTATTTTTTATTTATTTTATTTTTTTGTCTTTAGCTCGTAAATATTATTAATTTTTTACTAATTTGTTAAAAACAACGTATGTTCTCTTTAAAAATGATATTAAATTTATTATTTTGTTCAATAAAAAGTTTAAATTTGAAATTAACTTTAAACGAGATGTGGACTATATTTTTCGTACCCACTCGGGGTAATGACTATCGCCCCGTCCACACCCTATTTACAAGGTTAGGCGGATAATTCCTGTCTCATTCGCCTCACAAGTATCGGGTTGAACATATTTTTTTTGCCATCCCTAAAGAGATTATAATCTATATTTTATTCAATTAAATTGATAACGAAATATTTGACCCATGTGTGCTCATAAGTCGAAAAGAGTTTTCAATTTCATTGACTAAATGGTGGGATGAAGATATGATCAAAAATCGAGCTTGACACACTTCCATATCTCGTAATTGATCGGACCATATTAACAAAATGATTATAGTTTCACAGTAAACGACCAAATTTAATTTTGTGTTACTTGTTAGTGAGTCAAATTAATTAATTAATGGACTCAACATTCCTGGTATAATTTAAAATGATTTTTCTAAAATCGAAAAACAGCACTTGGTGTAATTAACAGAGTACTTATTGAAACAAATAATTTCAATTCTCGCCGTCAAAATCTGGTTAATTGAATTCGTGATAAGTTTTGATAATTGAGGTCGGAGAAATCAATAGCATGTGACTAGATCTCTTGAATTCGTGACATGTGACTTATGCACTTTAACATATGATATGTGACCAATCCAATGGTATGTGACCAAATCTATTAGATCTTTGACATATGACCTAAGCCATGGACTGTGACCAAATCTTTTGAATTCGTGACATGTGACTTATGCATTTGGCATGTGACCTATGACTTGTGCACTTTGACATATACCCTATTATATGTGACCGTGACCCGATCAAATGGCAGGTGACCAAATCTTTGGATCCGTGACCTGATCTAATGGCCCGTGACCGAATCTCTTGAATATGTAACATGTAACATATGCACTTTGACATGTCACATATTCAAGAGATTTGGTCACGGAAACTCAATCAACTGGGAATGCAAAAACATCTACATCCACAACTCCATCTATAGCTGAAACACAATAAGTTGGCTAGACAACCACCATTACTCCCATCCTAATAACTCTCCCTACTTCTGAAACTTAAACAATTGAGAATGCAACTAACCTTATCAAACTACCACCAATACGATCTCTACAACTCCACCTACTGCTGAAGCCTTCACCATTCCACTTACAGATGAAACCTAAACTCGAACACCTAGCCAGCCAAACACAAACACAACCCCCACCGCTATAGTTCTACCTTCAAGTGAAGCCCAAGTGGCTAACTAGCCTAGTGCCACCTCAATTGGCCTTGAAAGCACGAGCGCCACTTGTAGCGGCTCTATAATGGCGAATAACTTGTCGAAGCTCAAATTGCCACGCTCAACGACAATTTGTTCACCGCTACAGAGTGCCGCACAGTAGTAGCACTTGTTGACCTCATCGGTGTGCTGCTGACACTACCTCTACTCGCGGCCAGGTGGAGTAAGGGCTGGTAGAGAGAAAAGGTGCCGGAGAGTATGGAGATCGAAGTATAAAGAGATAGGAAAATTCTACTTGTACCTAATAATTTACCTAATTTTTTTATCAAATCGACAAGTAATGACCTCCTATTGGGGGGCGCCTGGGCCCACAAGCACCCCTAAAAGGGGGCCGCCACTTGTCGATTTGTCGATTCGATAATCCATTAGGTAAATTATTATGTGCGTGTAGTTTGGTCCAAAGAGATAAGGAAAGGTAGAAAATAGATGTGAAGAAGTTATTTGGGGATTGAAATTGAAATTACATGGTGCACTGTGAATGGGGGTTGGATGGAAGTTGAAATATTATCAAATTTGAAATGCTAAATTTACATGATACACGCGTCATTTAGTTAAAAGATTTAATATTTAATTAAAATGATAAAAACTTGAAAATTGAACAAATAAACTTCAACCCTGATTTATGAAATTGGGTCTTTATTCACCTGTTTTTATGTAAGTTCCACTTAATTAAACATTTGACCGAATTAAGCTTAAGTTCAGGGCCAAGTCCACTTCGACTTCTATTAATAAGTTATTAGGGTTTGAGAAATAATAAAACACAATCTATTATCTTTTTAGTATAAGAAAAGAGAAATCTTAATTCTCATTGGAGACATAACAATTGGACATCTGTGAATTACATATTGTGATTGCTCGTATTCAAGATAAGCAAAAGAGCTTGCAGAAAATTTCTATCACATTTTCTCTTTAAACACACAAAAGATCTTTGATGGGAATGAAATATTATTTATTTTTCGATGTGCATGATTAAGTAAATTTTCAACATATTAATCCGAAACTTATTAAGGACCATACAAAGAAACTCAATTCTGCTCATACAAAATTGAAGAAAAAGAATTTCGACATTTGAGAGCTTAAACTGACCAATAACTTCAGATGCAAAATTAGCTCATTGGAAAGATTAGGTATGCGAGTCATGTAAAAGCAACATACAGAACATGAAATTTTAAGGTAAGGCAAAGATTATTCAATCACACAAAAAAATGTCTGGTCAGTTGAGAATCGAAATTCAAAAACCGCACAATCAAAATTCAAAAATCGCACCGTCAACTTCTGTTAAATCCATATGATCAGCTCTGCAGAACTATAACATGATCTCTGCAGCTTAGGAAACAAGTACGATTGTTTATTTGCTACAGACAATAAGTACTAAACAGACATGAGTTCAATAAGATGACAAACCACTTTAGAGTACCTATTTAAGTAGTAAGAATTGGAGGGAGGTAGTCAGATTTAGCGCCAAGAACGCGAGCTTTTGTGTCAGGGAAGAACTCCATTCCTGGCAACTCGGTAACTTCTCCTTCATTAGCAATCCCAATGGGGTAGCGGAGCAAGTGACCAGGTAGGTCCCTTTCAAGATTTTCGCTGGCATAGAGATCCCAATATTTGTCTGCGATCTGGTTTACCTTACTGACACATTCCTCACTTTCTGGGTGGATGAAAGTTTCATCGAGCATGCCAAGGTGTTCATACCATAGTGCCATACGAAAACCGTGGACCTGACCCCTGGCCGGTTGCCTGATTGCCAAATGATATGGTTGATATGCTCCCATGGCTATCTCGGAATCCCTTGCACCATCCATAGATCTTTGGTTGATATTGGCAGATCCAACTATTATGTACTCATCGTCAACTACCAAAAAAAAAAAAAAAAATGGGATATCAACGTATTGCCTTCTTTTCATAGCAGTTCATCTCTAGAATTCACTCATGTCTAAGTACACTTCGTGCTTTTAGGAATGCAGACGCGAGCAACTACCACTGCATCAACAGCTATACAAAGGAAACCAGTATCTAGTGGTGCCATCATGAAAATAGGTGAATATTGATGTGCTTGGATGTGGTAGCTATTATAAGACAAGGAAAATATACAAGCCTAATAATGCCAAACAATAATTTGTGCCTTGAGCGATAGAAAAACTTTTGCTATAGCTCTACATATTAGATAGTTTTGTAATTTAGAGGGCAGATGCTTCAATAATTTGTACAGATCAAATTGTAAAGGTTTAAACATAAATAATTTTTAGTTTCAAAAGCCAATCTCATTATGCTTAAAATTCAGCACATACCTATCATCATCTTGGCATGAACGTAGATCATGAAACGTCGAGCCTCCTGAGCTTTCAGATAATCTGAATCAGGTTCTGGTTGTTCTGAAGGTTCATATTCACCACTCTTCTTCACCTCCCGATTTCCAAGGCAGAAGAATGTCAGGTAATTTCTAGGGTCCTCCTCAATGCCCTTAGCTTGAAGGGCCTGAACGATGTCTTTATACATCATCTCCATTGTCCTCCTCTGCCAATCTAATATAGCCTGAACTGATGCACTCTCAGGGATCCCTTCGGGCCACATTGGCACCACAATATACACAGTGAATCTTTCCCCAGCCTCAATCTTACTCACGATCTTCAAGGAAAGTTCCTTAGGAATAAGATGCAGAGCTCCAATGTCCTCGACCTTGATATCATTACAATCCCAGCCAAAACACCCTCCCAGAAAATACTGATTTTCAATATAAATAAAATTCTTTGCTCGACGTATCGCATGAATATATGCATCTTGAATGCTTCTGTCAATTATATTGTCCTTTCCACTGACAAGACCTGCCTTTGTTGCCTCCTCAGGTGTATCCGGGAATCCAAAGGCAGCCCCACCATCAATAGATCTGAATAACTGAACATTCCATGTCTCATGGTCATCTGGATACATCACTGGAGATGGAGAAATAATAATATCATCAAGCTCTCTCAAGTTAAGTAATACATTCTTCCCACCTTGTTTCCTCCATCTCTGCTCAAAATTAAACAGAACATCCCAGGCAATTGGTCCTTCCAGTCGGGAATGAATGTCGTGCCAAGGCTCCCTTGGCCCACCCTTTGTGATTGCAGCACCAGTGTAATTAGGCTGATGAAAATCATCGTGGTGTACAGTATCCAATGTCCTGAAAAGTGAATGGAATGGAGTATCATATCTTCCATCGCAAAGATCAATGCCCCCCACAAAACTCACAATCCTCCTCTTTTCCGATCCAGCGCTAGGCAAATCACTGTCTACCACTACAATCTTCTGGTGATGAGTGAACATGGTAGAAATTTGTAAGTCTTGAACAAAGCTTCCACCATCATCTGGATTGCGAGGGCATAGGACACAATGCACATCAGTACCTTGAAAATATTGTTCGGTCTCTTCATCATGGGTAGCCATCAAGCCATCTTTCTTCAGCTGACCCACAGAGGTTCTGTCATCCCAAACAAGCATAAGAACCTTAACACCTTCACTTGCTTTCTTCTTAAGTATCTCACCAAGAGTAACGTCACCTCCTGGCTTTTGCCTCCTAGAATCCCTTATCAAGGTAATTTCGGTATATACAGACCATCCTGTGATGTAAATTAAGTGCTTAGCATTAGTGATTGCATCAAAAACATCTTCCCAGCATCTGTGGGGCTCGTAATATTGTCCTCCAGATAGGGGGATTTGCGGAACAAATTTGTCTGGCACATGAGCATCTTGGTACAAAGAAACCCGACATCCAGGTCTCTGAGAAAAGAAAGTGTAGGGAACCCCAGGATACTTGGAACTTTTAATTCCACGACCCCAGTTACGATCTCGAGAAACATCAAAAAACTGTAGCTTTACATGGATCTTAGAACCTTCACGTATAGGATTCTTATCTTCATCCAATATCTCAACCCACCTATCCACTTCATCCCCTTCCAAGAGCTCATGAACTGGTATATAAGCTCTTCCGATTAAAGTTGCACCAATAGGATTATCGTCTTTAACAGTAAATATCACATTTGAAGCCATATGAGCACAGTAAATGTGAAAAGACTCGTACCACCTGGGGTTCTTAGGTTCATTTTCAATCATTCTAGTTCTCCCAACTCTTGCCTTTTCTAAATCAATAGTTGCATAAATTTTAGGAGTCCCTTTACCAAAACCAACAGTCTCTTCGATGTTCTCCATCATCTACAAAAAATATTCCACCAATGAAAAGTATCATCAGAGGCAAATAAAATACTTCAATTCACAAATCAGGAATATAGCAAACGAGTATCTGAACAATTTTCTGAGCATAGAATACATCATCATGTATAAAAACTCATTTAACTTACAACTTTTATCAACAATGATCCTAAAATTATATATGATAACTGACAGGATAAATTGGATCCAATAATGCATTTTAAAAATATTTCACTGCACAGAAAACAGATGTATGACAGCAACTATCATCAAGCAGAAGATAGAAAGGAGCATTCAGAGAATAATCCACTTCCATAAGTAGGCTTTACTGCTGCAAAAAAGATATGAAGGAAAACATGGTGATTATGGTCCTAATGAATCTAACATTTGTACCTTCCCGTGCCACCAAAGCTGTGGTTGTTTACATTACTTTGTACAGAGACCAATTTGTCAGTATATAGTGAATTTCAGTTGTAGAAGATGAATGTACACCAACTCAAAAATGTTAGACAAGATAATACAGAATAAAAGACACCTAGTGATTGTATAATTCCAACTATCTACATGGTGATTAGATGCAAAGCTCAAACTTTTCTTCAAGACCTCCAAACACTTGATTTAAGGACTAATTTACATGGTTAGCACCACAAATGTCAGCATTTATAATGAAATTCAATTTGGGGAAAACAGTGTCAGGAAATTTACATCTTTTAGACGGCTAAATTAATATTGTAATCATTTAAAGAAAAATGTAGAAAAAAAATTGCATAACAAGAAACTTATCATGTCCATGTATCACCTAACTCAAAATATTTGAATTAGAAGAATAACTGGAGCTGTTGATCATCTGACTTGTTATCAAAATACATGATAACATGAGGCAAAATGAAATAAAAATTTACCTTAAATCAAATATTAAGTTACAATTAATAGTAGAAATTGGATCGACTTTTGAGAAATGAATAGTGAAACAATATATATAATATCATTCATAAGAACATTAAAAGGGGAAAAATCTTACAGAAGTACCTAAAATTTCCAATATTATAGGTTCTTGTTGGACACAGTTGGAAGAGAAATGAGGAAAATTTGTATTGATTTTTCTTTCAAAGAGAAGAAAAATATAATTCTATCTTTTCATAGGGAAATTGTCAAATTATTTGTGTTAAACCATCATAATAACAATCTTCTAAACAAGTTAAAATGCCATGGTTTATTATTTAATACTTATGAGATCGTCTTCTCCTCTTGGAGACAGCGCGTCTCACCTTCTCTAAATCTTCAGTCCCACCCCTATCCCCAGCTCCTCAATTATAACAATTTGAAGACTTTAGTAATCAAAAAGAACATCAAATTAGATGGAACTGCAACCACCATTACTCAATCTGTCAATAAGACTCAAACTTTTCTGCAAACTGCTTGAGGACATTCAAATGTTTATAAAATATGTAGTAATAGATCCATTCTTTCTGCTTCTTATATTTTAAGTTTCTCAATTTTTTGTTTTCATTTGTGGAATGTTTCAAGGTTGAGGGTGCAGTGGGGAGGTGTGATGTGGGTGGAATCAAATTATAATCATAGCAACTCGAGCCAGAATATTCTTCATCTAAAGAGTATAAATCGTTGCAAATTGATTCATAAAATCGTTGGAATATAGCTAGCAGTTCATCACTGCGCTTCCTTGTCTTGATCCACTCAAACCAAGCAGCAATTTGTCAAACAACATCAACATTTCTACTTGATCCCACCAGTTGCACAAACATAAGGCACTTAACTTCAATCACAGGCATAAATATCGATCAATTGCACAAATATCAAACCATCCCACAAAAAATAACAATTATAACATCAAAATAGTGAAATTCAACGTGTTGAGCAGTTATCCGAAACCAATTTTGACAAGAAACTTCTACCTTGCGAAATATATGCCGACCTCCTTCGTTGTGCAGCCTATCCACTTCAAAGATCGTGACATGGAGAGTCCCATGAAGCAATATTTGGGCCATTTGTCACCTGTAACATAATCAAAAAAATCAAATCCCACATCACATTCCACAACCCATAAAAATGGAGCACAAAACAATCACCTAGTACCATCCAAAGTCGAGTCTAGAACAATAAAAAAAAAGTGAAAATTAATTGATAAACATTGGTATTAACGAATACAGAAATTCAAAGCACCGAGTTGAAAAGTAAGGGATCAAAGAAGCTAACAGAAAGGAACTTTTCTTGAACTGATTTCGATCCTATCTTTACTGAGATTGATTGTAGAAAAAGTAAGCTCTTAAGAGAGCTATACGCGGTGAACTGGTTAATTATTATATAATTTTGAGATCTGTACCTCTATGCTTAGCTATTTGGCATGGATTCTGATGGCAGTGGGGGCAGCTTCTAAACATTAAAAACTACCATGCTATTTGAACGTAGGGCTCGTTTGACTCGGATTAAAATTAGATTAAAATTGAAAAATTAATCGTTATTGTTGACTTTTATTAAACGAGTGGGACCTAATAACGATCATATTTTCAATTTTAATTGAATTTTAATAGTGTGCCCCCCTCACAACCCTTTAAGTACAAATAAATTTATTGAAGAAAAGAAAGCGCTTCATATTGTGAGGGGGCTGGATACAATTAAAAAAAAAAAAAAGAACCAGTAGTGCCCGTTTAGTTTTATTTTTTATAATTTATTTTTCTTAAAATTATTTTCAATTATACTTTTTTTAAATATTTTATCAATTTTTATAAAGTTTAATAAAAATATAGTTTTTATTTAAACTGAACAGGGGGGCACAGTATTGCAGTAAAATTTCTCTTGCGACGAAAAATGGAAATGGGATTTTCAATGTAATTTTTAGATTTACCTAATTTAATTTTTTTAGTAGATAAATGGGATACAGATTTGGCAATAAAGAAGTTCCATAAATGCAATAAGATTTACATCATTTAATTGGATAAATTGTAATGGAGGTTACTACACTATCACCATATATACAATTAGGTTACTGAACTTCAATTGATGCTATAAGACTGCTATACTTTAATTTGTGAGCAATCATGTCGTTATGTTTTGGTCGAGAAGAGAGGAGAAATTGTAAGATTATTTTTCAATCAATTGTAATGTCAATATACCATTTTAGAAAAAAAAAAATATAATATCGTAAGTCTTTAATATATTGTTCTCCTTTAAATTCTCGTGCAGTAACGTAAGATTATTGTGTCTTGTGTATTGTAAGTTGATGGCGGATGTAATATCTTGCTAGATTTACTGTGGAAGATTTGTACCATTGAAGCAGAATTAGCACATGAGACGGAAGAAAAGGAATGCCTCCTTTGTAAAAACATGTAGTGTTGTGTTTTATATTCTTCATTCACGTTGTTTTCTAATTTAATTTATTCAAATAATTTTTAAATCAACTATCCCTAGTAAGCTCATAGAACGAACTTAAAATCAAGTGTCCTTATTACTAGTAAAAATTTAAAAAAATTAGTGAGCTGGTTGCACAAAATTTGCACGTCGAATATGTAAGTAGGCTCATTGATGTAACCTAGACGGAGTTACCTAATTGCTCAAAAATAAAAGTACAGAGACACAATTGCATCAAATTGAAGCTCAATTGCCTAATTGTAAGTATGGTGAAAGTTCAACAATATCTAGTGAAAATTCACCCAATTGAATTATTTACTAGATGAATAGTATTGAGATTTGGCATTAAGGAAACTAATTTAATATGAAGAATGATTACCATTCAACTCTCAGGCCCGTTCGGTGGGGATTAAAATCAGATTAAAATTGAAAAACTAATCGTTATTGTTGACTTTTATTAGACGAGTGTGACCCAATAACGACCATATTTTCAATTTTAATTGGATTTTAATCCATACCAAACGGGGCCTTAATGTAACTTACTAGAAAGTGAAATAATTATAAGGTCTCTTTCAAGGAAAACAAATTTTACAACCACATATTATATTTATTGAAGGGTTTTAGGGTTATTTGAAGTGTTAGTAAGCTATGACATGACAA
This sequence comes from Fraxinus excelsior, assembly GCA_019097785.1. Taxonomy (NCBI): domain Eukaryota; kingdom Viridiplantae; phylum Streptophyta; class Magnoliopsida; order Lamiales; family Oleaceae; genus Fraxinus; species Fraxinus excelsior. The sequence continues at coordinate 19,720,199 of CM032637.1, forward strand.
TTACCATTCTTGATCTCAAAACATGATTTTGTTTATTGAAAAGTAGTGTGCTACTATAAATAAACATAGAAAATTAAAAAATTATATCAGTTTGCACTCTACAATTACAAGTTTTCATTGTTACAAGTTCAAAACATCGATAGTAAGAGATTGTCATGGAGCGAGTGGTATGATGGAAGCTCTAGTCCTAGCTCTTAAGATTTGAAACTAAAGGTATAAAAATGGATAGATCGATTTCGAACAACCCGTCCATGTAAGAAATCATTATGGCCTGGTCCCATTAAAGAATCGGCTAGGGATGGCTTGTGATCGGGCCTTAACCAGCCCATTAAAATAAGAAAGAGTCAGAGGATCGACCCGTGATTCGAAAACATTTAGAGTCAGGTTGGGTGGTCATTTAATTTCTAAATTCTTTTCATATCAATTTTCAAGTGAAATTAAATCAAAAATTTCAATTATTACTTTGATAAAAAATAATTTTAAAAGCAAAGAACGCATGACAAGCAAAGAAGGCTGATTGTCTTCTTTACAAAAACATGACAAGGTTGTGTCAACGGCCTTCTTGCAAGGCGGTTGAGAAGGTTGTGTCATTGTTACATGCCCTTCTGTCACACAAAAAGCTGTGTCGTTGCCTCATTTGTAGGGTTGTGAATGCTACATAGCTTTTGCAAATGGCTATACTAAACTTTTGAAATTAAAAAAATTTAATAATAATAATGTGAAAACCGGCTTAACGGTTAACCGTTGGACCCAATCAATTAAATTGGCCCGATCCAAAGTTTCCCATTTAGTAGCCCGTGAACCGATCTCACGAGTTACGGGACGATTCATGGGTCTCTTTTCTCGGATCAATCCTCAAACATGTCCAGCTTGATACCTCTAGTTGAAATGCACAAGTCATCTTGAAATAAGCACATATATGAATTGATATTTCCAACTCAACTACTCAATCCAATCCATCAGACAAGAATGCAACTAAAACAAGGAAAGTGTACCCCCATAACTAGGTATAATAGATTATATAATCGACTCCATTAACATCGACGAGATTTATCTACGTGATCATTCAACAGAGTCATCGAGTATCAGAGACTTATGGATCAATCATCATCAATTATTGGTTTAAAAGTTTTTGAGACTTGATCAATGCTCGACGACTAGATATCATCAAGAAGTAGTCAGATTTGCAAGACAATCAATAGTCTCTCATTAGGCAAAGAATATTTACTCCTTTTATTCTCTCGGCGAACTTAAGAATTGATAGAAAACTTGTCCTCCGAACACAATAGAATATGGGAAACGCCATCCGAAGTAAGTATCCATATATGGATCTCATCAATCTTCTAATATTCTCTTGACTTGTGCTAATTTCAACTTTTATATTTTTATTAACTTTCACTAACTTCATAGTTGAAATGGCAATGGACAAGAAAATCTCACCATTTCAATGTCGCATGAATTGCCATCTCTTATCCTTTTTAAAGACAAGAAGTTTGCGAAATTGGGAAAGAAAGTCATGTTCATTTCAAGTAAGAAAGTTGTCAGAATTACCAATGTTACATTTTTAAGAGACGAGAAGTTGAAGTATCATCATAAACCTACACTCGATTGAGGTGTAGAGCAATATGTAAACCTAACTTGGAAAGCGTATACGAAATTATAAATAAGAAGAGGATCAAAAAGGAAATTTGAGAAAATAAGTGTGCACTAAGAAAGAACAACTAAAAAAACAAAGGTAGTTTTTGTAAATATGAGAAAAAGGACAGTTTTTTCAAAGTAGTAAAGTACACAACACGCTTTCCTTAAATCCGTCACACAATCTGCAGAATTGACACGGCAGAATTAGTCACATCACGTGTCCCCCACCAACATTATACACCCATCTGGAGCTAAATTTTTTAAAATTTTTATCATATATTTCTTTCCAATCTTGCCACGTCTACATGACTACACAGCAAATCTAACCTCAAGTTTGATAGTGAGGTGAAGTGACAATTTTTTAAATATCGATCGTATATGATCAATAACACAAATTTTGACGCCCACCCGAGCATGAAGCAGTGGTAAAGCATGAGGGCTCTGCATCGGATGTTCGAATCCTCGCAGCAACTGAAAGGCAAAGACCGTCGAATGTTCGATCCAAGTGTGTATAAAATGTGACCACATCCAAATTAACCGTGGATGGCGAACCAAGGGGCAGGCCGCCAAAATATTATACATTATCACCGGTAATGATTGAAAGTGAATCTTACGTGTCCAATGGATGATGATCTGATCTATTAAAGAAGGTCGTGCCTGCATGATGAAGACCCATGCCTATTTAATTCTATTAATAATATTGTTTTAATTTGTGTCTCTCTCTGGCACATCCATGTCAAGGGTTTGCTTTTTTTATTATTTTTTTTATTAGTTTTTAAATGACAGAAAAATCAGTGCTTTTGAATTCTTCTCGACACTTGTTTTGAGTGTTTAAAAGATCATCCAAAATCGATGTATTATAATTTTGATAGTATTTCTCAATTTACAAAATCAATGATTTTTTATCGTATCTCAAATTCTCTCCCAATTTTACCTTCGATAAAATAATTATTTTCGACCCACATATTTTGTTCAAAACTAACTTATAAACAAAAATACAATAACTAAAAAATTTATTTATAAACAAAAAAATTGCTTCATAGCTAAAAGTTTTACTTATGAGTTAAAAAATTACTTATTAAGATAAAAAAAAAAAAAATCCACTTTTGATGCTCGTAAAAATAACTATTAAAATAAATTTAACAATTAAAATATAAAAATTATGTAAAAATGTACTTACGCCTAAAAATTATACAAAATTAGTTTATAATCGTAAAATTTACTTATAAGTAAAAATTATTTATAAAAAGATTTTAATTATAGATAAATATTTCACTTTGAAGTTAAAAATTACCTTACTTTAATGTAAAAAAGTTACATAAACAAAATATTAATAGTGCATAAAAAAACTCATACAAGAAATTGAAAATTGAAAATCTCACTAGGGGCATATATATAATTTCAATCTTCTAAAAGCATTTCCTAACTGTTGGATAATAAAAGTCTAGGCATATGCTGGAGCTACACAATAATTATACTTACACCTAACATCTGGATCATCCTTTGAGCCTAATAGAGTGAAGTAATCCCAAACATAAGAAGCTAATCTATTAGATTCTCGTTTACCCAATGTTGATGGTGCACGTGGAGGAAGACTAGATTGCAAATTTGGGTCATTAGATTGAGCCCGTGTGCCACGTTCTTCCCATACGTCCATATCTACCAACATATTCCACAAAAATTATGAATACACCACAATACATCTATTAAATTACACTTATTAATGCACTACAAGGAATGAAGAATATTGCACCTGAGTCCATTACTTAAGGACAATGCAGATTATCCTGACTCCAATTTACGGAAGATCAAATAACAATAGCATGTCTTCGACTGCATTAGTACCAACACAAAAAGAAAAAATTAGTGAGACAACAAATCACATCATAAGAGTGTAAGACCAAAAAATGAAAGTATCCTACTGATCAGATCACATAGTTTCTCATAATCAATGATATAGTGTTAATTTAAACTGCATTAAGTAAAAAATATATGTTCACTTTCTTAAAAAGCTACTCCCTTGAAGAAATTCCCTCTACAATATGTCAAGCAGAATTTGCAAGTCTTATGTGAGACTTCTTTCAATCAAAATTTAAGCAAAGTCATCGTTTCTTTCAATCAAAATTTAAGCTGTAATTCTATTTAAGCACATAGTGCAACTAAGAGATTGCATAAAGAAAAAATTTAGAAAACTAAAATGAAAAATTGCACCCATAATAAACCATAAATCTTCTTAAAAATCTAAAATAAAGTATCGCATTTGAAAACAGTCTAATTTGAATAAAAAAATAAAATGAATCAATAAAATAGGCAAATAAAAATTACTAAATTGACAAAATAGTAATCACTTAACAAAATTAACACTTTACAGCTAGAACTAAAAGTCTAAAAGAAATGACAATACGTCAACTACAAACATTTTGTTTACTTTAGCATTAAAAGGAAATAAAACTTTGAGAAAATAGATAAAAACAGAGAACTAAGAATTAAAAGTAGAGATTGAGTTGCAAGTCCCCATCCTCGATTGTGTACTGCCAATACATAGCAACTTTACGTTGAGAGATTGCACTTTGGAACAAGAGAACTAGGCAAACAACTTCTTCAATTTTTCAATTCTCTATATCCAATTCTTTTCAAATTTAGTTCTTACAGTGTGACTGCGTTTAAAACAACCCAAACAATACCTGTTCTAGGCTATGAAAAGATCAATAAAAAACCTTTAAGATTAAAAAGATGTACAGAGGTCAGGAATGAGGAATGCATGCTTTTGCCACCTTGAGGTTTATACTCTTAGGCATGCACTCTAGGAATGCATGCTTTTGCCACCTTGAGGTCAGGAATGAGGAATGCATGCTTTTGCCACCTTGAGGTCAGGAATGAGGAATGCATGCTTTTGCCAGTAAATGGACTTATTATAAAGACCCGAATTTCAATGTTCATACTATCGACGATGGTTATTATGACCAGACCGAAATATGCTTGGCTGAATTAGTAAAAGGAGAAGCATATACTTGTCCTATGTTAGTTAAGCCAAAAATAGTAGGCAAAGATGAACCTGTAAAAGGTGAAAACAGAAAAACGCGAACGTTCTCGTTCGACATAGCCAAAGCTGATCTTATATTCGATAAATTATATAAAGATAAGCAGATAAGGTTGAGCGACAAACACAAATTGCCAAACCCTGAACAAATTAAGGGTAAAAAGTACTGTAAATGGCATAATGCATGGTCACATGCGACTAATTATTGTATGGTTTTTCGCCATGTGTTGCAGGATGCTATCGAATCAGGACGAATTACGTTCGAAGAAAAGAAGAAGATGGCGGTGGACGAAGACCCGTTCCCACGGCCACTAGCAATGAATATGATAACAACTGGCTTGAAAAACAAATTGCCAAGGTTTAAACTGGTGATTGATGACGAAGAAGAAGAATCCAAGCCGCTTCCCAGCGTTTTTGAACGCATCAAAGGGAAGGAGCCCGTACAGGGCGAAGATGTTCTGTGCGACAGGTGTAAGTACGAGTTGAAGGCGAATACAGGGTCGTCAATGACACGGCCATTCCATCATCGGCCTGATTTCGTATCAGTCGCTCAGCCTGTCAGGGGGCGAAGGGTGCCGTTGTACGGAGGATTACATAGAGAAAGGGGGTTTGGGTCGGCCGGTCAAAGAAGAACATTTAGGCCGCAGCCTCGCCAGCCCAATGTATGGCATTCGTTCCAGAACAATGCAGGAAGGGTAGTGTCGTTCAATGAAATGACCAGAACCCAACAAAGGCGTTACCAGCGTAATTACGGGCGGATGATGAGGCAACAGCAAGGAGAATCACGCCCTAGAGCGCCCAAAACGCTCAGAATAGCCAACGAAAATGTTTTTGAAGATAGCGAAGAAACAGACACTGGTGAATCAATGGGAGAGTTGCCGGAAAGCTCGTCTGGTAGATCGAAATTTGAGCGAGACAGGAAAGATGAAGATGATCCCGACCAACCTCTAACTATCCAGTTTGGCACATTACCTCCTGTCCTGGCTAACAACTACTTGTTGGCCGATGAGTTCAAAAGCAAAGACAAAGAGGATAATGAGGAAGACGCCTGCGTGCTAGTCTGCGATGAAGGCCAAAGTTCCAAAGAAATGTGTGATGATGGCGAGGACGATGGTATGACAGATGTTGAAGAAGAGATTGATTTAGAAGTAGAGAAACGGAAAGGGGAGTGTCGCGCAACACCCTGTTGAAACAATTGCACCAGGAAGGAGTCCGCGAAGTGGATCTATTGGGAGAACCATCTGGTCGACCCTTTGATTTCTATGTGCTGTATGGGACGCCAAAAAGGAAAAAGAGGGTGCCTCGCTCTGAAAAATATGGATCACCCCCTAGAATAATGCCTCCCCCTACAAATTGGGTAACTGAGGAAGAAATATTGGAAAAGCAGAAGGAAAGGACCCAAGGAAAGAAAGCTCAGTCCGATGTGCTCCATGTTGATCTATCACCAAGAGATAGCCCGCCAGAAAATAGGCAGGAAGTGGAAATAGACGCTGCTGAAAAAGTCATCTTCAACAAACCAGCGAGGAGGTTAACCAAACATTTAAGGCCACTGTACGTCAAAGCCTTGGTTAATGGTGTACCAATAGTAAAAGTACTTATTGATAATGGAGCGGCTATAAACACCATTCCAACTAGGATGATGAGGAAATTTGCTAAGACAGAAAGCGACATGATCCCAACAGAAGTCATTCTTACAAGTTTTAATGGTGGGGCAATTTCAGCAAAAGGAGTTATGCCACTGGACATAACTGTAGGGACAACCACTAGGACTACTGTTTTCTTCGTGATAGACGGTCCTACTAGCTACAACGTGCTACTAGGAAGAGACGGATCCATGGCAGTCGATGTATTCCCTCATCACTCCATCAATGCTTAGTTTTCTGGAACGACAAAGGGGAAGCAGAGGTGGTACAGGCATATCATAGGCCCTTTGTGGCGGAAGCGAATTCAGTGGAGAGGTTCATGTATGAAGGGAATTATGGGCCTGTCAGAGTTGTTCAAGATGGGGAAGAAACTCACATTACTGCCCAAAGCGAAGAGCCTTTCTCAATGGATTCACTCACTGAAATGTTTAATCAAATGAGGCCAAACATAGTGGCCTTGGAAGAGCCAGTAATTGGCAAAAAAGAAGCCAAACAACCTTAAATGAGTTTTCAACAACAAAAACAAGAGGCCGAGATTCAGGCCTTCAAAGCCAAATTGATGGCTTTCAATAAAGAATGTGAGTATATGAAGAAAGAAGAAGCGGCGTTAAAGATGCTGAAAGACAAACTAATGGTGTCCGAGATGGAGCAGAGCTTGGATTGGGAAGTTCATAAAGTGGATTGCCTGGAAGAGCAAAGCTCTCTGAGCGACGTGGATGATGAAGCGACGAAGATCCCTAAGTCAGGATATGCACAAGCTCAAGACCCCTTGGTCAAGGTTAACATTGGTGAGGAAGGAGAGGATTGCCCAACGTTCGTTAGCCAAAGGCTGCCTCACGAGGTTAGTAATAGATTAATCGCTTTATTGAAAGAATATAAAGACTGTTTTGCTTGGGAATATGAACACATGCCTGGTTTGGATAAGAACTTAGTAGAACATAGGTTACCGACTAAACCAAATTTTAAGCCTCATAAGCAACCTCCTAGGCGTTTCGCCCCCAATGTATTGCCAGAGATCAAAAACGAAATAGAGCGATTACTAAAAGCGGGTTTTATTAGAACGACCAGATATGTGGAGTGGTTATCTAATATAGTGCCAGTATTAAAAAAGAATGGCAAGTTGAGGGTATGCATAGATTTCAGGAATTTAAACTTGGCTACTCCCAAAGACGAATATCCAATGCCTACAGTAGATTCTCTAGTAGACTCGACTGCAGGACATGTGATGTACTCTTTTATGGATGGATATTCGGGATATAATCAAATCTACATAGCCGACGAAGATGTACACAAAACTGCCTTTAGATGCCCTGGGTCTTTAGGGTGCTTTGAGTGGGTAGTAATGCCGTTTGGACTAAAAAATGCAGGGGCAACTTATCAAAGAGCAATGAATTTTTCATGATATGATAGGCAAATTTGTGGAAGTTTATGTAGATGATGTAGTGGTCAAATCTGTTAAAGAAGAAGACCATTTTGAACAACTGCGATGTTCATTCGAACGAATGAGGCAGTATAAACTAAGATTGAACCCTTTGAAATGCGCGTTCGGCGTGAATGCAGGAAATTTCCTTGGATTCCTGGTACATAAAAGAGGGATTGAACTTGATAAGAATAAAGCGAAGGCCATTTTAGAAGCTAAGGCTCCTAGTAATAAAAAGGAACTGCAAAGGTTTTTAGGCCAAATCAATTTTCTAAGACGCTTTATATTCAATTGTGCAGGGCGAACGAAAGCGTTTTCGCCTCTCCTAAAGCTGAAAAATCAAGACGAATTCGTCTGGAAAGAAGAACATCAAAAGGCTTTCGAAAGCCTGAAGACATACTTAACAAGCCCACCGGTGTTGGTGTCACCAATCCAAGGGCGACCGATGAAGTTGTACGTGTCGGCTGAACAAGAATCGATAGCGGGGATGGTCGCGCAAGAAGACCAAGTTGGCGAAGAAAGGGCGATTTATTATTTAAGTAGACGGTTAACCAAATGTGAATGTAATTATTCTGCTATCGAGAAGTTGTGTCTCGCATTATACTTCACATGTACGAAATTAAGGGCCTATTTACGGCCTGTGACAGTCTATCTAATTTCCAAAGTTAATTTATTCAAATACATGTTTTCTCGCCCTATCTTACACCAACGGGTGGGTCTTTGGACTTTAGCACTGTCGGAATTCGAAATAAGGTATGTACCCCAAAAGGCAGTTAAAAATCAGGCCTTAGCTAATTTTCTGGCCGATCATCCATGCATTGACGTTCCCAACGAAATAGAACTTGAGGTTGATTCATTTGAATTAAAACCATGGGTTTTATACTTTGATGGATCGAAAACTTCTAAAGGAGCAGGAGTAGGAGTGGCTTTGATAAATCCTTTAGGGGTTTGCTATAAATTCGCGTTTACCTTGGACAGAATCTGTACTAATAATCAAGCCGAGTACGAAGCCTTAATTGTAGGCTTGGAGTTGATGGTAGATATGAAAGTAAAAAATGTAATCATCCGGGGCGATTCTCAATTGGTGATTCATCAATTGACCGGTGATTTCAAATGTCAAAGTGATTCCATTATAAGTTTATACGAAATCGCCCAAGAGTTGTTAGAAGAATTCGACCAAGTAGAACTTCAATGTGTCAATAGAATGTACAATGACATGGCCAACGAATTGGCCCAGTTGGCTTCTGGCTATTCAAAGGCGATGAATTGGGAATCTACCTACGAATACGGAACTATATTGCCCGTTGTTCAGCGGAGGGCAAGGAAAATCGAAATTCAATGCATAGAAGATGGAGTCACACTGGATTGGGTAGATGAGATTAAAGAGTCCTTCAAAGAGCTTGGTGGGCGAACCGATAGAAGAACGAAATTGCGTTTATTAAACTATGCATTAATAGACGAAGAATTGTTCAAAAAACGTTCTGATGGTGTGTTGTTAAAATGCGTAAACTTACAAGAGGCTAAGACAATTATGGCCGAAGTGCATGAAGGGATATGTGGAGCCCATCAGGCCGGCCAAAAGATGAGATGGCTAATTATTAGAAGTGGTTATTTTTTGCCAAAAATGGGTGAATCATGTGTTCAATATGCAAAAGGTTGTTTAGCATGCCAAAAACATGGTCCAATACAGAGGGCACCAGCAAGCAACATGGCACCCATTATCAAACCTTGGCCGTTCAAAGGTTGGACGATAGATTTAATGGGGAAGATTTACCCTCCATCATCCAAACAACACACCTTTATTATAGTCGCCACAGACTTTTTCACCAAATGGGTTGAGGCAGTGCCTCTAAAGGAAATCACCCAGAAAAATATCATAGAGTTTGTCCGGGACCATATCATCTACAGATTTGGGATCCCACAAACTTTAATGGCAGATCATGGGACTTCCCTAAATGGAGATCAGGTGAAGGAATTCTTGAGCGAATTTGGAATTAAATTGGTAAATTCCACACCATACTACGCTCAGTCAAACGGTCAGGCAGAATCATCTAACAAGACTCTGAAATTTATCATAAGGAAGATGATAGATGAAAATGCCAGAAATTGGTACGAATGCTTGAACAAGGCCTTATGGGCTTACGGAACGTCGCCCCGTTCAAGCACCAACATTACGCCTTTCCAACTCACTTATGGGCAAGATGCTGTATTGCCCGTGGAAATCAACGTGCGATCCATAAGGGTGCGTCGGCAGCACGAATTGAACGAGAATAAGTACGAGGAATCGTTGATTCAAAATTTGTTAGAATTAGACGAATTGAAGTTAGACGTGCTAGACAGGTTGCAAGTTCAGAAACAAAGAGTGGCTAGATTTTACAACAAGAAAGTTATAGCCAAGTTCTTTAATGTGGACGAATTGGTTTGGAGGGCAATACTTCCTTTAGATAGTAAAGACCCAAAGTATGGCAAATGGTCGCCAAATTGGGAAGGGCCTTATAGAGTGAAGAGTGTATGCCTAATGGAGCTTACCACTTGGAGGATTTAGATGGTACTAGGCACATAAGATTTATTAATGGTAAGTACTTGAAGAGATATGTTCCATCCCTTTGAGAAAGTGAACAGATAAACACATGAGTGATAAAATCGCAATCGTAATATAACCATGCCAAGCGATGACAGTTAACAAATTGGACGATCACGTTCTGATAGCAAAATAAACAGAATAGATGCGTAAGTGGTAAAATTGCAATTGCGATGTATTCATGCCGAACGATTCGCGGTAAATAAAATTGGACGATCACGTTCTAAGTAAAGTCAGAGAGAACAAGGCATATTCAAAACAAAGTCTTTTATTATCCAGTACTCATTACAAACCATTCTTTACAAGAATTAAAAGACAACGTGCGATCCACTTATGGGCAAGAGGCTGTATTGCCCGTGGAAATCAACGTGCGATCCATAAGGGTGCGTCGGCAGCACGAATTGAACGAGAATAAGTACGAGGAATCGTTGATTCAAAATTTGTTAGAATTAGACGAATTGAAGTTAGACGTGCTAGACAGGTTGCAAGTTCAGAAACAAAGAGTGACTAGATTTTACAACAAGAAAGTTATAGCCAAGTTCTTTAATGTGGACGAATTGGTTTGGAGGGCAATACTTCCTTTAGATAGTAAAGACCCAAAGTATGGCAAATGGTCGCCAAATTGGGAAGGGCCTTATAGAGTGAAGAGTGTATGCCTAATGGAGCTTACCACTTGGAGGATTTAGATGGTACTAGGCACATAAGATTTATTAATGGTAAGTACTTGAAGAGATATGTTCCATCCCTTTGGAAAGTGAACAGATAAACACATGAGTGATAAAATCGCAATCGTAATATAACCATGCCAAGCGATGGCAGTTAACAAATTGGACGATCACGTTCTGATAGCAAAATAAACAGAATAGATGCGTAAGTGGTAAAATTGCAATTGCGATGTATTCATGCCGAACGATTCGCGGTAAATAAAATTGGACGATCACGTTCTAAGTAAAGTCAGAGAGAACAAGGCATATTCAAAACAAAGTCCTTTATTATCCAGTACTCCTTACAAACCATTCTTTACAAGAATTAAAAGACACAGGCAAAATACAAGGCGAGACACGCTACAAATCATCCTCCGACTGAAAGGAACAGAAAGAGTGAAACCAGTACGGCCAGCCCTTCAGTCTATGGCCGTAAGAGGGTGAACTGCCCCTGTAGCCTTCCCAAATGCATTGCTGCAATGGTAGACGAGGAGAAGCAGCCCTTCAATCCATGGCCAAATAAGAGAGTGAAATGTTCCCTACAGCCTTCCTAAAAGCATTGCTGCAATAGTAGGCGAAGAGAAGCACTCTCAACAAGCAAACCGAGGGCAAAAATCTTGCCTCGGTTTGACATTTCCTATACCTCCCATACCAAAAGTGATGTCAAAACAAAGGAGATGAGTCGAGAAACCCATCCCTGTAGAAGAAGAAATTGTTGGGAAACGACCGGAATGCCATGCAGTGGCAGGAAGCTCTGATGGTGAGAAATTGAATTTGAGAAGGCATGAGGATGAAAATGATGAGTATAAACAGGCATATTTATAGGGGCTGGAAGATCAAAAGCCGGAATGTGGAAGGTCACATTTATGACCAGTGAGTGAAACCAATATGGCCCAAACATTTAGGGAAGAAAATTCAAATGCCAAGAGAATATGCATGAATGTTGGCACAAAGACTGAGTACGAGGAAAATCGACGATCAAGGATAAACACCACTTCAAAATAACTATTCATTAATGACGATGAATGGCATTTAGATTACATAAGATCAAGGCAGTCAGCGCGAAAAGTTACAGAAAATTAGAACAGTAAATGTTTAATTACAATTCGCCCCAAGCTGAGCGCATCTGCTGCCTAAGCCTATCCCACTCTTCGCACTGCCTAGAAGAAAGGATACCTAATTCCTTCACTAAGTCATCATCAACCTCCAACTTCTGATACTGCTCCAATAGAGATTTGGTTTTTGCAATCCCTTGGGACGCAGTACGCCTTTTAGCAGCCATTCTCGCCCTGCAATCGTTCATTTTCGCTTGCAGCTCTTTCATTTCAGCAGCCAGGCTCAACATCAAAGAGTCTTCTACCACAAGCTCTGAAGAAACTTCAGTCAGATCAGCCTGACTCTTGTCGATTGCCTGAAGTAAGGATTCTTTCTCAGAAGAAGCGTGGAGATATTGGGCACTTCTGACCTTCAATTCTGCACTCCTGGCCAGCAAGGAAACGACGTCGGCATGAAGAACCCTTAAATTCGCTTTAAAATCAACTGAGATGCTGGGCGATGGGAGTGAAAGTGCTCGCAGTAGATTCGCACTCAACGTATCCAGTTTGGTTTTTTGATGGGCAGCGCTGGCACGGCCTACCTCCAGGTCCATAAAAGAGACATACTCAAACAAGGCCTGTTTGAGAAATGTCAGGTTCTCATTCACAGGAGTAGAGGACGATGCAGAAGATGTCTTCATACATGACCAAGAAGTGAATAAGTCTCGGATGGAATGGATGATGCTATCAGACTCCTGCAAAGAAAGTTACTAACATTGAAGGTTTTCGATGCAACAAAGCAAAACCGAGAAATAAGAGCGAAGTAGAAAGACCTCATCGGCGATAGTGGGAACTTCAGGCACCTCCTTTATTTCCTCCATCAATTGGGGAAATTTCCCTCTAGTTGAGCGTTGAAGACCCTTCCCACTTGACGAAGCTGCAGGAATCTCTGCATGTAACCACATCACAGCACACAAATGAGCCAGTAGCAATAAAGAAAGGCCAAGGAATCAAAAGTAAGCAGTACCTTCTAGTTCCACGCTTGGGGGGTCGACACCCTGAGGAAGAGGATTGATTGGTGATGAAGATGTTGGAGCTTGACGCCTGGGCGACGCGGCCTCGATAGGCAAAGGTGAAGAAGAGCCTGTCAAAACTATGGCCTTGGAAGGAGAAGAAGAGCTTTTCTGAAAAGTTAAACCAACCGTTAGCTCACGAAAGAATATATCCGCGAATGTACAAATGTGGATTACCTTTCTCCTAAAGGTGAGAGGGGTGTCATCATCATCATCATCATCACCGTCTGCTGGTAAAACAGAGGATGCCGAAGCCAGTCGTTTCCGGCCTGATACGCCCTTGGTAGCAATGGCTTTAGCAGGAGAAAGGATAGGCTCTTTAGAATGAGAAGGGGAAGAAGGACTCTTGATTGATACAGGAATGACTAAAAGAGGAGTGGAAGAAATACTCGGCCGGTCCAGCAAATGAAAAGTAGTAGTGGCATCAGTGGTAAATATCCTCCGTTTCACTGACGGCCAGAGTTGCTCAAAAAGGGGATGAATAGCGGAACTAGAACGAAAAAGGGTTAACGAAAAGACGTCCGCCAGAGCACGATTATGGGCTTCTATACTTACGACGTCTGCTTTATTAATGGTATAAAAACGCTCGGTCAGATTTTTGGAATAAAAAAGAGGAACGGGCCAAGTCTGGCCGAAACCCAGCTGACGAGCGAAGAAATGGGGAGCATAAATCTCTACCCCAGCCTTGGCGTTAGTTCCAGTGACAATGTTGTAGAACAATTCTTTTCCAGCCAAGAATTGAACCCAAATGGGTACAGAGTCATCCGCTCCAGAAGGAATATGAACATAGCCGGGAGTCAAATGAGTAGGAAAAGGGAAAAAGGAAGAAATGGAATCTAAAGTATAGAAGAATGAAAAAATATCTCTCCTGGACATGGCCGTTGGGCGCAGGGAACCTATGGCCAACCCATAACAGGCGGCAGAAGTACTGCGAATAGAAAGGGGCCCAAAGGAAGGAAAATATGCTCTTAACCATAATTGAGTAAACCAAAGAGGCCCACTGCCGGTAGGAGACGCCCCAGTTCTCAATTGAAATTGGAGCAAAGCTAAACCCCTGTAAAGAGGGGCTAAAAAGAAAGAACATAAATTCAAAAGCGCGCCACGGGCCAATGCATGCGTCAGAGGCAGGTAACTCGTAGAAGGTTTCAAGCTAGGGACGCAAAGAACATATTTGCAAAGCCAAACTTGGAGGAAAGCCACCCGTTCGACATGAGTAGGCTCAGAAGCAAGAGCGACAAAAGCACCCTGCATAGCCGAGTAAGATTCGCATATCTTTTTATCAAACTTAGGGGGAACACTGCCAGCAGAAACCGAGACCACCATACCGGGAGAAATGACGTCGCCCAGAGGAGGAAGGTTTACTAGCGCCCCAACATCCCTCAGGGTAATGGACAACGGGCAGCAGGGGAAAACAAATGTATTGTACTCAGAAGACCAAAAGCTCAGGGCGATTGGAAAAAGAGCTGGGTCATATACGGGGGGATCAAGGGTGACTTCTAATAGGTCCCAAATACCCGCACGTTCAAAAATAGATTTGGTAGGGCCATGGTTCATCATACGTGCATGCCACCTACGAAAACCATAATCAGCTTTGGGCCAAGTACGAATACCTTTATCGTAGATGGCCTTCAATGGTAGAGAGCTCAGAAAAGGAAGGGTTTCGACGCAAGGGAACAGCTGGCCCGCCGCAGTTTTTTCGACCGATTCAGCATCAACAAAAGATGGTCCCAAGAAAAACTCATCAACGTTGGGACCAACCCGCGAAAGAGGGTTCGAATTTATATATGGCTTGATGAGGATGTCTTGGAAGTCCTCAAAGGTAAGGGCAGCATCGGATTGGGTGCTTGAAGTCGCCATTTGTTACAGAATGTGAGGCGAGTAAAGACTAAAGAGTGTCGATGAAACGCAGCGCAGAGACAAGAAGATGAACAGTAAAAACGGCGAGGAAAAACGTAAGATGGCCGAGACGTGCCGCGTACTTTTAAGTTTTAGGGGTTTGTAATGTTGCACTCTGTTAAGCGGTAAATGTACGTGATGATTGAAACTGTGGGGAAGTTCAAGTGTTGCAAAAGGATACAGAGTGAATATGGCAAACTTAATGATTTGTATTAATTCTGCCATATTGGGGGGTAATTGTTGACACACTAAAATGCAGCCCAAAATCAAAGGGAAGTCCAATTGAGAAATCCAAGATAAAGACCCAACGAAAGCCAATTAAAAGACCCAACAGAAGCCAATTAAAAGGCCCAAGAAGAAAAGCCCAAGTTGGAGGCCTATGGAAAAACCTGAATATTGGAAGCCCAAGAACAAAGGAATACCATCGCCCAAGATCGTGGGACGCCCAGAGGCCGAACGAGGGCAGTACGGCACAATCGCCCAGGACGACAGCCTCATTGTCGCCCAGAACCCCAAGTCGCCCAGAATCAGACAAGTCTAAAGGATATAGTTTGGAAGCGGTTGGCAAGTAAACCCGGCACGATCCCACGATCCAGGAAGCAGCAAGGGTAGTGGTAACGGTTACTAAGCAACTACGCCCCAAACAAGCGGTTCCTCACTAAAAGAGTGGACGGTTACGAAGGATATGGAACAAATCTGAGCAGTTTCGATAACCAAAGGATGCTCAAGAAGTATAAAAGGAAGTAACGTCATAGAAGAAGGGGACCGAATCAAAAACTCTCTACAAGAGATCATGTAATTTTTATTCCTTAGTTTAAATTTAATCCTTTTTCAGTACTCGTGTGCTTGCGCCCCTTGGAGGCGTTTTGTCTACTTCCCAATTGTAATCCTTCACTGACATACGCACCCCTTTTTGGGACTTTGTCTCAAGAGGTCTGTTCCTTACACAATCGTCTGACCCCTCTCTCTCTCGTAATTGTTGGCGGGTTGCAAAAACGCGCGAAAACAATATTTTTACTCACTTTTAACAGAATTAGCCCGTTTGAACTCTATTATTTGAGATTTTAATGATTGAAAAAAGTATTTTTTAAATAAGTGTGATTCAAAAAGAAAACAAAAATGGAGTTTTGGGGATGACATCTAATATTATTTATTGAAAAATGTGCAATTGATAAGAAAAACGAGAACATGATTTATAATTTTAATGGGGCCAAAGAGGGTATTAATTAATTATCGTAATTAAATTGGTCAATCAAGTGGAACAAAGTATGACGTGACAAAAATTAACAAGCAAATATTGATAACATCAAATATAATGTCGTAGACCCCTATGTAAAACATCAATGGCCCCATGATACACGTAAATCACCCACTACAGAAAACATGATAGAATCGCTTCAAGATTAAAAATTAATTTTTATAAAAGTTAAAAATAAGTTATTTATTTTAAAATAGCTCATTTATCCTTTTTTTTTCTTTCTAAAATAATATAAAAAAATCAATTCGAATAGAACATGAATGATACTAAAGAGATCAATACCTTTATAGAAAATTATATTTAAGAGTTTCGTAATAATTTGTCGCCTTGGGTCTCGAATATCTTAGGGTCAACCTTGTCGAGAATTATCCTATTAACATGGATTCATTTTGAAACTCGTAATAAATGACACATTATGGATTCAAGAAAAATTAATTTGGATAAATTAAATTGTAGTTATAACTTATTAGAGTAAAGTACTTAATGTGTAATATTAGTTTTCAAATTATATGATATTACTATAACAATATTGGGCCCATTTGGTAGCTGCCTAAGGTTGTACATCGTTTCGATTAAAGTTCATACGGCAAAATTGAGACACTTTAAATGTAGTAGAAAGGTTAAATTCCGATCTTATAGTTAATTAGTTATAAAAAAATACAATAAGTTAAGCAGCAATTTTGATACGAGAATAAGTAGTGTATATTTTTAAAATTGTGTTTTAAGTAGCTGTGGCAACAGCTCTGCTCATGTACCCACGAGCCCGGCTCGTCAAAGTTATTAGCCAAGCTCACGAGTCGAACCAAACTGAGCCCAGGAGCGCCATGAGGGGGGGGGGGGGGGGGGGTTTACGACGTCGTGCCCGAGTAGCTCTCCGAACAAACCCCCGCTCGACTCGGGCTCATTTCGGGACGAGCCCGAGCTTCAACGAGCCGAGGCGACGAACTATTCAGCTCTTTTGCTAACCTTGGTTTTAAGTGTTGATTAATGATGGCAAGTTTGAATAATATTGAATTGCATGTTTATAAGTTTAAAGTTCTTTCTTTGTAAAAGACTTGATAAGCAACAATTTTCTTGAAGGAATTGCACATGAGATGCTGTTACAAAAATAAAGATAAAAGAGTTTTTTCTTATTCGGGGGCCCTTTCTTTTGGCAAAATGTACCTCCGAAGTCCAAAAAAGAAAGCACAAACCATGTGATTATAATATGGTGGTGGGCCAACACAAGCAATTATAATTTTGTAAATACGTAATTAGCTTAAATATATCAACTTTTTTTTTTTCCTTTTTTGATAATAGCCTATCTAATGAATAAATGAAAGATTTTGTTCTTTCATTTCAACAATTTCTATTCTGTAATAATTCTTTGGTTAAGATTCAAATCCAAATGAAGTAATAATCATCACATAAAAAAGAACAAACGAATCATATAGAATTGGTAAGAAAATCTTCAATTTCTTCAGGGCTTCTCTCGTTTGTTTGTTTATGTAGCACGTGTGTATGCTAAGGTTCCCACCATAACATTGTTGAAAGAGCAAATTCATTGACACAATTTGCAAATGGAGTTTATTGTGTATAATTATATTCCTTTCAACAAAAAATGCATGTATGTAAATATAATAAAATCATGACTTATTGGTGCAAGATATTGGATAGAGTTTGGACTCATCGAAGCCAAGATATGTACGTAAAAAACTAAAAATATTTAGAAATTGCAACTTACGTAGAAATTAGAAAGAGATGAAATAGGAAATGAAAATCTCTTTAAAAAAAGTTTCATCATATGAACTGGTGTTAAAAAGAATCAAATGGACGTCTATCTTTCAGCATACAATTCTTCTTCCAAAATTAATATAACACAACATTGATTTTACCTAGCGAGCCATAATATCGACAGTATTCTTCACAAATGAAATATACACGAGTTAAAATTGCTCGAAAGAAATTTTATTTTTGAAAATAATTCGGATGGAATTTAATTTCAACAAAATAAAAATAATAGAATATTTTGAAGATATGAGAGAATTTAGAAATTGTAGAAAATGTGGAATTATGGGTTCCCATTTACTTGTTTTCAAGCTTATTTTTGGAATGGTGATATAAATTGATGTAGAGTATTATATCGTTAATTATTCTCATTCAGCGAATAAATAATTACTAAAGATTCTAATATCTTACGAAAGCCTATGCACTTTCATATATGAGATTGTCAATTCACAAATATAAATGAAAAGCCATTTTAATTTTTCTCATTTTGAAGAAATTGTACTCCTATTTTGAATCGTGTTAGATTCAACTTCAATTTGGCCATTCCATGGTTAATACATAAACCCGGATTCAATTTGTGAATCGTACCATGTTTGTCGGGTCAGCAAAACACGAAACTCCTTGAAGCACTTTGTCCATATTGTACGTAAACCCTCCTTGTCAATGACGATTTTCTTAGATGTTCATTTTTCTTTAAAGAAAATTGAATTATATCTTCGAAGTACCCATATTCAGTTGATGTTGATCTTACCTTTACTCAAGAATTTGCAAACAAAAATTGTCACTTCTATCAATAGTCATTCGATTTCTTCCTTTCTGTTCCGAAGTCGGTGGAATTTCCCCTTTTCCACGTGAATTGGTGTATTGAATTCAATGAAAAATTTACGTAACTAATCACAACGCAAATACTTTATAGTAGGGATAATTATGCACTATCATACACGTCTTTTCATTTTTATTTTTGTGATAACCGTGGATGTTTGGGCCAGTTTACGCGTACCTCGATTAATCCCACAGGGCCCTGAAGTTTACGGCCGGATACTCACTTCAGTGACTCTGAGGGAACTCGAACTGATGACTATTGAGCAACCCTTCAGAATTCGTCTTTTCATTTTTAAGATAAAAACATGACAGCAATTACCGAAAGCCGTTTGGCATATTAATCGATTGCTACATAAAGTTTAATGTGCATACAAAAATGAAATATGATCACAGAATTCCAAATTTCGATCAATTTCAAAAACTGAATGCTGCAATCAAATACCGTATCTAAACAAAATTTAACCGAGAAACAGTCGAATGATATATTTCTTAAATTTCTCGAACATTTTTCTTACAGAATATCCATTTAATTTTTCAAGCAACGCCATATCTGCACTAGATAAAGAACAAAATTTCTGGTTCTTCCCTAACCAACCCAACTCCGTTACTTGGGAGAGTTGTAGAAAGCACCATGTGCGGTGGCACTAGTGACTAACGACACTTCTCTTTTTTCTTGCTATCTTCGTACTTTCCAGCCAGGGAATCGAATAATATTCCGGCGCCAATGCCAACAGCCAGATCAATCGTGTAGTGACCTCTCGTACTCAACAATCTTATCACTTGTAAAACATTTAGAATGTCAAATGTATAAGCCAATTCCCATCTTCCCATTCGTTTCATGTCTAGAGATGCAATAACCGACGCAGCTACATGCCCCGAATAAAACAAGAAAAACGAAACATTTCCAACCGGAAAATCCGCACCCGAACCCAAAAATCCCTGTCAAGAAACAAGCAAAACTACAAATATTATTTCAGTTTTTCCAACATTGTAGCTATTGTAAATAGTTAGATCTTTCTAAATTGTTCATAGTAACAATCCATCATTCCCGTCCAAATGGCGACTTTAGTAAACAACCAAATATAATACTTGGGCTAAGCGTCAAGTTGGTAATTTTTCTTACGTCTCTCCATCCCAGAGCTCAAGTATCGTAAACAAAAAAAATCATGTTCTTCAAATTCATTTTAAACCACGTATTCTTTCAATAAAATAATTTTACACGTAAATCTAAAATTACTTTTTAACCACATATTCTTTAAAAATCATTATTACAAAACTCATTCTTTCAAAAAAAAAAAAAAAAAAACCCATTTATTCTCAAGATGATGAGTTTTTTTAGGACAATTTCAATCTTTCAAGAAATTTGTTAGGTGTTACAACTAACCCTATTTGTAAAACGTACTACAAGAAATTTCACTTTTAACAACGAAATATTTGTAAAACGGCATTTTTTCACTTATACATACATTTATACTTGCATGTTGAACATTTTTTATTATTTTTCGTCTTTAAACACACCAATCTACAACCCATTTCCAAATCATAATTTCAAATTATCGAATTCGAATGCAAAATTCCTATATAAGAAGATAAACTGAACCTCGGGCAATGGCAGCTGTGTGGCATATCCAAGTATTCCTCTACAAGTGAACATGAACAAAGCTGAGATCATCGCCCTCGGTCGACCCTCCATTAGCCATGTCCATAGTATGTATGTCGTTTGCATTCCTACGAAAACCTTTATATATGGTCCATAAAGCACAAATAAATTTAAATAAATATGAGTAATTCAACAAAAAGAACTTTACAACAATTTTTTTTTAATAAAATAAAAATGTACATATGAAAAATAAATCCTTAAATGCAAGTAACTAATATGCAAAGGAACTATTTTAACATGTCCATATCAAAACCTAACATACTTTTGACTTTTAAAAAGTGTCATTCAATAATTACTAACGGACATGAAATGTAGAATTTACATTGAATTTCACTTTGTCGTGTGTATACTTAGCTAGCCGTGTTTGATTCTCATCTTTTTTCAGAATAATTTTTTTTTCATAAAAGTGATTTTCATAAACAACGTATGATTAAAAAGTATAAATTTTTTAAAATTTACATGAAATATTAGAAAATGATCATGAAAAAAATTGAATATGAATCGAATCAGATCTTTCTTCCATGAAATTTTAAAGAATGTAACTCAAACAAGTTTATAAGCTAATTGGCATTTCATAAAATTCACTGCTTATAATCTATTTTTTTTTTTTTTTATCGAAGTAACCAAACATGCGCTGAGAGATTATGTGTACAAATATACCGTATTGAGGCCAGCAAGAATCGTGTTGAGTGCGGGTCGAGATTCGAGTAACCGGTGGAGGGTTGTGGTGGCGATGAACCCAAGATCAAACGGCGGCGCGGTGGGTGGCAGCATGCGGAGAGTGTACTCAACCACCATGAAAAAAAGCAACGAGGCGGCGAAGACGCAGGGTACAGGGTGGTGCCGCGCCACACCCCATATATCCCCGGCCCTCCATTTCAAGAAATGGGCATTACTAAGGCAAGAATAAAGGTTTTTAGCAGAGGAAGATGATGATTTCTTCATGTCTGAAAAATATTTTTGTTTTTGGTGACGCCGTTAGGAGAATGGCCGTTAATGGACGGTGGTTTTGGCTTATTTTTAGGAGCAGAACGGTGGCGGACGGTGGGTCCGTTCATTGGCGGTGGTGGTGATGGTGCATATCAGCATGGAGAATGGTGCATATAATGAATGGGTTGTGGGAGGGATTCGACAGGACGGAGTTTACGAGGTTGATGGTGGTTGGTGAGGTATGTAGATTGAGGGCTGTGGACGGTGGACTGGAAAATGTTTGGGTTGGGGTTGGGGGCCTCCAAACTATAAAATTGTGAGTTTTCAACCCCTGAAATTTCGATGGTTTGGATTGAACCTCCCTACTTTATACGGTAAATTTCATCTGCAATCATTGACCTTTTAATGAAATTTTAATTGGATTATTATATTTTAATTTATCTCAAACGGGTTAGCTCTTGTTTGACAACCATTAAATGAGAAAAATCATATATTTGAATAGTAATTTTTAGAATTAAAATGCAGGAAAACTTTTATATTTATGTGCAGAATATTTTATTATCTTTCAAATTAACAAAAATACTCTATGTGCAGAATAGTTGATGATTATGTTATAAATGAACTTCTAAATAATCTCTATGTGACACACCATAAACAAAAATAGTAAATTGAGGGTGATGATAATATCTTTTAGGTTGTGTTTGGGAGAGATTATCCCAACTCCAAAATCAATTTTTAGGTCACATCGGCGGTCCCACTTTCTTTGACTATTGACTTATTGTAGGTAATTTGAAGAGAAAAATATTATTTCATTCTCATCACATGTGCACTTTATGAAGATTCTCTATTGCAAAGGGGTAAAATCGAAAAAGTCTTGTAAATGAGTTGTATGAATACTGCAAAGGTGTCAGATTTTGTCTCTAAAAAAATGCCCCAACGGTCCACTTTCTAATTACCAACGGTCCGAATTAAAATTTTTAGTCCGCCCAAACACACCCTTAAGTTAAAAAGATAAAATACCTTTTTTTTTCTTTTAGGATGTGATGTGATGGTAACTTAACACGTCACGATGCGATTATGTGGAAGATTCATTGCAGGCTGTCAATTGAGCAATTTTCATCAAATTGAAAGACAATGTGACAAAATGCTGAAATTTGAAACTAATAAATTTTACTTAGTGACTCAATTTAAAAGTATATTGAAGTTCAATGATCAATTAGAGACAAATTGATGATTAATGTCCTAATTGAGATTTCACTTAAAGTTCAATGTTGCAAATGAAATTTACATGTACTTCTTACCTTTTGCTCATACACCAATAACAGCCTTCGCTTTTGTTTGAGCCACATTTTCGTTTTCATTCTCATTTTTTATTCATTTTCAGCTACACATTATTCAATAGAATAATATTTTTCATCAACTTTTCCTTTTTTTTCAACCACATATTCACCATCATATCACAAAAAATGCACTATCCCCTAAAAAAATTGAATCAAACACACACTTCAACTAAAAGCGGCTAGAGGGCACCATTTACCCGTACTCTTATATTTTGATGGGCCAAGAGCACCATTTTATATGGGAAAAATTCACAACTCAGACTTTATCTATCCCAAAATAAAAAATCAGGTCCCAAAGTTTAGAATTGCAAAAATCTGATTTTTCATCAATTAATTAATTATATTTCATAATTATTATATTAAATTAAATTATTAATGTAATATAATATAATTAACCCACCCACCCCACCCCACTCCACTGCTCTGACGACTACTTCGACGATCGGCGACTACTTCGACGACTATTTTTCGATCGCACTTAATTCCGGTGACTTCTCTTGTGACCGTTTCACCACCGTTTAATTCCGACGATTGCTTCGATTCCGAGGTCACAGATTATTTCGAGGTCACAAATCAAAAAAATTAGTATTCACAATTGACTTCATTGGTCACTGATAAAAACATTATAGGTCACAGATTTTTTTTATGAAGGTCACAGATTTTTAATTGTCACAATTTAAAAAATTATTCCATATTTGTTGGTCACATGTTATATTTTCACTCACAGATTAACGAATTTTAAAGTCACAGTTACTATATAGATGGTCACATTCAACTAAATCATTGGTCACAGATACAGGCCCCATCTCATCCCATCCCACCCACGACCATAGCCACGGATTAAAATTTTTTACAGGTAACAATCAATAATTGGTCACTGGTCACAGATCAACCAAACAGTTGGTCACAGACACTTCATCCTATCCGCTGCACCCGTCCCCAATCCCAGTACACCACCTATACTTGGTCACGAGTCACGGATCGATCAAATAGTTGGTCACAGACACATCGTCCCATCCGCCGCCATCCCTAATCCCTAAAACACCCGCCTGCACATCACCACCATCATCGTCAACCCATCACAACACCACCACAACCATCGCATCGAAGCCATCCACCACATATAAGACCTCCACCGCACACACAGCATGGAAGACCTCCATCCCACATCTAAAACACCCGCCTGCACACCTCCAGCACCTCCATCGCGCACACACACAGATCTGCCCCCACACACAGTAGATCGCACTCACTTACACAGTAGAACGCACACACACAATAGAACGAACGCACACACACAACGCACATAGCAGAACACACCCACAGCAGTGTTAACGCTGCTGTGGGTTGCAACGTCGTTGTGACGCTGTACACTGGGTCGCAGCAGCGACACTGGTGCCGTTCAGCAGCGTCACGATTGCTGAAGGGCAACAGGGTCGCTGTGAGGCTGCTGCGATTCAGGGAGGGAAGGGGAGAGAAGAGAGTGAGAGAGAGTGACGGAAGGAAGAGAGTAGGGTTTGGGAAATGGATTGAAATTTGGGGGTATGGGTGGGTATATATTTAATTTAATTTAAAAATATTAATAATAATATTAATTGTGAAATTAAAACCTGATTTTTGATTAAATAAATTATAAACCTGATTTTTAAAAACATAAAACTAAACACTTGATTTAGTGTAATTTCCTCATTTTATTTTCACAAGTCAGCCCGTTTTTGAGCTGGAAAGTTAAACATGTTTAATTTTGAGTTTTCAATGTATTTTTTTAATTAATTTCCTAAAAAAATGGGCCTGGTCATGGGCTCTGAGCAATTTGCCTCCGTCCATGATACCCATGATCTAAAGGGTTCAACTAAGATTTCTTCGTGGATGCAAGCCAAGCTCATGTGTCATAAGATCAAGTTGGTTTGACTCATTCTATTGCTATTCTTACTTTCATCACTTGACTTTTAAAACAAAATTGATTACAAAATTTATCGTAGTGTGTCATGTCACCTGGTGCTTATGATGTCAATTCCATGCGCTCGCACACACACTCTCTTTTTATATATCATTTATTTGGAATGATCTTTTTCGTTATTTTGAATTTTAATTAAGAAGAATATATATATTTTTAAAAGAATTAGACTCCATTTGACAAATTTATAAATAAAAATAATAAGAAAAATAATAGTGAATCCCACAAAATGTTGGATGAGGACGACCGACTCCTCTACAGAGGCTTGTGTGGAAGAAAATTCTAGATTTTTAACGTTAAGATGGAATCTAACACAAATATTATTTTACCTTTCAATTCCGACATGGAAGCCGATTTAGGTGAAATTAATGATGATCTGTCGATTCTTGATGAGGTACCTGATGCCAAGATTCTTAAATAATTTTACGAGGTATTCGAGTGAAACTTAGGGTTATTAATATATAACTTTGGGCACAATGAATCTCACGTAGCAATTAATTCAAACTTGTATTTTTGGGGCACAATTGAGAATTTATGTAGCATTGATGATTAGTTAACTTAGAGGAGCAGTCATTGAGCCTTCAATTATTTGAGGAAGTGGGGTTTTGCATGAAAAATGGTCAACAAGCACAATCAATTGTGTTAGGCTGTGATGTCAGTCCAGCCCATTTTAGGCAATGATGATGAAAACCTTCGGCCCAATACTAATGCCAAACTAATTAGTTGAAGTGAGCCCAATGAAGCCCAAATACCATCTCGATGCCTTGATATTTTTGTGGTACTCGAATGGTTTTCGATTATTCATTATTTCTATCTCTAGTTCTCGAGGGTTTTATGGAGACTTATGTGCACTCTTTCATCTTCATCTTCTGCTGTGAGGATCTCTTGAATCCGTTTCTTGAGTGTGATTTATGTGTGAAAAAAGGTGAAATGATCAAGTGTTGTTGTTGGTAGCGTTGAGCTCTTCTGGTCCAGAGAAGAAGTTTCATGTTTAGTGTGTACCGTGAGGGTTTTTGGGTGAATCTAGGCTTCACAGTGTTGAAACATACGGGTGCCTTATTCAGAGTCTTCGATCTGTGATCCTTTGGTGTTTAGTGGTTTAGGAGATACACTTTTGTAATAGGGTTTCGAGTTTCATTTGATCTGTAATATTGACTTTGAGTTTTTTTTAACAGCGGTATCAGAGCCTCTTTTGGCTATTTTTGAGTCTTCGATCGAGTTTTGAGGCTGGAAAACTAATTTTTTTGTTTTTGATCACCTGAAAATCTAGAAACCCTAGTTTTTGGTTTTCCTTCGATTTGGGGTTTGTAAGTACTGGTTTGGAGTTTTTGTTGAGAGAGGTGTTTGGTGTTCATGATTTCTTGGTTTAGTTTGAACAAGATACCCTATATAAGGATTTCCTTGGTTCTTGATCTCTTTTGTGGTTATATAGTGGAACACCATCTCTCTACTGGTTTGCATTTTCTAACACTGAAATTCCCCACCCCCGTGTCTGCATATTCATTCATGCTGTGCATTTTTTTGTGTAATCACCCTTAGTGATCAAATTGTACCTTAACCTGAGAACAAGAATCCTGGAGAATTTGATCATTCTTGGGGTAACTGCAGTTGGTTCACCTTAATCTGGTTTTGGCATAGTGTTCAACCTTATTCTGATTTTTTTACTTTCTTGATTCTGAATTGTGTTATTTGTTTGAATTCTTTTGTAAATTGAGAATAACTGTGAGATTTGCTTGTTCCTTATTCTTTGTAACATATTTTCCTTTCTCTTTTGTGAAGATCAATCTACTGTTTTTCTTAAGTATATCAGTTGTCATAGTTTTTTTTTTTAGTTTTGAAGTTGGTGTTTTTGATGGAAATTGGATTTTCCCATTTGGCAACAAAAGATTAAATGTGTTTTAGTTCAACAAAAGATTTCTTTAGCAATAACACAAAATTTTCCTAAAACTATGACAGCTGATCAAATAAATGAAGCTGATGAACTTGCTTATACTTCTATTATTCTACATTTGTCTAATCAAGTTTCAAGGAAAGTAGGAAATCAAGAGAATGCTAAGGCCTTATGGGATGAGTTAGAGAAGCTTTACCTAGTTAAGTCCTTGCCCAATAAATTGTTTCTGTTGGAGATGTTCTTTAGCTTTAGGTTAGATACCTCTAAGTATATAGAAGACAATCTTGATACCTTCAATAAGTTGGTTCAAGATATCACCAATGCTAGTGATAAAGTCTCTGATGAGTCTAAGACTGTTGCGTTATTGAATGCCATTTCTGATACCTATAGAGAGGTTAAGGATGCCATAAAATATGGTAGAGATACCCTTACACCTGAGATAGTTATAAACTATTTGAGAAGTAGAGAGCATGAACTCAGGTTTGAGAGGGGGAATGGTGGGCCTGAGATCCTGTTTGTTAGGGAAAGGACCAAAAATAAGTTTAGTGGAAATTAGGAAGGTTTTAATAATTAGGGAAATAATAATAAAAAGAAGTTTAAGAGTATACGCATGTCTAAGTCAAAGACTAGAAATAAGAAATGCTATGGGTGTGAAATACAAGATTGTTATAAAAAGAAAAACGAACAGAAATGAATTAATGAAGGAAATCTAGTTGAACTACTAATTCTAATACTACTGATGTCTATGTGGTAATTGAACCTTCATCTGATTGTGATTTTGCTAATGCTGTTAATGAAGGAAATTAGATCCAAGAATGGATCTCGGATTCTGGTTGCACCTTCCACATGACTCCTAAAAGGAGTTGGTTTGACTTCTTTAAGTAGATTAATGAAGGATAGGTAGTCATGGGAAAAAGCATTACCTGCAGAGTTGAAGGTACTGGAAATGTAACATTGAAATTTAAAAATGAGTATATCTTTACCTAAGATATGTTCCTGAATTGAACATGAACCTGATTTCAATGGGAAACTTGGATGATTTAGGTTTACAAGGTAAGGTTGGTGATGACTTGTTGAAGGTGATGAGAGGATCACTTGTGATGTTTAAAAGTGTTAAAAAATGGAATTTATGTAGTTAAGGCTAGTGTTGTAGCTGATTATATGGCCGAGTCTTCCAATGCGGAACTTGACGCCACTCTAAAGTGGCACAAAAGATTAGCCCATGTAGGTGAAAAAGGCCTACATATCCTTCATCAGAAAGGAATTTATGGGAATGACTCTACATCTAGAGTTCCCTTTCGTGAAAACTGTACTTTAGGAAAACAGCACGGATTACATTTTAACATTGGAAAACATAAATCTACCTCTGTTCTTGAATATATACATTCTGATTTATGGAGGCATTTATCCACAATCTTTCAAAGAGGAAATATATATTTTCTTTCCTTGATTGATGACTATTCAAAGAAGGTTTGGGTTTACCTGTTAAAACATAAATTTGAAACCTTTGAGAAGTTTAAAATTTGGAAAGTGTTAATAGAGAACCAAACTGGAAAGAAAATTAAGACTCTTAGGACTGACAATGATTTTGAGTTTTGTAATGTTGAGTTTGATCAGTTTTGTACTGAAAATTAGATTAGGAGACATAAAATAGTTCATCATACCTCTCAGCAAAATAGAGTGGCTGAGAGGATGAATAGAACTTTGTTAGATAAGATGGGGTGTATACTGAACCAAGTGTACCTAAAACATTGTGGGGAAAGCCTTAATGACATCCACTTGCATAGTTAATAGAACCCCTTCAAGTGCTCTAGGTGATAAAACACTTAAAAAACAATGGACTGGAACAGTCCCAAACTATTCACATCTGAAATGTTTTTGAGTGCAGCCTATTCTCATCAAAATAAAGGAAATTGGAAACCTAGGGCACATAAATATGTTTTCTTAGGTTATCCTGATGGAGTTAAAAGGTTATAGGCTTTGGAGTAAAGAGTCTGTAACGCTCCATAAAATTTTGAATAAAATTTTATTTGTTTTATATTGTATATTTTTAATATTTTTAAAAATATAAAATGAGGACTAAAATAAAATATATTTTAAGTTCCTATCTTATTTGAGCTAAATAATTATGTATCAATATAGTGATAAATATTGTTTTTGATAATCTTTTGATTGCAATTTTAATTTGATAAAATTTAAAAGTATTCATAATTCTATTATTTGAAATTCAATTCTTATTCAACTTCATAGACATGATTTTCCATCTCAATTGTACGATGACTCAACAATTATTTTTTATTATAAATAGTGTACAATTGTCTCATAGTTCACCACCAAAAAATTTTATACGGTAGCTTTCATATAAAGTAGCTATAAATAGCTAGTATATTTAAAAAAAAAAAAAAAACTCATTTGATCAATCAAGGTAAGATACTTCTGTGCAAATGGTTTGTTTTCTTATACTTTTATATTTATTAATTTATGCATGAATTACTAGGGGACCTTCGGATTCTTTATTAAGAGATAAACGATCCTATGAGAATTTAAGATGACCTAAGATGATTGTGTCATTTGGTCACCGATATACTCCATAAAAAAAAATTATTTTGAAATGTTTATTTTATTATATAATTGTGTATGAAAACTGCACGTATCTTGCTGGATATTTTTAAATACTCACTCTTACAAACTTTTACATGATAGTTCGGGTCGATTGAAACAGTGGTGGGATAATGATGAGACTGCCAAGAGGAATTAAAGAGATAAAACATTAAGTTTATTTTTTTCCTTCAAATTATTAGTCAATTTAATTTGTTCAAAATTGTTATTTAATTTGTGATTATGTTTTCATTATGGATATTCCAGTTATTTTTATTTAATGAATATTATTTTATCGTTCCGCGAAAAATGAATTTTTAGTAACAATCCAGTATTTATGAGATTTTTGGGGCGTTGCAGAATCTAGTGGTTTTAAGATTATCACAAGTAGGGATGTTACTTTTGATGAGTCTAACATGCCATGTTTGAAAGATAATGAGCCTAATAGACTACGTGAAGAGAAAGAATGAGATAAATCCAAGCTGCAGGTGGAACTTTATAAGCCATCTGAATCTGTTGATTTTGAACATGTTGACGTTGAACCTAAAAATGCTAATTTTTTAGATGTTGGAGGAGAGGGTGATGTTCAAGAAAATTTAGAAGAACGAGTGAGTGATATAAGTGATTATAAATTGACAAGATAAAGATAGGAGATATATAAGAGAGTCTATTAGGTATAGAGATTACCTATCATTTGATTTGCTTTCTTATCAAGACCTAGTCTTTAGAGAACTAAAATCTTATGAAAAGGCTATTTCTAGCCAGAAATCTAAGGACTAGCAGGCTACTATGAATGATGAAATGAGGCCCTTGATTAAAAAATGGAACCTGGACATTAGTTCCTAAATCTGCAAGTAAATCCCTTGTTGATTGCAAATGGATTATTTGTATTAAGGAGGGTAATACTGAGAAGATGCATATAAGATTTGAGACTGGACTAGTTGTTAAAGGCTTTACACAAAAGGAAAATGGTTTTCGATTATTCATTCTTTCTGTCTCTGGTTCTCGAAGGTTTTCTGGAGACTTCTATGTTCTCTTTTTTCATCTTCATCTTCTGCTGTGAGGATCTCTTGAATTTGTTTTTTGATTGTGATTTATGTGTAAACTAAGGTGAAAAGATCACGTGTTGTTGTTGGTAGTGTTGAACTCTTCTAGTCCATATAAGAAGCTTCACGCTTATTGTGTATCATGAGGGTTCTTGTGTGAATCTAGACTTCACGGTGTTGAAACATAAGTGTACCTTATTCCGAGACTTCAATCTGTGATCCTTTGGAGATAAACTTTTGTAATAGGGTTTCAAGTTTCATTTCATTTGTAATATTGAGTTTGATTTTTGTATAACAATACCTTATTCCGAGACTTCAATCTGTGATCCTTTGGAGATAAACTTTTGTAATAGGGTTTCAAGTTTCATTTCATTTGTAATATTGAGTTTGATTTTTGTATAACAAATTGGATGGCTAAGACTCCTATGGCTTGATTAGCGAGTGGCTTGATACCATTAAAATGCATTGGATTAACACATGAATAAAGATTCGAGAACAAATCTTTTCCAACCCAAAGAGAGAGTGATACTTTATTTCTTTATGGATCCCCAAAACGGGGTCCCCACAAGAAAAAAATGCTAAGTATACATAATTTATGTACATAAGAGTGTACATAATCCTCACATGAGGTGAGACCCACAAAAATATGATCTCACCCCATGTGAGGATTATTAACACCTCTATGTACACGTATTATGTACACCAAGCAACGTCCACTGTGAGGGGGATGAGCATGGTTTACAACCATCAAAATCCTTTCTTTATTTCATTGCTTTTAGTTTGTTTTCTCGAAGGTTTTTTTAATCCATATGGTCATAGTACTTTGTAAGGTTTATCACATTATTTACTCTTTTAACAATGTTTATTTTCTTGGTTGTTTTTGATAAATTAATAAAATCAGTTAAGTTTCTTCTAATCGATCATTTCTCACCTTATCCAACTGCATCATTATGCATGAGTGATTAAAATTAATATTGTACTATGACTATGCCCCCTGTTTGGTAGGTGGAATTAAAAATCAAATTTTTAGTAAATTGAGATAAAAGTTGATAAAATATGTGGTTGAAAAGTTGTTGATGCCATAAAATGTGTGACTAAAATTAATTATTTGATTTTAATTTAATAAAATGTGTGACTAAAATTAATTATTTGATTTTAATTTAAATTAAAATCGGACTTTTAATTTCTAGGCTAAATGCGTAAATCAATTATAAATCTGTATGGAAAAGGAGCATTAACCTTTTCTTTTTTTAATCTTTCCACAGTATAATTGCAAGTCAATAAGTGAGCACCCTAACAAATTTATGGACAAAAAGAGAATTTAAAAACTCGAGAAAGGACACAAGACTTGATCTAAGACTTCAATAAAGAGGACTAATTAAAAACGTAAATCTAGCCCAAACGAAAGAGAAAAAAAAAAAAAAATAAGAAAAAATTATTCAAGAATATTAATTCTTTTATCCCACTTTATTAACATAGTTTTTGTTAGGGAAATTTGGCCAGATGACCCAGCTCATCAATGATTTTGGAGAAATGGCCCTTGACCATTAATAAAAATAAAAAAAATAAATCAAAATATTTTTATTGATAAAATGACAAAATTATCCTTCAATTATTAATTAAATTCTCTCATTTCATTCCGTCATTTTGCTTCATTTCTTTTTTCCATTTTTTAAATTAAAGTCTTCTTCTTCCTCCTTTTCATCATCTTCAATCCACCAAAAACTTGAAAGATTTGAAATTTGTGAATCAACGTTTTCTTCAACGACAAAATTATTGGATTTGACATTAATATTGAGAAAAATCAAGAAAAGGAGTAATGAAATCAATTGTAAATGGCTCCGGCGTACTCTTCTTCTGCCGGAAAACCTATCTCCGGCGACACCCATGGTCGCGCACCACCACCAGTGAATAGCACTTACCCAGACGACGAACATCATGACTTAACATCGACCAATAATGCACCAATTCGATCTGCTATTGCTCAAAAAGGTTCGCGACGTAAAACGACACTACAGTCGTTTTCTGCTGTAATTTATTTTTTTCCACGAAATGACCTGTAATAATGGACTTACTAACACTTGAAATTTATGCTCATTACTTAATCAAGAGGAAAAAGAAAACGACACAACTGTCGTTACTGTTTTGAAAACGGCACAAGTGTCGTTCTGGCTCTAAAATGTATTTTGAAGAGCCGCGACCCGTTCGAATAACGATAATCGATAGAAAAGTAATAAAATACCGAAAAAATCAACAGAACGGCACTAGTGCCATTTTCACAACACAAGTGTCGTTCTGCCTTTAAACATGATTTCTTAGGCCCAAGACCCGTCCAAGCAACGATAATCGATACGCAGGGGATAGAGGGGGCAGGCCCCCCTCCCGGGCTCCCGGGCCCCCGAATTTTTTTTTTTAACTAAGAGGATTGAAGACGACGATTTGCATACCAAAATAAGCAAGTTAGATTGAAAAATCAAAAAGACAATCAGTTTGTCAACTTTTTTAAGTTATGGAGTCCAATACTTGACGTCGTTCCGCTGGAAAAGTAGCAAAATATTAGAGAAATCAACATAACAACAAAAGTGACGTTACTGCTTTGAGAACGTCTACTAGAACGACAAAACTGTTGTTCTGCATCAAAAATCGCGACCCGTTCGAACCACGATAATGATGAGTTGAACTCATTTAAGTTGCAGGCTGAACATGACACTGACAACATTCAAAATTTATGCTCATTAATTAATCAAGAGGAAAAAAGAAAACGACACAACTGCCGTTACTGTTTTGAAAACGTTACAAGTGTCGTTTCTGGCTCTAAAATGGATTTTGAAGAACCACGACCCCGTCCAAATCACGATAATCGACAAACGGAATTCATTTAAGTTGTAGGCTGAACACTTGTGTCGTTCTGCCTGGAAAGATAAAATTTATCAGTACAAATTTAACGATAATGAGAAAGACACCTGATGAAACATTGAGTTACGAAAAGAAAAGCAAATTGATGAAAACAGAGAGGAAAACGACACTTATGTTGTTACTGATATCAGAACGGCACAAGTGTCGCTATGCTGAGTGAATGTAATTCAATGAGAACGACACTAGTGCCGACTGTCCAGAAAACGACACTTGTGTCGTTCTGCCTGGGAAGATAAAATTTATTAGTACAAATATAACGATAATGAGAAAGACACCTAATGAAACATTAAGTTACGAAAAGAAAAGCAAATTTATGAAAATATAGTGCAAAACGACACTTGTGTCGTTACTGATATCAGAACGGCACAAGTGTCGCTATGCTAAGTGAATGTAATTCAATGAGAACGACACTAGTGCCGTTACTGTCCAGAAAACGACACTTGTGTCGTTCTGCCTGGGAAGATAAAATTTATCAGTACAAATATAACGATAATGAGAAAGACACCTAATGAAACATTAAGTTACGAAAAGAAAACCAAATTTATGAAAATAGAGTGCAAAACGACACTTGTGTCGTTACTGATATCAGAATGGCACAAGTGTCGTTATGCTGAGTGAATGTAATTCAATGAGAACGGCACTAGTGCCGTTACTGTTTAGAAAACGACACTTGTGTCGTTCTGAAAGGGAACTCATGTATTCCACCGTTAGTTGTCACCTAATCAACACGTCCAGCCTTCCCAAGTTACGGGTTCCAATTCTCGAGGTCGATCTGTTGGAAAAGTTGAAAAATACTGATGAAATCGACAGAACGACACAACTGTCGTGTAACGGCACAAGTGTCGTTCTGCCTTGAAACAACCGTGCAGAGCTCCACGACCCGTTCGAGCTACGATGAACTCGTTAGATGTACTCATTTAAGTTGTAGGATAGACATGTCTCTTAGAACATAGAGGAGATATGCTCAACGCTTATACTTTCAAACAAAATCAATGTAGACTTGTGTGATTTCACCGTTCAATACCATATATTCTAATACAATTCCACCGTTAGTTGTCACATAATCAACACGTCCAGCCTTCCCAAGTTGGGGGGTCCAATCCTTGAGGTCGTTGGATTGAAAAGTAGCACAAGTGTAGTTTTGCCAATAAATACGATTTTGAAGAGCTGCGACCCATCCTAGCCACGATAATCGATAAATGAAACACATTTAAGTTGCAAGTTGAACACGCCGCTTACAAAATACTTGAGAAATGTCCATTCCTTGTACTTTCAACCGAATCTAGACTAAGACTTGTGCTTTCACCGTTTCATACCTTATATTCTATATCAATTCCACCGTTAGTTGTCACACAATCAATATTTTCGTCCTTCTTAGGTTGGGGGTCCAATCTTTGATGTCATTGCCTTGAAAAGTAGCAAAATATTGGAAAAATCAATAGAACGACACAAGTATCGTTTCACGACACAAGTGTCGTTCTGTTAATAAATACGATTTTGAAGAGCCGTAACCTGTCCGAGCCACGATAATCGATAAATGAAACTCATTTAAGTTGCAGGCTGAACACGCCCCTTACAAAATACTTGAGATATGCCTATTACTTGTACTTTCAACCGAATTTGGACTAAGACTTGTGCTTTCACCGTTTTATAACATCCATTCTATATCAATTCCACCGCTAGTTGCCACACAATCAATATTTTCGTCCTTCTTAAGTTGGGGGCTCCAATCCTTGATGTCCTCGCCTTGAAAAGTAGCAAAATACTGGAAAAATCAACAAAACGACACAAGTGTCGTTCTGCCAATAAATATAATTTTGAAGAGCCGCTACCCATCCTAGCCACGATAATCGATAAATGAAACACATTTAAGTTGCAGGTGGAACACACCCATTACAAAATACTTGAGATATGCCTATTCCTTGTACTTTCAACCGAATCTAGAATAAGACTTGTGCTTTCACCGTTTCATACCTTATATTCTATATCAATTCCACCGTTAGTTGCCACACAATCAATATTTTCGTCCTTCTTAAGTTGGGGGGTCCAATGCTTGATGTCCTTGCCTTGAAAAGTAGCAAAATACTGGAAAAATCAACAAAACGACACAATTGTCGTTCCAAGACACAAGTGTCGTTCTGCCAATAAATATAATTTTGAAGAGCCGCGACCCATCCTAGCCACGATAATCGATAAATGAAACACATTTAAGTTGCAAGTTGAACACACCGCTTACAAAATACTTGAGATATGTCAATTTCTTGTACTTTCAACCGAATCTAGACTAAGACTTGTGCTTTCACCGTTTCATACCTTATATTCTATATCAATTCCACCGCTAGTTGCCACACAATCAATATTTTCGTCCTTCTTAAGTTGGGGGTCCAATCCTTGATGTCCTTGCCTTGAAAAGTAGCAAAATACTGGAAAAATCAACAAAACGACACAAGTGTCGTTCCAAGACACAAGTGTCGTTCTGCCAATAAATATAATTTTGAAGAGCTGCGACCCATCCTAGCCACGATAATCGATAAATGAAACACATTTAATTTGCAAGTTGAACACGCCGCTTACAAAATACTTGAGATATGCCAATTCCTTGTACTTTCAACCGAATCTAGACTAAGACTTGTGCTCTCACCGTTTCATACCTTATATTCTATATCAATTCCACCGCTAGTTGCCACACAATCAATATTTTCGTCCTTCTTAAGTTGGGGGGTCCAATGCTTGATGTCCTTGCCTTGAAAAGTAGCAAAATATTGAAAAAATCAATGGAACGACACAAGTGTCGTTCTGTCAATAAATATGATTTTGAATAGCCGCGACCCATCTTAGCCACGATAATCGATAAACGGAACCTATTTAAGTTGCGATCTGAACACGCCGCTTACAAAATTTTTGAGATATGCTCATTACTTATACTTTCAAACGAATCTAGACCAAGACTTGTGATTTTACCGTTTGATACGTTATATTCTATATCATTTCCACCGTTAGTTATACATAATCAACATTTTCGTCTTTATTAGGTTGGGGGTCCAATCCTTGAGGTCGTTTGATTGAAAAGTAGCAAAAAAACTTGAAAAATCAACAGAACGACACAAGTGTCGTTCTGCCTCTAAACGCGATTTGGAAGGGTCACGACCCGTCCGAGCCATGATAATCGATAATCTGAACTCATTTAAGGTGCGGACTGGACACACCACTTACAACATTCGGGAGTTATGCTCATTACTTATACTTTCAAACGAATCTAGATCAATACTTGTGATTTTACCGTTTGATACCTCATATTCCATTTAATTCCACCGTTAGTTGTCACACAATCAACATTTTCATCTTTATGAGATTGGGGGAGTCCAATCATTGATGTCCTTGCCTTGAAAAGTAGTAAAATATTAGAAAAATCAACAGAACGACACAAGTGTCGTTTCACGGTACAAGTGTCATTCTGCCACTAAAATCGATTTTGAAGAGCCGCGACCCTTTCAAACCACAATAATCGATAAACTGAACTCATTTAAGTTGAAGGCTCAACACGCCACTTACAAAATATTGAAAAAATCAACAGAACGACACTCGTGTCCTTCAGCCTCTAAACAGGATTTTGAAGAGCCACAACCCATCCGAGCCACGATAATCGATAATCTGAACTCATTTAAGATGCGAATTGAACAGACCACTTACAACATTCGGGAGTTATGCTCATTACTTTATAAACAAGATACAGGAAAACAACACAAATGCCGTTACTGTTCTGAAAACGGCACAAGTGCCGT
Source organism: Fraxinus excelsior (assembly GCA_019097785.1). Taxonomy (NCBI): domain Eukaryota; kingdom Viridiplantae; phylum Streptophyta; class Magnoliopsida; order Lamiales; family Oleaceae; genus Fraxinus; species Fraxinus excelsior. Next base: position 19,757,195 of record CM032637.1, read on the forward strand.
TCTACCTCTAAATACGAGTACGATGAGCCACGACCTGTCCCAACCACGATAATCGATAAGATGAACTCATTTAAGCTGTAGGTTGGACACACGGATTACGACGTTTTCGAGAGTTGTGCATTACTTAATATAGGAAAAAGGAAAACGACTCAACTGTCGTTACTGTTTTGAAAACGACACAAGTGTCGTTACTGTTTTTGAAAACGAAATGTTAGTTGAAACATAAAGAATATCCACATTTTCTTTAGTATTTCCTACGTAAATCCATGTCCATTTGCCTTCTTCAATCTTTTTAAACTCAACAAAATAGCATACTTGTACTCATATCATTTCTACAGAATCCATAGCTGCAAATACAAGAAAAAAGTTAAATAGTTTACTCAAACATATATCAAAGTAATATGAAAATAGCTTTCATATTTAAATTATTAAAGTAGCGACATTGTATTATCAAGAACACACATCATAACATATATTGTTTCTATTTTCATTTTATATGGACGATAATGACTGTAGTGTCGTTCTACACTACGTAAAACGACTGGACTGTCGTTCTGTTCTGCAATTCGTCCAATAGTTGCGGACAATACAGAAATACAACCAACTGTGAAGAAAAATCAGCTAAAATATCATTTCATATTATATTCAACAATAAAATGATCAATGTACATGAGATTTACAAAAATACCTTTCTTTTTTCTTCAAATATTTAGAGATTTTAATAGAGATAATATAGAAACCAAAATTTTATTCAAATACTCAAAATGTAGGAAAATATAGATGAGTAATATAATAAATAACAAGATTTTGTGGAGAGGGGAGGGGGGGGAAGCAAGCACAGGAGCAGGAGACGGAGAGCTTGGAGAAGAATTGGGGAAATTAATTGGATGTAAAGGATATTTATGTCTTTTCATGATAGGGTTATTTTAGGTATTTTATACCCTTCATTTATTGGTTTTTTTAACTGAGGCTATATTACAAATAAACATTGGAAAAAGTCTTTTTATCCAACAACATTGATTGACCGGGTGTTTTAACAAAGAATCCCTTTTTGTTAATTGATTTTATAGTAATGATCACATAACTAGTTCATACCGTTTGGGCTGTTACACAATAAGACAAGGAAATGATTATGTCGTTGTTCAGTGAAGCTTTTAAACTGATCAAATATAGGAAAATGATGTTTGTACAAAAAAAATTTGTACAGAAATATTACAAACTCTCACATGAGCGGTGGGCTCCATATGAATTAAATATTGTTCAAATAAATGGGCCCCACCTATTGTGTGTAACCTGTAGATTTTCTGTATATATTTTTTCTGTACACTAAGCATCTCTCTCAAATATAGGACACCTTTCTTAGAACCCGCAATTTAATACTCACTATCTGTATAATTAGTAGGATACACAATTTATAAGCATTTGAAGACTAAGATTTGCCAAACACGCACTACATGAGTCTTCAACAAGTTGTAAATCTTCTTGAGATTGCAAATTAGTCTTTTAACATTATACAAAAACTTGGAAGTGCATGCAAACTGATGTTCCTACCACTGCAACAAGAAGAAAGCATAACGATATACATACATAGACTAGTGGAATACAACCAGCTGAACATCGATTCATAAACACGATATTGGTCGACTAAGTGGGCTTTCAAACTAAGCGGGCTCTGAAAGCATCCAACTCCTAATCAACCTAGTCATATCCGTAAGGGAAACAAGCCCAACAAGCAAACCTTGTTCGTCAACCACCCATACGCGATGCACATGATTGTTGATAGCCTTGTCGACCACCTCCCCTAGGGTCGATTCCGGGTAGCAAGTTATAAGATCCTTAGTTGAGGTTCTCAAGCCAGAAACTTCATGCAGTGGAGTGCCTGAACATTTTTCAATGAATTCGACCACGCTTAAGTGCATGCAAGACTTGAGTTGAGATAGAGGGCATCCACGAAGATCAGTTGCAGAAAGAGTTCCCACTAGCTTTTCATCCTTTCCCTGAAATTATGCACAAAAAATAGAGAGCACAATACAAAAGGGGATCTCATATTAACAGACAAATTCCTCATCGATTAAATATCAAAATATTAATCAACTAAAGATTCGAAGTCCTTCAATTGAGGTTATGATATCAAAGCCTATGACGCTGTGTCTAAAAGCTCAAATATAATATTAGGTGAGTGGCCGTACTTTGATCGTTCGGGGGACCCTGCCCAGTTCAAATCAATTAAAAAAACGAGCACCTTTAAGGGAATGGAATGTCGACCACAGGGCGAGAGAATCTTATAATACGAAGGCGAGTTACTGGCGAAGTCATTAAACTCTCATTTTGATCAACATGGCTGCAAGTGGACTGGGTTCATGCGTTTAAACTGACTATGACCAAGGCTACTTCAACCAAAATAAGGGCGACCCCTATTCAAACCGAAAGAAGTACAACACCTCACTTACAAAGTAGTAATTGGAGCCCGCTACCAACCAATATTAATTAATATCAAAATATTAACCACCTCTCTTAACAACATTTAAGATATAGAATCTTAAATGAAGTCCCGAGTATTAATATTTCATGACCAAATTAAGAACGAAGAGAACTCACGTACATTTATAAGCTGACTATGATCTTCTCCTGGGTCATTTGAAGACTGAACGATTGGCACGGCATTAAGTGAAGCAGTGTTCATGCACTTGATAGCATCGATTACTTTGGTTTTATCGGTAACCCCGAAAACTATATCACTCACTGCTCCAATTTCTTTAACCTTTCGAGACAAAATACCTTTAAGCTCACTCTCATATCCTTTCAAGAACTTGATAACATCCATTTGCGTGAGCATTTGGTAGCTTGAGGCCGATTCCACTAGCTCAACTCCTGCTACATTTTCCATATGGCTATCAGCTGGAACTAAAGCTCGGTGTATTCCTTTGCTGAACACTTCCATGCAGTCAAGAATGCTGTATAGACAATGGAAAATTGACCTCCATTTTTTTCAGATGATCTTCATTTTAAAATTTTGTCAATCTTTCAGAGTCAATAGGGACTTGCTATTAACAAATTGTCAATTATTTTCTGTCTGCTAATTATAAATTGGTAGTTGAAGTACCTATATAATGACTGCTCTTCTATAACTTTATTTGAAAAGGTAGTGTAAGCAATTCACTTGCTTCTGCTACTAAAGACAATACCATTCTTTAGATAATTATTACCCCTCTATCCAGTTAATTTCATTATGTTCTTGTCACATATATATAATTCTTTCTTTATTGAGAAAGTATTTATTTATTCATTTACTAATATACTCTTATTTAATTCCTAGACAAAACTAATCCCTCCGACTTAATCTTGAAATTGTACATATTTTAATTTACCTTCTTGATATTATCCAAATACATACCCACATTTCCCACTTCTCCCCGAAAACGTGGACAAAAACATCATTATTTACTACTAGTTGTTGATAATTAAATAAGGGTAAACTAGGAATTTTTTTTGCAAAAATTGCTTTTTCAGTAACATTAAATAAAATTTCTTAACATGGGTGAAAAATAAAATCGGTCAATATTTAGCCCATATTTGCCTCATGTTAAAAGTTGATAAAAATCAAAGTAAAAAAGCAATAAGCCCATATTTGCCTCATATTAAAAGTTGATAAAAATCAAAGTAAAAAAGCAATAATTAATTTCAATCACGTTTCAACTTTTCATCCAAAAGTTTAATCAATTTTATTGGAAAAAACTAAAAATCTGATTTTCAGCCAAACCAAATGGTTAAATTCTTTCGAGTTCCGAAAAGGTGTGTTTGATGCATATTTTATCAGGAGAGAATGCATTTTTTTAATGATGTAATGGTGCCTATGTGGTTGAATAAAAAAAGAAAAAATTATTGATTTAACGGAAAATATTATTTCATTGAAAAATGTGACGACGAAAATAGTAGAAAAATGAGAATGAAAATGAGGACCAGGTTCGAACAGCGACTAAAACTGATCAAACTAGCAAGAAATTAAGCTAGGAATTCTATTTTACTAGACACACAAAACATAGTGCATCCATATTTATCTTCTAGTCTTAATTAGGACATAAAATTATTTTGATTAGCCTAATAAGAACAAAGATCTTGCAGTAATAACGAGCTTATTGGAAATTTAGAAAATGGGCAGATATTCAATATGTGGTGGTTGATTTAAACAAGTTGAAAATAAGAACTAAAATATCAAACCTAGTATTACAGTTGAGGGTCCACAAGCTGAGGCTTTCGAGGCACCGCCCTATAATAGATGACACCGGAACTTTCATCTTCTGGTCCAGATCATCGCCGCCGCTGGTCTCCGTCTCAACATGATTCCCGGCAATCTGGGCCAAAATATCCAGCATAGTCACCATCCCAATATAGTGTTTCCTCACCTCCTCAGTGTACTTATCAGCCACCAGGATCATTGAACCACCAGCTCCTATCCAGTGTCCCGGTGGCGCCGCCACTGCCACGGCGGTGATCCTGTTAGCAATTAAAGCATTCATGGTGTCAGCTAGTGAAGCTGTGTATGGAACCTCCACCAGCCTTCTCTTGTCAGTGATTAAATCACTAACTTTCTTGTCCCTCAGCCTGTGGGGCTGATGAATACTACTACCATGTATTTGTTCTACTACTTTTGTTGCCTGCATCTGCATTTTTGGTGGGTTTTTCTTCGAAGTCTCAAGAAAGAAGAAGAAAGATTGACATATGCACTAATATATACACATATATTTGTATAAATTTTATTTTTGTCGATGAACTTTTAGTGAAATTTCAATTAGGTCACTCAACTTTAATTTATTGTAATCTGATTACCATAAACTTAAGAGTGCTTCATGTTTCTAAATCGACACTCAAGCTTGCTTGAATCATTCCAACAATTGACGTGGAGTACTTCTGTGTAGGATCGTGTACATCAACTGGGAGTCTTGTTACAATTAAAGCTAACTTCAATTAGGAGTGTGGTGTTATGAAATTTTTTGAAGGAGATGGTATCGAATATGTAAGGGTGAATCTGTATCTTCTTATCATTTTTTGTATCAATCGTTTTATCAATTTTTATTTTCTGATCAATGTACTTTAAATAGTAGTCAATTAATTATCCTCATTATTGAACTTGACGTCATCTCAATTCTCTATTAGCCCCCTTTTCTAAATAAATATTCTACTTAATCATGTCATGATAGCAAAATTTTGAATTTAATAAATGGAGCTCTCCATTGAATGAACTAATTATTGTCAATTTTAAAAACTAATTACAATCATGAAATGACAAAGTTGCAGGTTTACCTGAAGAGTAGAGATGCATCGAATCATTATTAATTTCTAACATTCACTTAACGATTGAGTTGGATTTGGTGTCGGTGGCTAACATTAAAAGTAAATTGTTGAATGACCTAAATGAATTTCAATAAAAGTTAAGTGACTAAACATGAAATTAAACCTATATACGAGACAAGACTTTTTGTACGTGTCTATGATTCAAGATACTCTTAGCCACGTGGTGCCATAGAATTTACTGGAGTATTAACAAGTTCGAGTCTATCTATTTTTCCTTAAAGATAGACGTGGTGACATGGGCGAGATTCAAATTTAAAATCGGTTCATTGATAACTTTGAAAATTGAAAATTAAGAGCCCGTTTGAACCACGTTATAATGAAAATGAGAATAAAAAATATAATCATTATAGGCCTCATACAAGAAATAAAAAATCTGAATTTTAATGTTCATGTGATGGATAACGATCATATTTTTCATTTTAATGAAGAAAAAATGTGTCCCAAACAAGGCCTAAAAATTAGTTCCTAATGAAAAACTGTTGTAGAAGAATTGGTACCGTTACGTCTATTCCAGCCCAGATTCAGATACTATCACGTGGCAATTTCGTAGTAAGCAAACTTGGACCCGTACCCCTTTCATTTTGCCCAAGTGGCAATTTGTTCGAACCCCTCCGAGACCGAACCCATTCACTAAAGTTGACCCTGTGAGGAGAACCAAACCCATTGGAAGAGGTGAGCTTGCTAGGAGATTTACCTGAGATCTTCATTGAAGTAACAATCTACTGCTCCTGCCGCCCCATCCAACCAATAGGTAAAGTCTAAGTATTTTGCCAAATTTTGATCAACAAAATGGTATTAGAATCTAATACTCATGATTGACTGATTCCCATGATTGAAGCCTCGGCCATCTCGATGAAACCACATATGTTCTTATCCAACGGTTATTATCCACCATCTACTACATAAACTCACACAATGTGTCATTCCAATGGTAATGCAAGTTTAGACCTCTGAAATGTAACTTTGCTCTTCAACATATATTCCCCAAAGCCGAACCCTTTTTTATAAAAGATGCTCATGTCTAAAGTACTGCCTACACTCAAAACACGTGTATTGTCAACTGACTTGATCATCGAAGTGTGCGTGACCAACTCCGCCACCACCAAAAAAGGCCATGTATGGCTAACGGTTTATCCCGGCGTATAGGAATTTGCTTATGTGGATATGAGAGACCTTGAAATTTGTTGGTCAAGTTGGAGGTACAAATTCTAGCAAGGCTTCAAATGGCAGTATAACACAACACTCCAAAAACACCACTTCAAATAACGTAATATAGTTCCATTTAAGCTTAAAAGTCCACGCATTATATGAATATCCATACCTAGAATTCGAGGACTATTGTTACGCCTTTTCCAGCCAGGCTACAAGTACTACCACGTGGTAATTCCACATTAAGTGGACCCGTGCCCACACTCAATGTCATTCCATCCAAGAGGCAGTTTGGTCGAACTTCTACGAAGCCGAACTCATTCACTAAAGCTGATACCCAGGAAGTTAACTGAATCCCCATTGCCGAGACGAGGTTGCCAGAAGATCAGCAGTAGATCTTTTATGAAATCTTCAATGGATGATTAATGTAGCATTTTTTTATTGAATTTGCTTCACTAATAGGATCACGATTCGACTTTGATCGTTATGGATTAGTACATTCACTTCTACCGTCGCCCCCATTTAGCCAATTAGGTCAAGTTTAAGTATCTTGCCAGATTTTTGGTGACAAAATGGTATTAGCATTTAATGGTCATATTGATTGATACTCATGACAAAAAGCCTCACCACTATGAATGAAGACACGTATATTCTCATCAAACGATTATTATCCACCATCTTCTACTATATAAACTCTCACAATATGTCATTCAAAGGGTAATGCAAGTTTAGACCTTTGAACTATAACTTTGCTCTTCAATATATACTCCAAACCTGAACCCCTTTTTTACAGAAAGGAGACTTGCATCTAAAGCATCTCCCACACTCAAAGCACATATACTATCAACTAACTTAATCGTCGGAGTACGCGCAGCCAACTTCACCACCACTGAAGAAGGCAACACGTGGCTAACGATTTATCCTAGTGTGCATGAACCTTCTTACATTGATGTGGAAGGCCATGAAATCTGTTGGCCACGTAGGAGGTACAAAAGTTGAGGCCAATAGGTGCTTAAAGTCCTTTTTTTTTTTTTTGAATTTGAAAGATTTCAATCTTACTACTTACACTAGACCTTAAGTCTATTTTGTACATAAAGACAATTCAAATTCAAATATACTAGTTTTTCAAATGACAATAATAAGCAAGAGGTTACAAGTATATTTGCTACTCGCAGCCATTTAATCGTGTTAGGTTTAAGTAAGTCTTGACAAGTTTCATGTCCAAAAATCTAAATCGAGTTGTAATTGGGGTTGTGTTGATGAATGTTAATAGTTGGTTGAGTACGTCATCTAAAATCATGTAAGTGGAATAATTCATGTGTGCTTGATAAATGCTCGAATGTGCTCCAGCATATTTTTTAGACTTTGTGTGCTCGATGAACGTCTAAAAGGCACTCGAGCATATTTTTCAAACCTTGTGCGCTCAATGAACGTCAAGAAGGTGCTTGAGCACCCGTCTAGGTAGGAAGAGCCCTATTTTTTTATTTCAACTTCTAAACACTCCTAAACCACCTAAAAATTGTAAAATAAAGTTTATATACACCAGGAACTCTTTTCCTTCATTGCTTGTTGAGAAAAAGGAAAAAAAAAAAAAAGAGAAAGACTTAAAAAAGAAGAAATAATTTGTTATCAAACATTCTCTTCCAATTTCTAAAACAAAAACACTACAAAATCCTCTACCATATAGTTTGGAGTTTCGATGGATATGAGAGAGTAACAGAGCTCCGGTTAAGGAAGAACGAGTTTGTTCTTGAGATCCGCATGAGAAAGGAAGTTCAATGATTCTGAAGAACACACAAACGAGGAGTTCTTCGGGTAAATTATGAACTGGGTCAGAGTCTATTAAAGTTTATTTGTGTCTGGACCAAATATATAAGTTCAATATTTTCATAGTGGATCATTTGGTGACACTGGTTGCTCGGAGGTTTTTTCTCTTGAAGATTTCTTTCAAGAATTTATCCTTTGTAAATAATTCATGGCGTTATTTACCTTTTAGCTCATTCATAAAAAAATTATTTCTTGTGATGCTCACTTGAGAAGTTATTGATTCATGCTTGAACATTGTAATAATTTTTTAAAAAGAGGATTCTTGGGTGCCCCTTTGATTATTTGTAACAAAAAGGGGAAGTAGTAAAATGAAGAGCTAAACTCGTTTTGCTAGTATTAGCATGTTGGTATTCTATATTATATGTGTTTCGAGTTATTACATGACTATACTTACATTCATATTTTAGTTTTCTCTTGTGTTTCACGTGGTATTATTTGAGTTGTTGTATTTCAAGAAATAGGTATGACAAATTATTTGAAATGGAGTATGGTTGTGAGAGTTATTTGGTGAGTTAAATTCAAATTTGGTGGGGATTAAAATTTTCTTCTTTTGTAGTATTTATAAATGATTTTGTTGCAGAACACTAAAATTGAAGTTTGTTAGGTCTAATTGAATCTTGAAAAGTTTCGTGTCCAAAAATTATTAAATTGAGTTGTAATTAGGATTATATTGACGGATGTTAATAGTTGGTTGAGTACACCATCAAAAATCATGAAAGTGGAATAACTTGTGTGTTCAATGTACATCTAAAAGGTTTTCGAGCACATTTTCTAGAACTTGTGTACTCGATGAACATTAAGAGGACACTCGAACTTCCATCTATGTGAGAAAACTCTATTTCCTATTTCAACTTCTAAACACTCCTAAACCACCTAAAACTGTGAGATATAGTTAATCTACACTAGAAAATAATCTCCTACATTCAGTATTGAGAGAAAAGAAAAAAGAAAAGATTTTAGAAAAGAAAAAACAAATTGTTATCAAACATCGCTTTCACATTCTAAAATTAAAACACCACAAAATCATCCACCATATAGCTTTAGAGTTCTGATGGATATAAAAGATGATCGAAGTTTCAATTAAGAAAGAACAAGTGCATTTTGGAGATCCACTTGGAAAAAGAGTATCAAAAGCTCTGAGCAGGTGCTAGAGTGCACAACCGAGGAGTTCTTCGGGTAATTACAGATTGGGTGTCACAGTCCACTAAAGTTTTGTTATATCTAGACCAGATTTGTAAGTTCAATCTTTTTATAGTGGATCATTTGGTGGCACGAAGTGACTATAGGTTTTTGCTAAGAGTTCTTCAAGTGCTTTTCCTTAACAATTTTTGGTGTTATTTAACTTTTTAGCACATTTACTTTCTTGGTTCATTGATTGTTGTGCTAGAAAATTTATTTTTAGACAAGTAGTTTATGACTTATTGTAGATTATTATTCATAAAATTAATTTCACATAGAACACCTATTCACCCCGTCTAGGTGTAAAGTAGGTTGAAACATTGTTTTTATCAAACTGTAAATCTTATTTAAATTGATTCCCTAATGAGTTTCACAAGAATGAGTCCTCTACACTTTGTCTACCTTGAAAGATTGTATAGGAAATGTATATGGTAACATATATTATGATATCAACATGAGATTGAACTTTTCATAAGCTCTAGATGACGTGAACCCCGTTGCAAGATGTACTCTGGAACTGACACAAAATTCGATAGAACCCCAAGAAAGCTAAAATCAGAATTTTAACCTTGACCAAATGATTTATTGAATCAAGAACCAAAGCTCAAAGGGATGAACGCAACAAAGATTGGAAATCTCTGATAAGTTCGGGATAGTTCAATTAAGAACAAGATATGAAAGTGAATAATATATATATATATATATATATATATATATATATATATATATATATATAGAGAGAGAGAGAGAGATAGAGAGAGAGGCTTAAACAAATAAAGAGAGTCGAAATAAAAAAGAAAAAAAAATTCCAAACCCAACTGGATAACCATGCGATTGCATGGTTATATTTGCTGCATGGCACAATGAATTTGTTCTCGAGTTCTAAATTTGTTTAAGATCGTGAGAGCAAGAAAATTAAAGCCTTGTGATAGCATGGCTTTTCTAATCAACTCCCTCTTTATTAGCTTGAATCAAATGGTATCGCAAAACTTTTTGAATCAACTCCCCTTCCTTAGCTTGAATCAAATGTACTATTGTTGGTTCTTCCTTCATGCTCGTCTTGAAACTTTGTGTTTTGTTTGTTTCAATCAAACTCTCGGCACATGTTGTTTAGATAAGTCCTTACATGGCTTCTTTGATTTTCTTAGCTCTTGATTTTGTAATAAGTCCATCTAGAACATGCAAATGATCATTGCTAGCTTGCCTCCATGATTCTCTCCCTCTTTAAACTGATTCGACCTTGAATTTTCACCTACATCAAAGAGAGAAAGATCAACAACATTGAAGGTAGTGACACATTATACTCACCTGAAAGGTATAATTTGTAGGCATTGTCATTAGTGTTTTTTAAGTATTTGGAATGGTCTCTCTCCTCTAGGATGCAATTTGGACCTTCTTTAAGCCCAAAAACATTCTTTTTGCATGTGCACCTAAACCAAATTTTCTCGTTCAATTATTACACGACTTCTTTATTTATTAGAATGAGTCTCATAATGTGCATTTTTCTTCTCAATTTGAAGTCGAACCTTCTCATGGATTGACCATACCAATTCTGCCTTCCTCTTCTCACCTAAATTGTCTCTTTTATCAACATGTAAATGAATTAAACCCAACGGAGTTAGTGGATTAACCTACACTATTTCAAAATGAGAATAAGAAATAGTAGACTGCAATTCTCCCAACTTTTCAAATTCTTACTGATTATATTACACAAAAATTAAATTAATATTCTCTTAACTACATCTATTTTTGGGTGACAAGTAATAGAAAATAAATGTATAGTTCCTTACTTACCCTACAAAACCTCAAGAAGTTACTAAGGAACTTAATATCGCTATCAGACACAATACTCTTAGGGATTCCATGGAGTCGTACTATCTCTCTAAGAACAAATCAGCTATGTTCGTGTATCATTAATTCATCTATACAAATGCGATCAATATCTCTTTTCATCCTAAACCGATAAAAATGCTCATACAATATTTCTAAGGTTTCTTAATATCAAAATTCACATTAAACCCCAACTATGTGCTTCACGTACTAACAATTCACGTATGGAACAATTAGACACTCAACCTTTTTTCGTTGAACAAATATCCATCATTCTTATAATTTTTTAATTACAGCCTTATAACATTATATATATAAGAAGTACATACCTCTTTGATAATGCATCAACAACTACATTTTTCTTATCTTATTTATGCTGAATGACATAGGGAAAAGTTTCAATAAACTCCATCAACCTCACATGCCTCTTGTTTAACTTACCTTGGCTCTTTAAATGTTTCAATGATTCATGGTCAGTGTGGATTACAGACTCCTTTAGCCACATGTAGTGTTGACATATTTCCAAAACTTGGAACAGAAGTATAAAGCTCTTTGTCATAAGTAAAATAATTCTAAGATACTTTACTTAGCTTTTCACTGAAATATACTATTGGTCGCCTATCCTGTACTAAAGTGGCTCAATTTTTATTCATGATGCATCACATTCAATTTGAAATGTTTTTTTAAAGTTAGGTAATATTAAAATAGGTGTAAAATACAACATATCTTTAAAAATATTAAATACATTTTTTTGTTCAATGTCCCCAGTAAAATCCAATATTTCTTTTCACAATCAGAGTGAATGGTGTGGTAAGTACACTAAAATCTTTAACAAAACGCCTATAAAAACTAGGTAAACCATGGAAGCTTTTTACCTCAATTATACTTTTAAGTCTTGTCACTCGTGATAGCTTTTACTTTTTCTTCATCTACTTGAATACATTTTTTACTAACAATATAACGAAGAAAAAAAATATTATTTTCATGCAAAATGTAAACTTCTTAAAATTAGCATAAAATTACTGTGTTCAAAATAACAAGCACACATCTTACATGCTCAATATGCTAATCTAAACTCTCGCTATATACTAGGATGTCTTCAAAATAAAATACTATGAATGCACGCAAAACATGATTTATTAATCTCATGAAAGTACTTGGTGTGTTAGTAAGTCCAAATGATATAATTACCCACTCATATAACCCATATTTAGTCTTGAAAGCGGTTTTCATCTCATCTCTTGCTTTCATTCTAATTTGGTGATAGCTACTGTTTAGATCTATTTTACTAAAAGTACATGATTCATACCTTTTGATAAGTGTGTTTTTGCATACTTATCAGATATTTTAACAAGCTAATTAATAATTAAATTGAGTGAATTTCTATTCACAATTATGTAATTATCTTTTGTAGGTCAAAACCCCAAAATGAAAGAGAACCAGACAAAAAGAAGTGAAAATGGACAAAAAGCAAACAAAAATATGAATTTATGGACCAAAGTGAACAAGTTCAAAATTTGAAAGACCTCAAATGCAATTTATGGATGGCATGATTGAAGTGAAAGTTAAAATTCGAGGAATCAAATTGTACAAGACCAAAGTCAAGGGACCTATCATCCAATTATCTGGAGGACTTAGTTGTACTATGAACCATCAAACAATTGACTTGGTGGCAGAAAGTTGGTGCCTAGGAGTCGGATTTATTTAAGAAATAAAAGACCCAGGGTCCATTTTGTTCACTTTTCGAAACTCTGGGAACTTGGCTGCAATTTCTCTAGGTTTTTAAAGTTAAAAATGGGCAGCAGCACTTTGTCTTCTGGTTCCTCTTTTCTCTTCTTTTCCATTTTTTCCTTCCTTATCACTTTTTTTTTTTTTTTCTCTTATTCTTGTGATATTTTCATGTAATTTTGGGGATACAATTTAGAGCATAAGAGAATTCAACCAAAAAATTTGACTTTGGGGAAAATCAAGAACAAAGTTTTTATCATCTTCAAAAATCAATCAAAAGGGGTTCTATCTCTTTTCTTGTATTTAATCAATTTTTTCTCAAAATTTGTAATGAATGTTATGAATATTCTCATTTGTTATCATATATATAATATATGCTAATTTCTTGTGTTGGGATTTAGGCAGTAGCGTGACTTAGTTTTAATTGATTTCAATACTATTTAATATTAAAGTTATTTATGTTCATGTGTTTTCACCATTGTTAATATTTCATTCTTATTTATATGGTCAATAGATGATTATATTTAGTGATTTGTACATCGTTTGAAAGAAAATTATATATTTTAAACCAAATAGTTGAAACCCTAGATTCTTGTAGGGGATAGAGAGATACCACTAACCATAGGTAATCCATTGACCTATTTTCAAAAAAGTTGAATTCGATTTGGTTTTAATTGACAACAAGATATAGTATGTTAAACCAATCAATTAGTATTAGTTTTGCTCGAGAGAGATAATTATTAAAATTGAAAAATCGAATCTAACATCATAAATAGTAATTTTTTAATTGGTTTGTTGAGAACTTAATTAGGCAACGGTTAAACAAAATCAAGAATCCGAATAAAGTTTTCCTCTGAAATTCCCAAGTTTCTATGTTTTCTTATTTTTTTGAGTTTTGGATATTTTACTTATTTTCAAAATCAAAATCTTTATTGTGTGCTTGTTTCCTTTTTTAGAATTAAATTTATCAAAGTTGTGTAATCGAAAATAAACATTTTTCGAGGGATCGACAAATCAAGCTCAATAAATCCACTTTATTACTTTACGTGTGTTTGCACTTTTAGCAAACACAATTCATCAAGTATATCATCTAACCTAGGTATGAGATGACCACATTTTACCGTTATGTTATTGACTTCCATGCAATCAATGCACACTCTCCACGTCCTTCACATACTTTTAAAGCTCCTTTGTCTTCTCAATATTCTTTTATAGAATGGTCGATTTGAAATAACAGCTCCACATATAAAATCAATTTAATGTTCAATACCTTAAATGGGGGCAGCCCACTAGGCAACTCCTTAGCATATACGTCTTCAAAGTTTTGCAATAAATAAATACCCAACTGGGGAAGGGTTGATTAGCACATGTTTAAGCCTTATTATAACGAAATTGGGCCAATTTTTCCTGCTGCCACTGCGGGATCAACTAGTTAATATTTGTTGACTTTGGTAAGTGTGATGGTATGAAGGTGCTAATTTTCAATTTCCCAATTGTCCTTCCATTAAACGTAGTGCGATCTACCAATTGAGAGGGTCATTTTTTGCAAATTAAATTTGAAGAATCGGGGTATTTTGGAACTTCAATTTTTCAACGCGTTCTTTGAATTGTGAATTCTCTAAAAATTTACTAGTACAATGTCAATTTTTAAATGTTTCTTCTACTGTTGCTGTTTTCGCACGTTTTGCAATCCGCCAACAATTACGAGAGAAAGGGGTCAGACGATTGTGTAAGGAACAAACCTCTTGAGACAAAGTCCCAAAAAGGGGTGCGTTTACTAGTGAAGAGCTACAATTGGAAAAATAGACAAAACGCCTCCAAGGGACGCAAGCACACGAGTACTGAGAAATGATTAAATTTAAACTAAAGAAATAAAAATTACATATTCTCTTGTCGAGAGTTTTTGATTCGGGGGCTTTTCTTCTACGACTTTACTTCCTTTTATACTTCCTGGGCATCTCCCGGTGGTCGAAACTGCTTGGAACTGCTCCATTACCTTCGTGACTATCCATTTTTTTAGTGAGAAACTGCTTGTTTGGGGAGAAGTTACTTAGTAACTGTTGCCACTACCCTTGCTGTTTATGGATCGTGGGGCGTGTCGGGTTTACTTGACAACTGCTTCCGTAACTGCTGAATTGGATAAACTATACCCTCTAGACTTGTCTGATTCTGGGCAACTTGAGGATTTGGGCGACAATGAGGCTATCGCTCTGGGCGATTGTGCAGTACTACATTCGTTCAGCCTCTGGGCGTCCTACGGTCTTGGGCGATGGTACTCCTTTGCTCTTGGGCTTCCAATATTCCGGCCTTTTCACAGGTTTCCAGATTGGGCTTTTCTTCTTGGGCCTTTTAATTGGTTTCCATTGGGTCTTCATCTTGGACTTCTCAATTGGACTTCCCTTTGATTTTGGGCTGCATTTTAGTGTGTCAACAGTTGCAAAATGAGAAATCTCATTAAAATGTGAATTTAATGATAACAAAAAAGGGCTTAGTTTCCTCAAAAGGGGCTTAGTTTCCTCAAGATTAAGGATTCCTTATTAATCAACAATATCAAAGGATGATTTTCCATGATAGCGCTCTTAATTTCACTCTGTTTTGTAAGAAGGCTCAATTTTTTTTTTTCTTTTATCTCTGCAAGTTTTCTATCTTTTCTCTCTTGAAGCTCTACTCCTTTAGCCACTTCTCTATTTTCTTTCTTACTCTCTCTTCTTCTTGAAATTCAATATTACCACCATTTTGCCTCTCTTTCTTTTTCTTGTCTTCCATACCTTTTAATTTCAATTGATACTAATAGACCTGCTTTAGTATTAAAGGAAGAAGTATAACTAATTTTTCATCTTTCAAAAAGATATACCTATTTCTAAATCCATCATGTGGCATCTTCTTATCATACTACATGGCATTTTTAACAAGATATGTTCAACATAAATAGGAACCACATCACATATCACCTCATCAAAATACCTCACAATAGTAAAGTCAATCGAGAGTTTCTTGTTAACCTTGACCTCTGTACATTCATTCAACCACTGCTTAACATAGACAAGCCAAACTTCTCTCAACAAGTGTAGTACTAGTTACATTGGTACAACTTCCCTTATTTATAATCATACTACGTTCCTTGTTATTAACATAGCATCTAATATGAAATATATTGTCTCTTTGGTGCTCCACGTCATCCACCTTAATTTGTATGCTATAAGCATGCCTCGTAACAAGTGTTTCACCTTTTACTGGGTATCCTACTCTATCCCATCACTAGTATCCTCCAACTTGGTATCTCATCACTCTCACTCTCACTCGCCATTTCCCCATTATCATGCAATATCATTACCCTTTTATTTGGGCATTGAGATGCAATGTGCCATGAACCCAAGCATTTAAAACACTTCATATCCCTATTTCTAGAAGGTTGGGAATCTGACTTGATTTATTTTGCTAGCTATCTCTTCTTTTTCCTTAGATGGTTTAGTCTTACTCTTTGAAACGGTCTCATCATCCTATTATTACTACCCCACTTCGATTCCCAAGGAGGATTAAAAACCTGAAGAATACATTGCTGTTCCTTTTCTTTTTAAGTATCTCTTCACCTTAATAGCCATATGTAGCATGTCCTCCAACTCCACATAATGTTTTAACTTAACTACACTGACAATATCCTTATTTAATCCCTCAAAAATCTAGTCATTAAAGCCTCTACATCCTCCTCAACATTAGCCCTAACCACAGTCATTCCATCTCTTTATGGTAATCCTCCACACTCATTAGACCTTAACTATGACTTTGTAATTTTTGATAGGGAAAATTGCAGTGTGGTCTCTAACACTCATTAGACCTTAACTATAACTTTGATTTCCATTTTTTTTTACAGACTTCCCTATTATTCATTTCGTAAAAGTGGAGACCCCTAACCTTTTATAAATATGCAGATGTGGCCCCTTTAGACGAAAGCCATCCAAAACACCATCAGTTAACCTAGAAAATTAAAAAAATCAAGTATATTGGCCTTTTTGAGAACAGACAATTTTGTCCAATCAGTATTTCTTGAAACTAATACACATTTTCTTAAAAAATTTCAAATTTTTTACCTTGATGACACTGATTTCAAAGCTATAGCAAAACCAGTCATGGCTCCATAGCCATTTGCATTGAATCCCAAACAACCCAACAAACATTGTCTATGTGGAAGAAATGTCTTATTCCTCATCTTCTGTGGTTGTGCCCTATTTGCAGTGTAATGCAATTCATGAGGTGATGGTGGCAACCTTGTTTAACCAATCCTATTTATTGCCCTATTTTTCACCACTTTTGTAACTTTTTGTGGCTATGGTGTTGGAATTTGCTACCTTTGGTGTTGAATTTGCTTTTTCAGTTGATGGGATTTTGGAATTGCAATTGGACTTTTCAAAAGTCTTATCTTTGATAGGTAAAAATGATAAAGAGCCCCAAAATTATGCACATTATTTCTACCTTCACTTTTGCCCCTGTATAAGAACTCTTTCAAGAAAACTCATCTCCTTGAGCTCTTCCCAATTGAAAAAGACCTCAAGGAAGATCCAGATCCACATGACATCATATCTTTTGACCCTGTTGCCTTTTCCATGTTCTTACAATTTTCATTTTCCCTTGTTATCTCATCGTCATCCTGTGTATTGTCATTTTCATGATCTAGAAACAAAGTCGTTCTCAAAGGGAACATAGATCTAGTCCTCCTTCGCAATGATCCAGCCCACAATTTTGATTCCCTTCCGCAAACAAATTTCTCCTCAATATCATTGAGCTCAGAATAAATATTATTCAATAATGCAGAGGGAAATGTATACTGATTTGAATAGTATCAAAAAAAGAAATATTGATCGAATGAAATACGTTGAAAAACTAACTTTAATGGATACAATTCTTTTAGAAATAACATGTTTCCAATTCGAATATTTTCTATGCCAAAAATGAGTCTCAATCTGAGAGTCATTCAAAAATGAGTCTTAATGGATACAATTCTTTTAGAAATAACATGTTTCCAATTTGAATGTTTTCTATGCCAAAAATGAGTCTCAATCTGAGGTCGAAAATTCGAAGCATAACTTTTTCGGTCGGAAATTGATGTATGATAATACTTTAACTATCTTTCATCCATTTGACTTCTTTTCTCATCCAATTGACCCCTAGCACTCTCAAATCTTCATCATGAGTCAGATACGGCTTTTAAGTATTTGTACTTTAGTCCCCAAACTTTGAATTTACTTCATTTTAACCATTTTTCATTCAAACATGAGTTGTTTCTAATAAATAAAACCTAGGCACTCATCCATCCAAAAAAATAACAAAATATCATCATTTAGGATTTCAAATAAGTGTAGAAACTAAACTTATTAGATACCGACTCATTTAGACTATTAAAACAAAATGCACAAATTTAATTTCATTAAATTGATTCATTACACATTATACAAGATCTATACATATATAAATTGAATAAATTGCGTCAGAAATTTTTTTTAAAATAGGATACAATACATTCTGTCTCCAATTTTAAATATTTTGATCATAAATATTTTACTATATCAAATGGCAAATATTTAAAGGGAAAATTGCAGCCACGGTACCAAACCTTTTATTTATTAGCAAACTTTGTTCAAACCTTTCATTTGTGCTACCCACGGTACCAAATCTTTTAAAACATTACAATTCGAGTCCAAATTGACAGTTTTCGTCTATTTGACCATCAAAACAGTTAGTTGCCAAAAATGAAAAAACTAATAATTTCTTCCAAATAAGACGAGCAAATTTTTAGACATTACACATTTCCTCTTCACAATAAAATAAATAAACAAACAAATAAAATACTCATCTTGTCCCACCTTCCATCTTTTCTTGGGTTGCATCTTCACTCTAGTTTCTATTGATTTTGGGGGTTTTGCATATAACATGTGCAATGGAGCTTTGAAAGGTTTACTCAAATTCAATTTGTAAGTGATTTTTGCATTTTTTTCATGTGACTCACACGAAAAAATGATTTTTCCTCTTGATTTTACTTCCTATTTTTCATGTTTGTCTTTCATTTTCCGGTGGGCATATTCGGAGGATCAAGGTGTTCGTATACAGGCAAAATGTACTTTGTTTAGGTTATTTATCAATTGTTTTTATTTTATTTTCATTTTGTTTTTTAAGTTTTTGGGAATAACAATTATTTAGCCCTTTGAAGGTGTCATGGATTATGAAATTTATGGGTTTTAAAAAAGTTTCATGACTCACTGTCTTTTGGAAAGATTCTCTTATATTGGAATTTTGATGATTATCTTTCTTGGTAGATATGCTCAGGCTTTAAAATCAACATAAGCCCAGTTGAGGCTTGGTGGAAATTCATTTGGAAGCTGGGAGAAGATGAGTATTTTTCTTTTTCTTTTTTTTTTTATTTTGAAGGGGAAATGTGCAATGTCTAAATTGCACTTGTCTTATTTGGAAGAAATTATTAGATTTTTCATTTTACAGTCAACTAATGGTTTAGATGGTCAAACATACTGAAACCGTCAATGTGTACTGGACTTGCAAATTTTTTAAAATTCAATCATGGGTGGCACAAATAAAAATTTTGATCATGTGAATACAATTTTCCCATATTTAAATTTTGAAGCTAAAAGGAGAAAATCCTAACCTGTCATTCATTTGCAACAAGTTCTATGCATTGGCAAGGTCTACACCATGAAGTCTTGAAATCTATGACCATTTGAAATCATGACAAGAAATGAAGCTTTCACATTTCTTTATTTAAATATATTTTTCATCATGAACCTTGCTTGTTCCTTCATGTACATATCAAGATTATTTATTATCAAAGACATTATCATTATCCATAAATGGACGAAGATGAAATTTAAACTCAAAACCTTATGTAGATCGAATCTACAACACACTACAAACGGATTGTACCTTAAGAAAATAATTTTTTTTTCTTATTTCATGAATAACCAAAAAACCCTACAAGACATTTTGGAATCTTAAATACTAAACAAATAGATAACCTACTGGGCCAGCAGTCCCTTAATGGGTTGGGCTACAAAGTAAAATAAGTAAATAATGAAAATAATGAATTAAGAAAAATTAAATGTCGTTTTAACTTATCATACGAATTCAAATGCCCAAAATTCATCGTACGAAAATAATGGAAATCGTCACGAGCTTTCCGAAATGAGGTCATGGGCCCAAAACGAACACCGTATGCAAAAGTTACGTTCTTTTCTTCGAACGCCGTCCATCTTAACGTTCCAAATACGCAAGTGTCTGTTCCTCCACACTAACCTCATCATTCTTCTCGAGATCAATGGGATTCGCCCTCGAATCAGAACTGCTAGTACCATATTCTATGTTATCGCCATGGTATAGCAAAAGATATTTTACAATAAACACACCAGAAGTCTGGATATGAGAGTGAAGTCGAAGACGATATATGTTGGAATAAATCTTCTCCGTAATTTTTACCGGACCAACAGTACGAGGCGATAACTTCGAATATTCATGAGAAGGCGCTGGATCCTTAGTCAGCACCACCCAAACATAATACCCAACTTCAAACTCAACAGAATGTCGATACCAGTCAGCCGCCTCCTTATACTTATGGTTGGACTCCAACAGCTTAGCTCGTGTCTCCTTGTGAACCTACCGCAAACTACGAAAAAAGTCAACAACCATCTCATGCAACCGAGTCTTAGAGGGTAGAGTCAATAAATCAATAGGACTGCGAGGCAAATTACTATACACAACTTGAAACAGACTGAAACCGGTGCTCTTGTTTCGAGCATGATTATAAGAAAACTGTATGGCTAAGCCGCTGATCCCATGAGCGAAGATTATCCCCAACTAAGCACCGCAACAAATCACCCAAAGATTGATTCACTACCTCAATTTTCCCATATGTTTGAGGGTGATTAGCACTACTGAAATTGAGTAACGTGTTAACTAACTTCCATAAGATCCGACAAAAGTGACCAATGAACCTGTATCTCTATCAGACACAATAGAAGTAGTCAAACCATAAAGACGATAAATCTCTCTGAAAAAGAGCTAGGAAACCTTGACAGCTTCAGTGGTACGCTTATAAGGTCTGAAGTGCACCATTTTTTAAAATCGATTCACGACCACAAAAATGGGATCATTACCATGTTTTGTGCACGGTAAACCTAGGACAAAATCCATGCTAATATCAGTCCACAGAGCTGAAGGCACTGGTAGAGGTTAATAAATACCAGTGTTCATGGCTTTCCCTTTTGCCACATGACACAACCTGCACCGCGAGACAAACTTCTACACTGCACGACGTAAAGTAGGTAAGAAAAAATGAAGCACTAATGCGAGAAAAATTGCGATCCCACCCGACATGACCCTTATCGTGAAACTCTTCAATCAATTTTAGACGAAGACTGCAATCTGGTGTACACAACTGAACACCCTAAAACACATAACCGTCCTCTAAAAAAATGGAAAATGAGGTCCATGTAGTAAACTGTGAAAATTGGGGCCAAAATGAAAATCATCAACATAAAGGGAAGCAATGGTTTCAAACCCCGTGACTGCCACCTGTAGACATGCTAATAACCCATGCCGTCGGCTGAGCGCATCTGCCACACGAATAAAAGAACCAGCATGATGTTTAATGACAAAGTTGAATTGCTACAAAAAAGCAATCCACAATGCATGACGGGCAAACACGAAATCCTGGCTAGACAAATGCTTGAGGGCCTCATGATCACTGTACAAGACAAACTCCTGCTGAAATAGGTAGTGCCGCCAATGGCGTATGGCCTGAACAATGGCATAAAGTTATGTATCATAGGTGCTATATCTCCCATGAGCCCCTGCCAACTTCTGATTGAAATAAGTTACTGGTTTTCCCTCCTGACTGAGAACAGCTCCGATGCCCACTTTAGAGGCATCGCAATGTAAAACGAAAGGGTTTTTGAAATCAGACAATATAAGTATCAGAGCTGAAGTCAATCATTCCTTAATAACCATGAACGTCTTTTCAGCCTCGGGTGTCCACTGAAACTTACTCTCGTTCATGTAACTAGTAATGGGAGACATGATGGAGCTAAAGTGCTAAATAAATTATCGATTAAACGATGCCAAACCATGAAAACTCCGCACACAAGAAATGGATTATGGCCGTGGCCACTGTCGGATCACATCAATCTTAGCTGAATTCACCGTCAGCCCATCGGCGACATCACATACTCCAAAAATAGCACACTATCGATATAAAATACACACTTATTACGGGCTGTAAAGAACTTTTCCCTGCGCAAAACATTAAGGATTTCCCTTAAATGTACACCATGAGACTACTCCGACCCACTGTACATCAATATATCACCGAAGTATACAACCACGCACTTACCAATACATGGTCGAAGGGCTTGGTTCATCACCGGCATGAACGTGCTCGGTGCATTGGATAATCCGAAGGGCATAACCAGCCACTCAAACAATCCCTACCGCGTCTTAACCGTTGTCTTCCATCCATCACCAGGACGGATTCTGATACAATGGTAACCACTTTTTAAGTCCAGTTTGGTAAACATTGTTGCTTCTGCCGACTGGTAAAGTAAATCATCTAATCTCGGTATTGGGAAGCGATAATGAACTATTTTTTTGTTGATGGCCATGCTATCACTACACATCCGATAACTTCCATCCTTCTTTGGCAATAGAAGCGGGGGATTGCACACGGGCTGAGGCTCTCTTTGATATAACCCCTCTACACCAACTCTTCTACCTGTCTCCTCAACTCCTCATGTTCCGTTGGGCTCATTCGATAATGTGGATGGTTTGGCAGCGATGCACCAGGTACCAAATCAATCTAGTGTTGTATATCCTGTAAAGGAGGAAGACCCGTGGAAGGTCCTCTGGGAACACATCATGAGATTCAGACACCAAAGCGGCAGCTTTGGGGTAAAGACTCACTCCCTCAGCTGCCATAGGAATTGCCGACACTCCCATCACCTTAGTTTCCACTAACAACAATACGATTCCTTCCGTTAACATGTCACGCACAAATAAGGATCGGGAAAGTAGGTTGCTACTATCCTCTGTCGAAGAAATACAATGAGCATCCTTGGAGGGTAGTAGTACAATCTTCTTACCTGAAAATGTGAACGTATACGCATTCTAACGCCCTTCATGACACACATCCCTATCAAATTGCCATGGATGACCTAACAACAGATGACATGCGTCCATAGGCACCACATCACATTAAACACTATCACGATACACACTGCCAATAGAGAAAGGTAACAAGACACGTCTAGTGACATGAATTTCATTACCTCGTCTCAACCATGCCGGCTATAAGGAGCAGGGTGGGGTCCGGAGCCTAACTTCAGCTTCTGTACGAGCGTCTTTGATATCACATTCTCACAACTGTCTGAATCAATGATGAACCTGCACACTTTGTCCCCAATGGTGCACGTGGATAGAAAAATGTTGTTTCGCTGCAAGTCCTCACATGACCCCTTAGGCGTAAGGCACGCCCGTCGCACCACCAAAAGAGGTCTCGTGTCACCCGTATGCACTACTTCGACCTCTTCTTCCTGATTCATGACATGAATGGGATCTTCGATGTGGGCTTGTGTTGCTTCTCCGATCAACAAGCCTGGGCATGAATGTCAGTCTTATGGATAGTCCCTCTTCAAATGATCAAAATCACCACAACCAAAACACTGACTACCACGCTCTCATCCACCAGAAGGAGCCCAACAACCCGAACTTGTGGCTGGAGGAGCCGCCGGCCGAATGTTCCAATCAACACCCCAACCCTAGGATGTAGAAGGTTGGGACAGACCAAATGTGGGATTCGGGGCGAATGATCAACCCCCACCTCCAGATGGACCACCCGAACTGCTTACTACAGAACGAAGTGTTTGCTAATTTTCAGTCTGAAGTGTACGTTGATGAGCCTTCGAAACAGACACCGGCGAAAACATATTAAGAACATCCTGCAAATTCCACTCTAGCCCGCCAATGGAGCGCGCTACAAACTGGTCCTCTAACTCTCCCACATCATTACGCGCTATCAATTGGTAAAACATTGTGGAGTAGGAATCTACATAACAGTTTCCCTGCCTTAAATTCTATAACCGCTGATACAAAGTTCTGGTATAATTAAAAGAAAGGAACGCTGCCTTCAACTGTTTCTTCATCTTTTCCTATGACTCAATTTCCGCCTTGCTCTGACGGATCCAATTATGTTTAAGTTGCTGCCACCAAGCAGCAACACGACCACGCAAACGCGTAGCTACCAAGGGTACCCTCTTATTGTCGGGCACCTCTTTGTAGCCCAAGATCTCCTCTACTGCCGTTAGCCAATCAAGGAACTCTTCCACCTTTATCCCACCATGAAATTCAGGGATATTACCTCGAATCCGAATTTCCAACGCTGAAACACATCCTGTTGTTGCACACGGGGCGGTTGTACACGACCTCCACGTGCATCCGACAAGGTCTCCTCGTCTAACATCTCGCCTGATTCATATCCTTCTTCCCTAACACTTGCGGGGCCACGACGTGGAGGGGTAGGAGCTGTTCCATTCCTCACAACCTCCGTCGCCCACGTCATAAACTAATCAAACCGAATTGTCAACGCATCGATTTGATTACATAGATCTGCAACTTCATCAACTTTGGGCCACCACGACCAGCACATCATCTTCCACGAATCATGCTCTGATACCAATTGATGTAGATCGAATCTACAACACACTACAAACGAATCGCACCTTAAGAAAACAAACGTTTTTTTCTTATTTCATAAACAACCAAACCCCCCCCCCCCCAAGACATCTTGGAGTCTTAAATACTAAAAGAACATGTAATCTACTGAGCCAGCGGTCCCTTAATGGGTTGGGCTACAACGTAAAATAAGTAAATACTGAAAATAATGAATTAAAAACATTAAGTGCCCTTTTTACTTAGCAAACGAATTCAAACGCCCAAAATCCATCATACATCATAGCAAATGGGGTCATGGGCACAAAATGGACACCGTATGCAAAAGTTACGTCATTTTTTTCGAACACCGACCATCCAAACATTCCAAATACGCAAGTACATGTTCCTCCACACTAACCTCATCAAAACCTTGTCGTAGCATTTTAATCACTTAATAGAATATTTTAAATATTTGTACAAAACTCATTAACTTGCATGAATAAAACTTGTCTAATATGTAATTAATTATTTTACAATTTTCTGAATTTTGGTTTGACAGTATAAGTTCAATTGAATTGGAATAAATTTTGAGAGGGAGAGAATGATTAAAAACTAAATTTGTTAAAAAGGGAAAATGGGAAAAGTAATAATTAGATTCGAGATATATGAAAAGAGTGGTAATTTAAGTTGGGCGTTTGGGAAAAATAAAAATAAAGAGAGAACTAAATTTTACTTTTAAGAAAAAAAAAATTAATTAAAGTTATCTAAATGACACGTCCAACTCAAAAGGAAGAGTTGCTAATTAATAGCATTATTCATAAAACAGAGTAATACTATTCATAAATTGTGCTTATTGATTAGCAACTATGTTAATATTAGTCCTTGTTTGTTTTCATTCTTTTATAACTTTTTTTTAATATTTTCACACATTAAATTATTCTACACACAAATCGAAAAAAAATTCATACCTTTAATCACGTATTTTTCAAAAAAAAAAAATCACAATTTAAAACAATCTTTTTTTCCAAATGAATGGCCACAAACAGGAGATTTAAGATGACAATTAAGATGGTTAGTTAATTAAATCATTTAAATAGCACACTAATACTTGTGTATAAGCGGAGATAATAATCAGTGTTCTAAATAGCGTAAAGCGTTGCGTAGCGTCGAGGTCGAGAATCAAGAATCATAAGCTAAAGTGTGTCAATGCGGAGAATAAGCGTCATAAAGCGTTTTGTACTTTTAATATTATATTATTATTTTAAGTATAATAAATATATTTTTATATTTAAAAAATAATTTTTTTATATAAAAATAAACATACACATTTACTATTAAGCATTAATTATACTGTTAATGGATTGGACACTAAGTATAGGATTTTCTTGAGGTCTTGCACAATTAAATTCATTGAGGAACTAATTTTAGACAAGCGAATTTTGATAATCTCATAATAGCATATCATAGATTCATAATAGTAAAATGCCTTCATGGTATTGATAAGTTGAGGGTAAAATTGATCTCTTCTTGAACTTTGTAGGTGATGGGCCGGGTTTTAAGTGTAGTGGGATGTTGGGTTTACTAAGTTTGGGCTTATTAGAATGTTATTGTTAGGTGAGATCCATTAACTCTAAAGCGGATTTAATCGCGCTTAATCTCGCTAAATTGCGCTTAATCTCGCCTTGTTCCGACTAATCACGCTAAATCTCGCTAAATCGGTCAACAAAAAAAAGTTGACCGCTATTTTACACGCATATCACAAAAGCGTCGCGTTTTCTCCACGCTACGCGCTATAGCGGCGCTTTTTGCGGCTATTTAGAACACTGATAATAATTATCATTATTCTTTAAAGAATCATAATGTTATTCGTGTGCTTACGATTAGCCATAGAGTGACCATAAATTGGATTTTAGATAGTCAAAACAATTAAAATCATCTAAATGTCACATCATTGCTTAGGGTTAACAGTGATTATGAAGAGCATAAAAAATTAATGCTAATCATAAGCTATGCTTACCAAATAGCAGTGAAGTTAGCATTATTTGTTAAAAAAAAAAAAAAAGAGTAATGCTAGTAATAAGTGGTACTTTTATAATTAATTAAATTAGACAAATCAATTAAAGCCGTGAATAATTAATAATTGAAAAAGAATAATGCTATTTATAATTTATGCTTATTGATGACGATGATGTATCGTTAATTGATTTTTCATCTTTAATTATATAAACATTTAATATACTAATTAAGATTTTAAATCAATTAAAATCATCTAAAATAAGAGAAAGAAATTGAGGAAATTTTGATTTAAGACATAATTAACTACATGTTTTTATTGAGAGAATAGTGTAAACCTATTTTCAAAATCATATTCTTGCAAATTGTAATATACTGTTATAAACTCTTTATTTAAATTGCTTTACTTTTACATAAATGATTTTCATTAAATAATATTTATTGTGAATAAGTGTCAACCATCATTTGATTAAAATAGGATCTACGTTTGTCAAAATCCACCTAATATTATAAAATACTGACTTGAATTTGATCAAAATCGGGTGGGTACATGACGGTAAAGGCGTATCGAAAAGTCAATGATTACTGCATACGTTTTGTCATCTCTATAATTACGGAAGTAAATGATCTATTTCAATTATATAATTGATATTTGAAAATGTACTAACTTCGCATCATCTTGATTACTTATGAGAATTTTGTAAGATCTATAGAATCTTCATAATTACGGAAATAAATTATATATTTCAATTATATAATTGATATTTGAAAATGTAGTAACTTCCCATCATCTTGATTATTATTGAGAATTTTGTAAGATCTATAGAATCTTCAAGATGAGAAACTCAATTAGTCTTGCAACATGGACGGACCCACATGGGGTCGTGAGGTAAAGTGACCCCACAATTTTTAGGTTATTTATTTATTTATTTCCTATAGTTGTTTGGAGCCACTCAAGATAAGTTTTTCTCAAATTTATATATTAAGTGAAAAAAAATTGTAATTGTTTTTTACGGCCAATCATGAAACACTCGTTATGGGATGTCAAATAAAGTCGAAATATTACATTCTTAATACCATTTTGAAGTGCTCAAAACCTAGATTTTTGCTCGTTAATAGTGTGCGAAAGAAAAAGTTACAATGCGTCAAAATACGTCATTCCAAACTAATATTTTAAGAATTTTGATAATATACTGACTTTATAAATTCATCAGCGTCCGTACGCTAGCCGAATCCACAAATCACCTACGTCATCTAAAAGCTCATTTTGAGAACTATATTGTAGTCACATCAAATGGTCGAAGTGAATATTGAAAATAGTTAAACTTACATCTCAAAAACAGGCGTCTAACTCGTCTTTTCTTTTTAAAAAAAATCAATTATTTAATTAACTTTTATTATTTTGGAACGATAAATTTCTCAATTTAATTTACTTAATTTCATTAGAAAATTTTACGTGGAATATGACGTCAAAAATTTTAGGATCATTATGGATTAAATGTAATTTGAATTACTTTGCATTAAATTTGAATTTTATTTCGATTCATTTACTTCTTAAATTCAATTTGATTTACTCATTGCGAGCTCGGCATCTGTCAACGAGATGGTTAGCAAAATTATACTAGCAGCAAAATCCATTTGACAATATTGATAATGATGTAATTATACGATATTTTCTAAGTTTCAAAACGCGTATTAACTTATTTTCATTAATATTATGTTTTTTTTTTTTTAAATGTATATTTTAATTTTTGACCAAACAGCACAAAAAGTCTGAATCCACCACCCCCATCTCCAGGGTGGTCGAGCTGAGAGATCGTCAAGTGTACTTCTGGAATAAATAGATAGAGAGGGGGTGTGTGAATCATATTTAGGATTCCAAAATATAAGAACGTTGTAATGATTTAACTTCAAATTCCAAGACCACTTTGCTTAACTCAGTTCTAATCTTGCAACTTGTATCTACCGAATTTACATCTCGGGCTTTGGTTTATGAAAGTGTTGATGTTAACACTGATCTCAACCTCATCGACTTTATAAGAATGCTATAATGATTAACTTCAAATATCAAGACGACTTGTTCAGTTAAGTTCTAACTTATTTATCACCTTGAAACTACCGAATTCACATCTCGGACTTTGGTTTTTGAGGGTTGATGTTAATACTGACCTCTACACCATCGACTTGGCTCGATCATTATGTGCTACAATTATGTGGCTTTCTTTTTTATAGAGACCACCCCAACTATTTAGCGACAACTTAGGTGTTTCAAGTATTATTAACTAATAGATCATCTTAAAAATAAGGGTGATAAGCAGGGGAGGAGCTACATGTGGTTTCACGGGTAACTTTTTCTTAGCACAGAAAGAGGATACCGTGCGGCAGTAGTTTACTTCGCTAGACTACCTTCCACCTACTCTCGGTCGTTTCGGGACGAAGGTAAATTTGATCACAATTTAAAGAAAGCTTGCAATATGAAATTGAAATGCATTGAAATAAACTTGATCGTTGATTGCTAGAAAGCTAAACATTACAATAGACGAAAGCAAGAAATTACAAATGCCGGTGCAGGGGGCGAACACTAGTAAGCTTAAAAATGTTTGAAAGACCAATACCCCCTATAATAGATTTCGGAACAAAAACTCATATGACGGGAGTATACGTCTTTTGGCCGAAGAATCATACTAAAATTTTCTAATTTATATCTATTTAAATAAATTATTTACAATGATAGGATCACGGGGCTTAAGCAAAGCTGCAGTCCGTGACATTCTCCCTCATTTGTTTCGGCGATATCATCGGAGCCATTAAGTATTCTTTTCGCTGTTGCATCCGCTCCATTTGACCAAATACTCTTGAAGATATTTCCTAGAACCTCGAGTAGATTGGTAGCCAAGAATCTTTTCAGGAACCTTCATTTCTGATCTTTTCACTTCAAACACGGGTTGCTTTGGATCTACAAACTTTTTGTATTGTTTCTGATTGATATTTGCAGTATGGAGGAGTAACGATTGTTGGCCAGTAGTAATCTCAAAAGGACTCTTATTGTGAGAAGAGCTCTTTTGAGCATTGAGACACATCCAAGCCACATCCGTAAGTTTCACCCGAATTTCATGCGAAACAGAGGTAAAGTGCTGAAAATAGTCTCCTAGCATAGAATTGAACTGCTCTGTCTGTCCGTTTGATCTTCGATGAATGCTAGAATTCGTGCTCAAAGTTGAACCAAGAAGTTTGAGCAACTCGGTCCAAAGTATGCCAATAAATCGAGAATCTCGATCATTGACGATAGGCAATCCCCAGTATTTGACAATATGCTTGAAGAAGAGTTGAGCCGTCTCTTCGGTTGATACATACTTGGGCGCTGTGTTGAAAGTTGAATCTTTAGATAACCGGTCCATCATGATGATGATAGTGCCAAAGTCTCCAACTCTTAGCAATCCACTAATATAGTTCGTCGATCCACTCTCGACTAATCCATTCAGGATGGAAAGTGGCTCTAGTAAGCATGCATCTTTCTGATGATCTGCCACATCTTGCTGACGAACAAGGCAAGTTTTCCCATAACCTGTAATGTTGTCCCGCCTTTGAGGCCAGTAGTCTGTATGTTGTGGTAGTGCATAAGGGCGCTCCACAATAGTCACACTTCCCAACACTTCTTCCTCTTGTTTCCGAAGCTCTTCAAGCTCCGGCTGAGCCATACGGTATGGTGCCTTGGTGGAAGGTTTGGCACCCGGGACAAGTCCAAACCTACAAACAACTGCCCTCCTTGTTGGCAACTTTCTTGGTAACTCATTCGGCATGATGTCTTCGAATTCCTTAAACCCGGTGATAGGTTTTGGAGTAGAGCCGGTTGTCTCTTCGATTTTCTCTACTCGAAGAGAACACAAAAGTGGGGGTTCATTCCTCTTGAAACACTTACTATATTGCATGGCCGAGATACCTTTCTCGCCAGTTTTCCCAACCTGTGTGGGAATAATGAATGGTTTGCTACCTATCATTATTAATGAGTCAGAATGTGGCAACACTGCTATCTTTGTATCCCGAAGATATTCCAATCCGAGAATAAGCTTGAAATCATCCATCTGAACTACCAACAAATGTGTCCTTCCTTCGAAAGGACCTACTTTGATCGGCACAGATTTTGCTATTCCCGCTATTGGTTGAGCAGTGGAGTTGATCGCTTTGACCTTCCCCTTACCTCTTTCCAGAACAAGTCGAGCCGCTCTACTTCGGAACTTGCGAGGTAGTTGTGCGTGGCACCGGTGTCCACCATAGCCCTAATTGGTTTTCCATTGATCATCACATCATTGTACATTAGGCCTTTAGCCTTACAAGTGCGAGTCTTCGATTTTTCGATCTTCAACTCTTTCAAGGGAACTCTATCCCTTTTAGTAGCTCGGTGCGATAATGTATTGCACCAATGCGAGAATGTACCAACTACATTTTCATCCCCTTCGGAGTCGGTGTCACCAGACAGCTAGCTTGTGGGGTATTTTGCTTTGAGCTCGAGCCCCCAATTACTAGTGACAGTATGCATTCACCATCCGTTTCTGAGGACACTCTGCAACTCGATGAGGTCCTTCACATATAAAGCACTTCAATTTAGGAGCGACATCAGATCTGCCCTCTTTTGCTTTTCCATGATTCCAGTCATTACTGGTACTGCCGTATAGTTTCCTTGATGGCTGTTTTGATAGTTTCCCTGCGAGTTACTCTGGAAGTTGCCTTGATAGGGTCATCCCCTATTATGAGAGTAACGCTCTCCCCCATTTGAGTTCGAGTTGGGTCTGAAAGGTCTCCTTCCACCTTCAACCGATTGACTATTTCCCAAAGGTCGATCCTCGCTCGATTCCGGTTAATAGTCACTCACGCATTCGGCAGCTCTCATAACCGTACTTAAATCAGTGACCTTCTGTCTCTGAAGTTCCGTGCGTGTCCACGGTTTCAACCCTTCCATAAGATGCATAGTTTATCCTTCTCTGACATATCTCCGATATTCAACATATGCCCCGAGAAGGCTTTCACATACTCCCTGATTGAGCTTGTATGTTTCAGTTCTCGTAAGGCCCGACGTGCGTCATATTCCACATTCTCTGGGAAGAAGTGAGATCTGATTGCTTCCTTGAGAAGATCCCAAGAATCAATTCGGACCCTGTTGGCCTGAATATCAACATACTTCGTCCGCCACTATAGTTTTGCATCTCCACCTAGATACATGGTAGCTGTTGTAACATTTCTCGCTTCGTCCTTGATCGAAGCCGCAAGAAAGTATTGTTCCATATCGAACAAGAAGTTTTCACTTCTTTAGCATCGAGTGCCTCTCCGTAGGTTCACGATTCTGGAATTTTGAGTCTATGCACCGACTCATGTGCGATGGCTTGTCCGTTGCCAACCGCGCGTTGAAGAACTAGTAACTGAGTTCTCAACGCTCACATCTCATCCTGCAGATCAAGTATGATACCAACAATTTCAGTCATAGCTGTGCAAGCCTCTTGGCTTTCATCCAGTTGGATGCGTAATTCCCAAATTTCCGTCTCTGTCACCTCGACCTTTTCTCCGAGGTTTTCCATGGCAAAACACAATCTAGTGTTTGTCACCTCAAGCGCCTCCAAACGCTGTCTGGTGTTCTTCTTTTGAACATCTACCACCTCTGTAGTGTTTGAGGAATTTGGATCAATTTCCATAACTTTCTTATCGAGAGCTTGAGCCGCAGCTCTGATACCAACTTTCACGGGTAACCTTTTCTTAGCACAGAAAGAGGACACCGTGCGGCAGTAGTCTGCTCTACTAGACTACCTTCCGCCTACTCTCGATCGTTTCGGGACGAAAGTAAATTTGATCACAATTTAAAGAAAGCTTGCAACATGAAATTGAAATGCATTGAAATAAACTGATCATTAATTGTTAGAAAGCTAAATATTACAATAGACGAAAGCAGGAAATTACAATGGTTAGTGCAGGGGCGAACACTAGTAAGTTTGAAAATGTTTGAAAGACCAATACCCCATATAATAGATTTCGGAATAAAAACCCAAATGACGGGAGTAGACGTATTTTGGCCGAAGAATCATACTAAAATTTTCTAATTTTTATCTATTTAAGTAAATTATTTACAATGATAGGATCACAGCACTTAAGCAAAGTTGTAGCCCGGACACGTGGGCAAGGGTGGTCACCCAAAAAAATTGGATTTTCCTTTTTCACAAAAAATAAATAAAAATAAAAATAAAAATTTATATATATTATTTATGGTTGGAAATTTGAGTTTGTGCACTTCAATTCTCATTGTAAAATATTATATGCTTATTCTGTATGGAAAGTAAGGTTTTTTAAATATGTTTATTAAAATAACTCAATTTTAACCTCAATTGCTAATGATTTGCGGAGTGACAAATACACCCGTTAGAAGATAAGACTTGTCTCTATTAACGCTAAACATCTTGCCTTAAATTTACACGTCTTCAGTCAATTCAAAAATATAAAACTAAACAGAGAAATAATTTTTAAGTTCTAGAACTTAATCATCGCTTTTTTAATTTGTGCGCATTTGGTTCATTTATCTAAATAGTTAAGATAAAGTTCATGGCTCATATAGCGGTGATAGGGAATTGGGAATTCAATGTTCATCTATGGTCTGTGTGCAATTTTCAAGTACTTTTTGGAAGGTTTTAGTTAGCAGTTTTTTAGAAGGATTTAGTTATAGAATAAAGCGGTATTTTATCTATTGAGAAAAATATACTTCTAAGGAAATTCATAAGTGCAAATTACCCCATTCTTTACTTTTGGAGATCTGAATTCAAAAATCAGATTTCAAGTTTTATTTTTCACAAATCAGATATTTAATAAATAGATACAGGTTTTATTATATTTAATTAAATATTAATAATAATATTATACAAATTAATATATATACACCCCTCAACCCACCCCTCCCGTCCCCTAAATTACAATTTCAAACCTAAATCACGATTCACGCCTCTATCTCTCCAGATCTCTCAATCATGTCTCTCTCTCCGTCTCGCCGTACTCTCCTCTCCATCACCGGCAACGTGGAAGAGGCGGCGGGGTCGTAGTGGCTGGTTGCTGTTGGTGGCGCATGTTGAAAACTCGCAAGGCCGACCGACAGTTCTTCTTTCTCGTTCCAGTGACATGACGGATTTCTCGTTCCGACAGTTGCTGTTGGTGGCGTCAATCGACGACGATGTGGCCTCCTCACCACCTACGGAGCCCCTTCAACAACATGACGGATTCCTTGGATATCAGCAGCCGAAGCCCCCGCTTCGCCCGTCCGCGCCACAGATCCATTCTGGTGGTGGTGGTGGATCTGTGCGTTGCGGTGGTGGAGGTTATTATCTGAGTGGCGCTGCTTTTTTTTCTTGTTGGCGGTGCAGTGCAATGGTGGATGTCCGGATCTGAGTGGCGTTGCTTTTTTTCTTGTTGTGGGTGGTGGTAGAGGCGCCGTTGATGTCTGCGGGATGGTGGGTTATGTGTTAGGTTTTGTTGTCGGCGACCGCGACGCTTGTGATGAGGTGCGGCAGTGTTGGCGAGGTTAGTTAGTGTGGTAGAGTGGTGGTGGTGGATCTGATGGGGTATGTTGGATCTGGCGGTGGTGGATGTGGTCGGCTTGGTGAGTTGCCGGCTGTGGAGGTTTCTGTGGTGGTTTGCAGCGTTGTGCGGTGGTGGTGCATAGTCTCTGTGGTGGTGGTGGTGGTGGTGGTGGTGCTGGCGGTTGGGGTGGTTTTATTGAACTTGGCGGGTGGTTCTTGTGTCTGGTGATTGACTGTTTGGTTTTATTGAATTTGGCGGTGGTAGGGGTGGTTTTACAGTGGTGCTGGCTGCTTTTACAGTGGTGTTGGTTGCTGGATGTCACGGTGAGTTGGTGTTGGTGTTGGTGTGGGCGACTATGGCTGTGACCTGACCTGTGACCTGACCTGTGACTTGTGACCTGGGCTGTGAACTTGTGACCTGCGTTGTGACTTGGGTTGTGAACTTGTAACATGTGACTTCGGCGGTGGTGGGGCGATTTTGTAGTGGTGCTGCTTGTTGGATGTCACGGTGAGTTGGAGTTGGTGAGGTGGTGTTGTATAGTCTATGTGATCTATGCTGTGTCCTGAGCCATGTGCTGTGACTAATGTTGTGACTCGTTCTGTGACCATTTAATATAAACTTGTGACTATCAACAAATCTGTGACTGTCAACAAGAATCGGAGCCATGTGTAAAAATATTATGTGACATGTGATGTGACCATTAGAAAATAACATGAGATTATGAACAAAAGTGTGAATATATTATGTGACCTGTGCCGTGACCATTTGAAAATAACTCGTGACTATTAATAAAAATGTGAAACATTAGCCTTATCATGTAATTAATCATTATAAAAAAATAATAATGTGTTGTGACTTGTGACTAATGACTTGTGACCTCGACTGTGACCATCAATGGTTACCAAAACGTTCACCGGAATAATCGTCGAACGTTCGCCGGAATCGGAGTAATCGTCGGAATAGTCGTCGGAATCGAAGTAATCGTCGGAATCGGAGTAGTCGCCGGAATAATCACCGAAATGGTCGCCGGAATAGTCACCGGAATGTCGTCGGAGGTGGAGGTGGAGGTGGGAGTGGAGGTGGGTTAATTAATTATATTATATATAATTATCTTTTTATATATTTATATATATAAATAAATATTTATATTTATATATATAAATAAATATGTGTATCTATAGGTCAAATATCTTATTTTTGAAATGTAAAAATTGTTTTGTCATTTTTGAAATAGTGTAAAGTAAATGTAGGATAAATGAATTTTTCCCAATTGATAATGACATAATTTTACAACGTTTCCAAAAAATATGAAAACAATTAGTTATATTATTTAAAATAATTTTTGCCCACCCATATATATATATATATATATATATATATATATATATATATATATATATATATATATATGTTGTGGCTGACGATGACTTACCACTTATATGCCACATAGATCATAGATGAATGTTACACCGTAACATATGGCACATGGCATTAGCTTCTACATTAATAAATATTCAACTCTTAAGCGCTTGCTTGGGAATTTCTAAGTACTGATTAATGAAAGTTTTTAAAATTATATCATGCAATATTTTTGCTTATATATATTTTTAGTTAATATATATTTATTTATATTGGTTGGAAATAAATATTATAGAAAGTAAAATTAAAAGAAGAAAAGTAATCAAACCCCGTGTTGATTCGGTGTCTCAAAAAAAAATCAATCAAAATTACACTATACCGATTTTGGATGATTTTTAAACCATCCAAATAGGTGCCCATAAAAACTAGCCAGAACCGTTTCTACCCCCTCATAAACAGTGCCACATAAAATGGTCAAAATCAGTGAAAAAAAAATATACAGGCCATAAACCAATGTAAGACTACCTTCGCATTTTGACCGGTGTAAGGTTTTAGAGGTTAACATTTTTGTACAAAATGTTGACATTCGACTCCTAGGCTTTTGAGAATTGTGAGCTAAGCTAATTTTACCTTCACCCCACAGGAGGAAGACATCCAAGCTCGTAAGGTCCATGAGATCACGAATTTCATGAGCCACGTGAAGTCAGGTGGTGGCGTGGCCCCTATTTATTATTCAATTTCTTTAATTTTTATTAAATTTATTTTTATGTTATTTGATGCATAAAAGTTCTGAAATTTATTTTTCGCCCAACTAGAACATGTGTCGAACTCCACCAGTTTATACAAGATGATCCTCGCTTTTGTATTTTATTATTATGGCGTTTAGAAGCTGGGCTCACTTGAACCTCATCCAGAGGTTATGAATTCATATCCCTGCTTTCATTCTATATTCTTCTATTAGCATTTCCACTTGTGTAATGATTCGAGTTCTCGTGAAAGCGGGCCTTTGATTTCCTTGTACCACACAAGAATTCGTCGTCCAACTCAATCTGCTTATTCTTGGATGTCTAAAAATATATTGCTATTGAATTTTAAAGCTATAGCTCACCCTACGTGCTACAATGACAATTACAATAGGAATTAAGGCTACAAGGCGGAGGGAATTGAAGCTCAGTTCGGATTATTCTCTGCAACTCGAAAACATAAAGTTAGAAACACTAGCAATCGCGAATCAGCATACCACGATGAATATGTACCCAAGCACGACTTCGACTGTTGATCAGAGACCTTTTAAGAGAACAAGGGATGAATGATGCTTAAAACTTGAAAGGTAGCTTTACCGTTTGACTCGATCTTCCTTAGATTGAGTTTCGTTTCTTCAAGCTCATGCAGAGGCAAAATGCCATCCTCAAATTGAATTTCGTTTCTTCAGGCTCATTCAGAGGCAAAAAGCCACGAGGAGATACCATTTGTGACCATGGATCTCCACTCAGAAAACCGCATCCAAGCACCATAGCTAGTCAGCGCTCTTCGGACTTTTCAAACTTAGCGAACTAAAACATCTGAAAAGAGCTAAAGGGAATTCAACCAAAGGCCTCGTTAGTAGTGACGAGCAAGAGCAAATTGAGGGTTTAAAGAAAAACAAACACATCAATGGCCCGAGTTAGAGCACTCAATGGGTTAAGGGTGGCCAATCTAGAGCTCTAGAACAAGTACTTCAATCTCTGTTCATAATGCAACATGTAAAAGGCTTGTGAATTTATATTCGTAAACAATATCTTTGTAGATGTTCAACATTCCAAAGATGAGTTTGCTCTCTCCCGCTGAGTCTTGTATGTCTTATTAGATTGAACTACTTCAGAAACCTTGCAATGTCTCACCCCCACCCCACCCCCCCAAAAAAAATAAATCCAATCTAAGGTTACTGAAATTGGAGAATATATAGACAACAGTTCTTTTCCTCAAGACATTTAAAAAATTGTTACAAGAAAGAATTGAAGAAAGTCAGAATCTATTGGGGAATACACAGGAGTGGCCCGAGATTAGGACTACCACTTCTTAATATTACATGAAGTACACCGTATACATTAGGGAAAGGCATACCTTGCATGGAATTTCAAGTGAAGGTATCTTCGCGGTCTCCTTCAGCAGTTTCAGCTTCCTCCAAATTGCTGAACTCCAGGAAATGTGTTGGCCTGTGATCTTCATGATAGTATTCTCGAGGTGCCCCAAGTTTCACACCATACTTCATGCCAAGAGTGTGTTTCACTCCCATAAAATTATAGTTCCAGGGACCATTATCAGGTATCTGCAAGTCAAATAAGACAATATATCATATGCACTAGAGCAGATGTCATAGAAGAAAAACAGAGTCGTGCATAACAATGAAAAAGAAAATAACTTTACCATATAAAAACCGAGGAAACGGTCACTCAAAAGCATCTGAACTTTCTCGTAATAGGTTGGCAGGTAACCATGGGGGTTGCTTCCAGCATCTGTGTTGTTTTTACCCCATTCATATCCTGATGGGGTCAGCTTATATGCAGTTAAAGAGCAGGAACCCGGGGTAAAACTGCAGGTCAAAACTATGCATTTCTCTCCATCCCATTGTTTGTTGTTTGCCAGGATCTGAGCATGAGCGGCTAGATCCTGCATTCAACATTTTTTATAGGTCAGTTCAGAGAAAATGTCGTCACACAGTAACAAAAGTAACGAAGTACTGCAAAGGGAGAACATATAAGATGAGGAAAATAAAAACCTGTGGAGACAGCTGGGGAAGTTCATTCGGCTGTGTATGCATCCATCCTAAAGGCTCCAAGTCATTCAAGAAGTCGTGCTCGGGTAGAGTTGACGGAAGATGAACCTGCTGATGAGTTCCCCACTGTGGTGGCATGGCAATACAACGAATCTCCTTGACTTGGGGATTGTCTGGAGGGCTTATGCCATAAATATATCCGGCAATTTGAGTGCGCAGATCGGCAATGCATATAAATTTCTTCAAAATATTCTTGGGCATGATGTATGTATATCCCGTTTCCTGCACAAATTAGAACAGACAAATTTCAACAAAACCATTTTTGGGAGAACTTTACTTACAATAATACAAGAATTCATGAAATAATTCATCCTCCAACCAACCAACTATAGTGTAAATTCAAATAGTACCTTAATGTCTTCTGAGGTTACATATATGTGATTAACCCTAAGGTGGAGATTCGTGGCAGATATTGCTCTAACTCGCCAATCAGTTTTAGACCCATATGCTGCTTGCTCATATGGACTTGTTGTAGTAACAATCAACTCATCTCCATGGACATTTGTGGTCCTTGTAGTGACTGCTGTAAGCTGACTAGCCTCCTTTGCCTGAGAGAATATTAAGATATCAATAATTGGTAAGTGCATAACAATCGAGGGAAGATATATTACAATGACAAATAAAACTTCACAGAACAGAAAGATGAGGAAAACTACCTGTTTCTCTATCTCAGCTATTTGTTGTCGTTGCTGCGATGGCGGAGTAATCTCAGCCCCAAGAATTATATCACGAATTTCTGATTGGGTCAGAGCGGACGTGTTAACATTGTTCTTCTTGGCATAGTCAGAAAGTATCAGATCTCTAAGGGCAACCTCAACCTGCATCACATTACAAAGATTAACAACAAAACAAATGCAAGACCGAATCATGCTGCACACACCCAATAAAATGTACACGTGCACCAAGCAGAAATCTTTTCCTTTTTTTAAAAAAAAAAGAAAAAGAAAACATAACAGGCACTATTCCAACCATGCACATTGTTAGACCATCTTACCTTCATCCACTGTTCATCTGATAGAGATGGCCAGATGTGATGGGGCTCAGTGACAATTGTCTTGTCAGGCTTCAGCAACATCTTAGCCTTCTCATTGTTCACATGAAGAGCTCGCAAGATCAAAATAAGTCTAGAGAATGCTGTGTAGGATGAAATACTCTTCAACCAATCATCATATATATTAAACAAGACCATTTGTGGTTCTGTGGCCTTCAGAATCAGATCACCAAATTTCTCAATCTTCAAGCAAGCCTGGAAAGGTAACTGTAGTTCACTTCCCTTGATCACAATATTTGGGAAATCAAGCAAGTGGACCTCTAGGGGATCCAACATTCCTTTACGTGTCACGATGATTTGCTTTGGCTGTTCTTCAACTGGCAATGACCGCACCAGAGCAGCCACTTCTTCTGCTGTTTTCCACTTTGCCAGCTGGCCAAGTCGCTTTTGCCCAGCCCAAACACTTGTGTGAATGACCTGTGAGACAAGTAGATAGAGATAATTTAAAGAACAAATTTCAAAAACTGAAAAGGTGATAGATTATCAGCAGGTGACAGATGCAAACCTTCAGAAAAAGCTGACCCGTCCTAGGGTTAAATATAAAAATGGCACCATTAATGGGTTTTGTCGTGAGATTTCCTTCAAATGTCTTGTGTATTGTGACACGGTACACATTTGTGTCATCAACAAACCAGATAATCTGATTGCTGAATATCTCCCCATAGTTCTGAGACGATAAATAAGGCTCCGTAGGTTCTGAAGAATACAACTGCAGCCCTTTCCTTATACGTTCTCTCAGGACATACAATGCCGGATTTGACTGCACACAAAAAATTGATATATTAGTTGATCCTCATCTTTATCAGAGGAACAATCAAACGCAGCATAATTACTAATGAAGGA
The DNA here is from genome assembly GCA_019097785.1 of Fraxinus excelsior. Classification (NCBI taxonomy): domain Eukaryota; kingdom Viridiplantae; phylum Streptophyta; class Magnoliopsida; order Lamiales; family Oleaceae; genus Fraxinus; species Fraxinus excelsior. The sequence goes on from CM032637.1 coordinate 19,797,589, forward strand.
ACCCTTAAAACCCCTAAAGTTATAATAAATATTAAAGTACCTTCATGATCTTATTCATAGCCTGGGCAAGCAGTGGTTTTGACCCAGGGAACCAGTTTCCGAATGCAGAATGCAGGTTATAAGCAAGATCAAGTCCAATCATGACCCCTACATGCAGAATAAACTAGGTTAGTAAAGAATAAAGCAAGCATCAGAAAGAGACATATCTCACTAATATACCAGTTGGTGACGGATAAATAGACATGTTATCAGTTGTGTAATCCATGAACTTTGCCCGGGTGTAACGCTCAATATCATGGGAGTCATAATCACCCCAGCGAAGCTGGACATCTATCCAGTATTTATTGCTAGCCTTTTGGTCAAACACATCCTTGGACTCAGCTACAAGACTGGGCTTTGACATAGGCCATCTATGGGCAGCAAAGAGAAGAATATCAGCACATGAGCTGTTCATTTTGTAACTCTTCCTTGGATGGATTGTTTCTTTCTGAACAGTCTCAATTTCTAATGCATCCAGCTCTTGATCCAAAACCTGGCAAAGATCCATGACCACACTCTCATGAATCTTCTGCCACAAGTGAGCACGGAATATCTGAATCAGAGATATCTTTAGGGTAGGTATCTTTCCGTGCATAAATATCCCAGTTAGATCCAGCTGCACTTGGAAACCAACATATACATTTGCTCGATTTATAGTGGGTGACCACCAAAGGGTAAATCTTCGATTGGGGATTTGATTGAGCCCAGATCTTTGAGCATTTGTCAATTTCTTATACTTCATGGACTCCTCGAAACCTGAAGCCTTCTCCCAGAAAAGACCTTCCCAAGTAGGGAAGCTGAAACGTCAAAGAAAACAAGCTCCATAAACAACCCCACAATTTTTTTTCAAGAGATCGAATTTATCAATTTTTGGAAGTTATAAAAACAATACAACTGATCCAACTCTCAAAGGCCAAAGCAAAGTGAAGCCCAAATGTAGGTTCCCAATATTTATGCATATGTTTGGCTCATGTTTATAAACTGTTCATAAAAACTCAAGCGACCTTTTACCCACAATGACTGCCCACTTATATTCACCACTCATTTGTATTTATTTATAATTTAAATGTTCATAAACACTTCCCAAACATGCTTATAGTGGAAATGCTGTAATTGTATGCTCTACCAAACTATCAGAATAAAATCTATGGTAACCATAACGATGGGAACTTTATATAATATGTTGGAACATGATTGCATGGCCAGGAAAATTATATTTAAATAGAAAAAGAATACATAGATATACCAATCTCTACTATGTTGGCACAAGGTGATGGCAATTGAAAGCTATTCAAGTAGAGAGGGCAAGAAAAACTTACTATGTTCCTTTGAACAGTGTATGCTCGAGAATTCCTTCAACTCCCCCCAGTGCTTGAATAACATCAGTTCGATAGTTATTCAAGTTCCACAACTTCCCATCATGCCTCTGGTGTGTCCACCAGAATGGATTTTGTTTCAGAACTTGATACTGCTTAAAATCTGTCCGTACTCTCCATCCTTTGTCATATGCAAGTGTGTGGCGGTCCTTCTGAAACAAGGTATTGATCCGAGGTATCCCACGATCCCATGAATCCTGAAAATCAAATAGAAATATGTAAGACACACTGTTCAATGGCACAATGAAACTACTGATTAGAAAGCATCAAACTAGGGATGGCAATTTGAACTGTAAAAACCGAAAATCGCGGTTAACCGAACCGAATGGGGCGAAAAAAACTGAATCGATGGTGGAATGGAGTGGTTATGGTTTTGATTTTAATGACCCGATTTATGGTGGGGCAAGTATGGTATTTAACAACGGTGCCTCGCCCCGAACCGATTACCCACTAAAAAAAAAAAAAATAATAATTGGACAATATTAGTTTTTTTTTTTTTTTTCTTTTGGACAAACCCAATTACAAAATTGAGTCCATTAGCCACAAGTCCAACCCAATTCAATTATACCCTAACCCATATATTCCATCATTCACTAGAATCACCACGTCTCACTCTCCCTGCCTCTGCGAATTAGAATTTCAAACCCTCGTTTCAAGCAACCCTCATTTCTTTTGGCAGTTTGCTGTTTCGCGCTTCTGTGGTGAGTAATTTAATTTAGAATTACTTTCGTATGTTTTCTGGTTGACTACTGAGAGTTGGATTAATTTATATCTAATAAGTCTTTTTGAATTGTTTCCTTGCATTTATGTTAGCTCTAAATTGCGAGTACACAAGGACAATTGAAACTAGTTAGTAGTGGTGGAGTCAGGGGAGGACAAAAATGTGTGACTATAAAATCTGCGTGCATGAAAATTTTGCTTCTCTCATATCATGTTATCTAAATGTACTTGTTCTTTATGTTATCTTAGTTGTCTATGTTATCTAATTGCAAGTGAGAATTATAACAGAAAAACTCTCGGAATGGATATTGAAATTTGTACAATCTCATGAAACACCTGATTTGATACGTATTAGTCATCAGACTCCATCACTTTACTGAAGGTTCCAATTAATCAGATATTCCTGGGTCGATGTGTATAGAGGGGAGATAAGAAAATTAATTTTTACTTTGTGATTCTCCCCAATGCCTATTGTTGAAAGAAGAAACTATTCCATATTCCCCTATAGTAGAGGGGACCAATAGATTTATTTAATTTTTTCTGGCATATAGATTTATTTAATAAAAATGTATTGATTGTTGAAAGAAGAGAATTGCATATAGATTTATTTAATAAAAATGTATTGATTGGTGCCCAGATGTCTTGCCATGGGTCGGCGTATTCTGTTCCGACTACTCCCGCTTCAGTTGGAAGTGTTTCAGTTGAAGTTGGAGATACCGCTACTAGCATTCAAGAGGATACATCAAGTACACCGGGTACTTTACACAATCCAAGTGAGGTAAATGCAAATCCTACTTATATAGATAGGTGATGATAAGCCGACTGAGGAAATTAGAAAAAGAAAATTAACCTCTACAGTGTGGCAGCATTTCAAGCTATAGAGAATTAATAACGTGCCCAAAACAATTTGTAAACAATGGAATAAACAGTTAGGTGGTGAGTAAAAAAAATGGGACAAGTCATTTACGTGCTCATTTGGATAAATGTCCCCTTCAAGGTCAGAAGGATGTCAAACAGATTTTTGAATCAATTTAAAGAACCTAGTGGTAGGACCGGAATGGAGGCATTTAATTTTGATCAAGAGAAAGGTAGGAACGAACTTGCAAATATGATCATCCTACATGAATATCCTATTTCAATGGTTGAGCATTCTGGATTTAGAAAATTTTGTAATACAATTCAATCATTATTTAAAGTTGTTTCTCGTAATACCATCAAGGCTGATATCTTGAAAATTTATGATTACGAGAGAACAAAAATAATGGGCTTGTTAGAGGGGACCAATAGTAGAATAATAGTCACTACTGATATGTGGACATCCAATCAAAAGAAAGGATTTATGGCTATCACCGCACATTACATAGACGATTCTTAGAGACTTCAAAGCCGACTTTTGAGGTACAATAGTTTCATAAAATAAATTTTAATCTACTCGTATATCTACTAAAATTTTGTGTTATCTTACGAACTTTTTTCACCATCGATACAGATTTATATATGTCCCTTTCCCCCACACCGCAGATTCACTGTCTACTGTGTTAATGGAATGTCTATTTGACTGGAATATTAATCACATTGACTGTTGATAATTGCACTACGAATGCCGCTATGATTAACATGTTAGATAAGCTTTCTCCTGATTCTTTGCTGTTGAATGATGAATTTTTCCACTTACAGTGTTGTGCACACATCTTGAACCTGATAGTAAAGGATGGTTTGGATATCATTAGCCCGAGTGTCGAGAGAATCCGGGATAGTGTTTCATATTGGTCAGCAACACCAAAAAGAGTTGAAACATTTGAGGCAGTTGCACGACAAATGAAAATCCCTCATGAAAAAAAGTTAGTATTGGATTGCAAGACTCAATGGAACTCCACGTATCTAATGATTCATATTGCTTTGCTTTATAAAGAACTTTTTCCTCGTCTAAGGCAAAGAAAGCCTCAATATAGAAGTTTACCCAATGAGAGTGATTGGGACTTGGCTACGGAAGTGATCGAATTATTTTCAGGTACAAAATATCCTACCGCCAATCTGTACTTTCCAAATATTTGTGACATAAAGTTGGCAATTCGGGATTGGAGCACATCATCTTGTGATGAAGTCAAATGGATAGGGTCAAGCATGAAGGAAAAGCTTGACAAATATTAGAGTGGCATGCATGGAATTCTAGCTATTGCAACTGTATTAGATCCGAGATACGAGATGAGACTAGTTGAATACTATTTCCCTTTGATCTTTGGAGATTAAGCAGTAGAGGTTGAAAAGGTTAAAAGCATTTTGTCATAAGTTGCTCAAAAAGTACAAGAGACCAAGTCATTCGACAGAAAATACATCTCTCTTCATTATCTTCGCAATCAGAGTCGTCCATTACTGTTGGAAAGAATTCTCGCATGGCTGGTTTTGATAGATTTGTTAGCCATTCTGTTACCGCTGATCATGTAAAAACAAAGTTTGATGTTTTTCTAGACGAGCCAGTATTGCGATGGTTTTGATTTATTGATATGGTGGAAAGCAAGTTCAATCAAATATCCGACTTTACAGAAGGTTGCTAGAGATTTATTAACCATTCCAGTATCTACTGTGGCATCTGAGTCGGCATTTAGTACAAGTGGTAGATTTGTGAGTCCACGTAGAAATAGGCTTCACCCGAAGACTTTAGAAACTTTAATATGTGCTCGGGATTGGCTTTGGACTGATATTCATGGTAAGATTTATTGTTTTATATTTGTTATTACTCATGCACTTTCTTCCATTGCTAATCTTTTCTCTATTGTGTGTAGAAAATTCCGCTCCTTCAGCATACTCCGGAGCTTGTGCAATATTTAGTGAGGAGATCATTGATGAAGAGGTACTTTTTTGTTTAAATCTTTAGTTAAGATCATTCTTGATTAGGTATTATGGTTATATTATTACTCTAATTACATTTCTTATTTACTATATAGGACTCAACTTTGAGCATTGGCTCTTAACCATGCTAGTAAGAGTTGTGGGAAAGAATAGAGATTGACCTATGCTAGAAAGAGTCTTGACCTATGTTGATAATGTTGTTTGTTAAATTCTAATTTTGCATTTGAAAGTTGAGATATTGTTTCCATTTTCTTTTGGGATATTGTTTGCTAAATTGGCTTAGTATTGTTTTTTGTTTTTTATTGACTTTTCTTCATAATTTTTTTTTCACTTTGACGTTGGAGTTTGGACTTATAAAAATAATTTATTTTCGTGGTTATGGTGCAGTTATGGTATGGCCAAAAATTTGGTGGTGCGGTTATGGTTTTGGCCGAACCGACCCCGAACCGAATCGTTGTCATCCCTACATCAAACAAATAAAATTGACCAACCAAAGTTGCAGAACTACCCTCTCCCTAAAACATTGGAAAGGTAGAGAGAGGAAAAAAGAAAAAGAAAAGAAAACCTCACCCCCATCAACCCAAAGAAACATAAAAGGGCAAAAAGAAAAAGAACATGAGAACAACAACTAAAGTCTTCTTTGCCTTTCGAGAAAAAAAAAACTATAGTCTTCTTTGCAATTGGGGTCAACTACAGAGAGTACCTTTTTGTCACTCCATTCTTTCAAGTAGACCTAGTGATATATATGTATCAAAAGGTCCAATGATTATCAAATATTTTGCAACTACATCAGGTAATTTTAATATTCTATACTTCTGTTATAACCAGAATTATTGGGGATTGTTGCTTTTGTGAAGGGAATTTTATTTAGGTTTAAGCAAAGACATGCTCGGGCTATCAAAGTCGGTCTTCCCATAATTTATCCTCAATTAGAGTAAACTTCACTTATTGGATAAAAAAGAATTCTAGAGGACATAAGAAAGAAAAAATCATGAGAACAAAATAAAAAATTGTCTGCAGCAAAAACTCCCTCCTGAAATTCCGAAGTTGAATGCCATTTTGCATCTAGGCTTCATGTGAATGGAAGCTTATTTAGGTCTCCGCAAAATATATGCCACTATCTAATGCCCTTTCCTTTATTTAACCTCAGTGTAACCTCGATATTGGATAAAAACAAAAAAGGGGGAGATAGGGAACAAAATAAAGATACAATGGGGAACAAAACAAAAATTGTATCTGCAGTGAAACTTACTTCCAAATCTTCCAGAGTTAAACGCCTATTTTGCGCCTGGGCTTCTTGCCTCTTCAATGCATATTCAGCCCAAACACGTTGTGAGTCAATGAACTCACTCTCCCATGGCTGTCACAAAGCCAAAAGCAAAATAAAGATTAAAACAAATTATATGAAAAAATAATACAAAAGGTAAGAATAAAATCCTCGTAGAGAGGTACCTGTATGTAACGATACAGATTTGGAATCAACTGGTCCTCTTCGTGACTCATTCCACTCCTAAAATGAGTTATGCCAACATCTGTCTGTTTACTATACCGGAGGTCACTCTGGGGAATCAATATATGACCCATTGATAACATTCCGAGTCCTCCAATTTCCTTCGGGGTGTAAAAGATAACGGGAGGGAACCTGAAAGCAGAGCAAGTTTACGAATGTTTTGTGAAAAAAAGAAGTGGAATATGAACCATAAGGGATTAAAAAGGATACATTACCTGCTAGGCATCTTCGAGTTCAATCCAATCTTAATACGGGTCTGTATTTTATTTTCACATTTTACCAGCAGATCCAACAGTTCCTGTGTATGAACAGTTGCTTCCCGGAAATATGTCATGAGGCCTGCAGAAGTAAATTAAAACTCTTCAGCAAAAGAATGCTCAAAGTTAAAAGTAAACACATTGAACATGGGCATTAGGAGTCAAAGAAATTAAATAATTACCTATAAGTGCTGTATTCCATTTGTTAACAATCTTCGTGAATGTAGTTGACCCTGAGGACATTAGAATCTGTCTCGCACGATTCTCAAACACCTTCATATGTTCATCATCTACCCGTAAGAAAGCAACCGCCGTACGTTCTTTTGTCTGCTCATTCTGCAGATTCCAAACTCCATCTCTTGTATTGCTGAAAGCCTCTTGAGTCATTCTAATCTTGGGCAGTATACGAACTTCAAATCCACACCTACGCATTTAGGCAGTTGGTAACTACTCATGTTAAATATGAGCGTGTACTGGGTACATTATGTGCATATAAATATAGATCATAAAGTAAAAGCAAAGAGGAACAAGTTACACATACATGCTGAAAAGTAAGTTCGGATTGTCTTTGCTGTAGACAGATACAAAGCTGTTCTCCCATTCATGAGTGGTAATGCTTCTAGGAAGACGGTTCTTCATATCCCAGAAAACACTTCTACCAAGATTTACTGAAATACAGAAATTTGATAAAGAACAATTACATTCCTCTAAACATCAGGCTATCGGTCAATCAAGATAACAAATTGAGGAAGAAATTATTATATAAGCATGGTATTTGATAAAATAAAGAAAGATTTAACATTACCATCATGCTTCATAAGTCTCATCCTGGCATCTCTTGGCCAGCATTTCTTGTTGTTATAACCAACCATATTTTCATTGTTAGGATCTGGATGCTCAGTGAGATAGCGCTGGATAAGGTCCCGGGCTTCTTCATGGGTGAAGCGGAATAATATATGCACCTTGTCAATGTATCTGGAGTATAAACGAATTGGATGTCTTGTTTCTACTCTAGTATCATGATAAGTAATGAACTCGTTTGGCATCTGGGGTGGACCAGCAATTTCACTGGCTCGAGTCAAACCAAGCAGCAAAAGATCAAGGACGAGTCCATAGTATTGCACTACAAAAGAAGCAAACTGAAGACCACGTATGAGACCATACGAGTTTGTATGGCTCATGTCCTTGTAAGACAATACAACGTTGTTCTTAGCAGTGACGTAGTCAGCAATATTATGGTCAAGAACCAGTCGCAGAAGCCTGCAGAAATGTAAGATTCCATCAACGCGAGAAAGTTAGACTATAGTATTTATATCTTGTCAAATGCATGTATAATGTGAGTTTTTGACTCACCTGTTAAGCATGGTCAGATCAATCTTTTCAAAAAAATTCTCAAATTTGGTCTGAAGCATCACCACGCACTGTCCTTCACTAGTGTCCCAAATGTCTTGTAAGTTGTTTATTCCCTGACACCATTTATAGACCAACAGTGGGGGTGGCTCTGAATCTGCAGGCTTAATCCAATTTGGGAAGAGATGGCGTTTGTCACCCTCATACCATAGATACTGGTCAAGATATGCATCAGTGATCTTCTCAAGAGGTTCAATCTCATAAACTGGAATTAAATAACTGTACAAGTCCATGAACTCAATGCCGACCTGCAAAATGCTCAATTATTAGCACAAGATGTTACAACTAATAAAAATAATGAAATTGTGCAAAATGTTTTCACCTTTCAACAAAAACCATTATCATTAAATAAATAGAAAAGTACATCTTTCTCAACTTACTTCCTTGAAGGCACGCTGTGTAAGCAAATGACGCTTAATACGAGACAAAGCCTCATGCGGATTATCATAAGCCTGCTCAATAAGACCCAACTCTTCTCTTTGTAGCTGGTTTAACCTAACAGCCACACTATAAGATTCCTTTAACCTCTCAAGAGCAAGGATGAGAAGCTTAGTGTCATGCTTGTAAGACAATGGAGGAAATGGAATCGGAGAGAATTTTCTTGATTCCAACCAATGCACAGTGGTTGTATATATAGCCACAGCTTCTTCTGGAGTGACATATGGACCATCTTTTAAGTAGTTGTGTTGGCGTTCCTGGGAAGGAGGGTGGGGAACAATAATTAGCAGAGTAGCCCAAGAGAAAATTGCCTATCACTAAAAGGCCAGAACAACAGAAAAGGTTTCCATATTTCAATGATGCTTTCTACTGGAGATTAAAATATGCATTCACCTGTTCAGCCTTCAACCAAAGGCGGGTCAATCGTCCAAGATTCTTTCGACATACTGTCTTGTCCACTGTTGCCCCTCTCCTGATACGCTCACGGTTATAATGAGCAACATTTGTCCACCAGTCAGCTTTTGACTTGACATATCGCAGAATCATGTTCTCGATTGGAACAGGCAAACCAGGTACCTGAGGAGTCCAAGAATCCACTTAAATAGAGAAAAGATAAATACGGAAGTATTGCATCGTGAAACTAGTGAAAAGTAACAATCTAAAAGCTGAAGCACCTTCCAAGGAATATTTGCTTTCCAACAGCGCCATGCTTCGCTCAGATGCTGCAAGATAGTTCTCGCCTTATTTTGCTTAATACCCTCTGCAGATTCAATCAATAATATATATATATAAATAAAAGTTCAAAATATATCCATAAAAGGACGAGTTGTAGTATTGTTCATTTACTCTATTTTCTTTATTCCCCATTTTTTGTTGGGGTGGGGTGGTAAAAAAGCATCCTCAAGAGGATAATTACCTGGCATAGCATCAAGAACATCGTGCATAACAGCAGCACGAAGCTCCAAATCGAAGTGGCTTTCAACACGCTGCTTTGTCACTGTTTTGGCCACTCCTTTAGAATGTCGTCCCTCAAACTGTCTGGCAAGTAAATTTCCCAACCACCTTTCCAGCAGAGGTACTATGCCACGAAGAAAAAACAACCACACCCTCCACATAGGTGCCCAGAAACCACATCCCGGTCCTTTCCCAACGGGTCCAGTATTAAATCGGTAATAAATCAAGTGCTTCAAGTCTTTACACATTCGAATCTGCCGCATAAGCCTATATTTATAACGGTACATACCTGTCAACTGGCCAACGTGTGAGAAGATATATTGCAACCCATCAGCCAATTGAAATGCGTCGACATTTCCCAACCGGAACTGGATATTTGCATCAACTACAAGCTTCGTCAAACGCAGAATTTCACGACAAAGATGAAAAGCATTACCGAACCGTGATTTTTTACGTTCCTTAGTGGTGAGGGTCTTCACAGGCTTTAGGTTGAAATTGTAATCAAGGTGGAGGTAGTTCAGATTCTTCCTGTGGATCAACAGATTCAGCATATTGTACCCTTGCTTGCAAACTTGTAGACCAGCCTCAGCCCAATCAAGTTCTGTGGTCTGAAAAAACTTTGTAGCTTGGAGAGACCTAAACAAGTGCTTCTTCTTTTGAGCCTTAGGTGGTCTGTGATGCAGCTCATTTAACACAAAACATTTCAGCAGTTTCTGGTAACTGACTCGGACTTTGACGGGATATGAAGGAGGACTACAAAAAAAGCATATCCATGAGAAGATTAAGCAAAATTAGACATCCATGAAAAGTGGGCATGTTTGAATAACAATGTGAAGAACTTTTCATACCAGTGCTCCTTGAACCAGTCTGATACAAGGGGTATATCTTCAGCACGCCGCATCCGACCAGATCTCATGTTGAAGGGGCGTGGGGCAAACAAAAGTGAAATTCCTGCAGCAGTAGTATCTGTGTAAATTGGAGTGCTGGTTAGTAATGGTTCCACCCCATCAGGCAACTGAAAATCTTCATCATCCTCTTCATTAATCTTCTTCTCTCTCTGGTCCCTATTGGTACTTGTTATGGGGTGAATTAGAGGGTCATAATAGAAAGCAGGAAGATCAGGATCCTCAGTCTTGATATACATGACCATTGGAGTGTGATATACACTAAGCTTCACTTTCCTGGGTCTATTATTATATAGATGAGGGAATGCTATCCTGTATTCCGTCCTGAGAGGCGAGCGGATGATAAGCTTGTTAATGTCATTAAATTCATTCCAGTCCTCATCTCCCTTTTCCATGTCACGATACAAAGGTTCAAACTTTGGACCACCTACAAAAGACTTGTCTTCAGAAAATACACAAAGTAGAGCAAACAAAGCACAAATGCACTGCAATAAAAGCATTTCCAATACGGAAGCAAATCAATCAGAAGCTATGTAAGAACTTTAATGCATGTCCACAATGATATAAAGATATATATACCATGGGAACACACACACAAGCACAATTTCATATCTACGACCGTAACTGTTTCCCGTGAAGTATGAAGCACATCCAAAATACAGGCTTAGCATTGAACATACCAGGTACGCACATGTGCACATGTTCAATGCTTTAACCTCAAGAAAATGAATCCTTGTCGAACAAGTAAAAGCAATTGCGATCAATCAAATTGGAGATATGTACCCCAAAATACAAAGAAATAAAGTATGAAGCACATCCAAAATATAAAGATATATACACCATGGGTTCACAGACACAAGCACAATTTCATATCTACATGACTATAATTGTTCCCTATGAAGTATGAAGCGCATCCAAAATACAGACTTAGCATTGAACATACCAGGTATGCACATGTTCAGTGCTTTAGCCGTAAAAAATGATTCCATGTCGAACAAGTAAAAGTAATTCCGATCAATCAAATCAGAGAGCAGCTGTCCAGCAAGCCGATGAAGAGTTGCCATAATTGGAAGCGAGAGATGCCATTTCCGGTAGCTGGGACCATTTATAAGCTTTGTTTTCACAAGAGGCTTATGGTCATAGAACCATGTATAAACAGCTGAATCTTCTTCCTCATCCAGCTCCAGTTGAATTGGCTCCAAAGGATCCACATCCAGAAGATTATCAGCATAATCTAGTGGAGGTTCTTCATCATCAAAAGGTGGAAAACGCATTCTTTTGAAATGTCGTCGATCTCTCTTCTCTCTTCGCATCATGATCCACATAGAACCCCACTGTAATAAAAACAGAGAGGTAACGTCATGAGCAAATGGAACAACACTTGAGACCAACAAATATACAACAAAAAGGGATGTGTAGAAATAGAAGCATACCTGAGCCAGATAGATGGGTTCAACAACCCATGGTATTTCATTTACAAATGTAATAGCACCGGTAATATGGTAGAGAATCTTCACTTCACGGACCTATCCGAGAAACAACATAGGAAGTTAATACAAACGTCAAAAAGTTGCTCAAATGATCCACGTCAGAAAATTATTAATGTGAATATTCAATGACCGCAGGAATGATCGAACACACAAGTACCTGTTCCCATGGCATGGGCATGTTTTCAAGGAGTTTGTAAACAGCATGTGGAACAAACTTGAGAGCTCCTAGATAGACACGCTTATCATGACGAAACTTCTTCGATGACATGTCACCATGATCTCTGCCATAATGCAAATAACCAAATTCACTATCCAATTGCCAAAAAGAAATCAGCAATGGAAACTTCTTTTCTTTCGAAGGTAAGGAAAATATGGGAATTCACCACATCCACACTCTAAAATATGTAGTGGCTACTATAATAAGGTTCTAAGAATTTTATAACTAAATGTTCATTCTAAATAAAATAGGTACCCTACTCGCCAAATTAATAGATTCTATAAATATGATTAGAATTCAATAATCTAAGAAGCAATTTCTAGATATCTAAGGTGGAAACATCAAATTCACCATTTCCAAAAGTGTCTTTGACAAAAGTCGGATCTAAACTGATAGAAGATCTGGAGGATGAGTATTGAAACAGGAGGACAACAATTGTTAAGATGCACAACCAAGGTAGGGGCCACAATCAACGACGTAGATATCTGTATGTACCAAAATCAACCCATTCATCCCTTCCACAAACCAAAAATGTTAATTGCATACAAGATTTAAATTGATAGAAGTATAGTAGACAAGGTATATATGATTCTATGACTAAATTGTCCACACTAAACCAACCTCCTCCAACTCCAAAGATAGGTAAGAAAGTGTTTGTCAGGGTATTAGAAACCTTTTCACACTAACATGGGAAGCATTTAACCACATATCCTCGGTGCTTCCACCTAGCAATTAATTTCCTATTACCTTTTGCCCAATTAAAGACCTCAATTCACTTGAACGCTTTTCTAGCACCTTTTAGAAGGGTTTACACTCACTAAATTTATCATCTTCAATTCAAATTACCCCCACATCATAAATTCGCCAAGAAGCTATTAATTCGGAATTGGAACCCTAAAAACCCACCACGGAGATCGAGAAAAGAGCAGAACATAACTATTATGCAGCATCAAGAGTCTAGAAAACTTACCGAATGATTTTCCGGACATGCTCAGGAGGCATATCCTCCTTCTGCGTCTCCACAAATCCAAACTTCCTCTTATCGCTATACCGTTTCGAGTTAAGTTGCATCCATTTCCTGGCTCGCTCGTCGAATTGAGCCTCAGTCGGCAGAACAGTGTAGGAAGGAGTAATCGACGGGGGTGGACCAGGCGGAGCTACTCCGCTAGTCCCGGGTGCCATAATCGGTGCCGCTCCTGCTCCGCCGCTCCCGCCCGTACCCGGCGGCGCCGGATTATTGTTGTGGTTCCACATCTCCTGTCCGTTGTTATACATTTTTGCAGTATCTACATCTACAAAAACCCTAGACGATTTCTTGAGGAGATTTACGAGGGTTTTGCCAGTGAGAGCTTATAGCGAATCAACTATTATAAGTAGTAGTGTCTCGCTTTTATAGGTTAATAATAATTAAATACAAAGACGTATATGAGCCGACTCATTCCATTAACGACGGTCATTTCACCAAATCCGTCCTATTTTTTTATTTTTATTTTAAAAAAAAAACATTTTGTTGAAATAAAATTTAAATAATTTCTACAATTCTCATCTTAAACTCCAATGATTTGCCATTTGGTTAATTCTTAACGTGTGGTTCATTCCATTTTTGTGGATTTACAAATCATGAAATGACTAATAGTTAGTGATATGGTAATTAATTATTATCGTGAGCTTTTTAGTTTCGAAGACTGATATTCGCTAAACTCTTAACATTTATCATCGAGATTGACGAAAAGGACGGACAATAGAGTTCCTACGGTAATGTGGTGATGACGTCATTAGGGTAAGACCTCATGATTTTCTAACCCAAGTGTGCTATGTTCTTGGGCGTTTCATTTGTCAAACTCAAAAGACATTCTTAAACATGGACTGATTCTACTTTCCAAGAACTCAAAATCTATCCAAACAGCTCAATTAAAGGGTCATATCTCTAAGAGAATTCTGTCTCTACAAACATTACAGCCAAATCATGACTAGATTAAAGGCCAATGTAGTTGTGACCCAATACTCATCTCAAGTAGAACTTCTGAGGATAAAGACACAACTAATCAAGTTCTACTAGGAATGTACTACATACCTCTATAAATACAAGATTTCTATTCATTATTCAAATACGCTTTTACATAAGTTTTAGTTTATAGCTTCACGCATAAAATCTCTCTCTGGCTTAAGCACCATAGGGGTGACGAAGAAATACTTGGACACTTTTGTTTCAGGTACCAGAAGATCACGTTCGTGCTCATTCTCAATTGTCAAGCTCGAAAATCAATAAATACAATTTTTGATAGCATCACTGGAGTTGTCTGTGGGAAACACTACCAAAAGCCATGGTCAATACACATTCAGGTCTTCCTCCAACAAGCTCAACAGCACCGAACCCACCTCCTATTGCAAAGCTCTTAACTTACCAAGAAAAATCATTAGAAATACCAACTTTCCAACCACAAGTGGTTATCGTAGGTGCCTTCGAAGAACTTTGTCTACAAGTTGCAACGCTGACTCAATTGCTAAGTTAGAGAAATTCTCATCCAGCACAGGCGTATGCACAAGTACTATCGCCAACACCAGGACAACCAGGGGATTCATGGCCGATGCTCGAGCTCGAGATACCAACGACAATTGTGGCTCTATGACCTCTGGCGTACCTCCATTGGCCTCGACTTTAAGATTGGTTACTATGGAGTTAAGCGAACTCGCCCGACTCATACAGGATGGGATCGCTGTTGGACTACAACAGAATACCCAAGAGACGACATGATTTACCCCTAACACTCCCTTCACATCGGAAGTGCTTTCCTATCCACTTTTAGATAAGTTCAAGTCCCCCGCATAAAAGAATACAATGAGACTAGTGACCACCCCATCAATCACCTCAATGTATATACAGATGTCATGAACTTACATGTCGCACCAGACCACGTGATGTGCAATGTTTTTCCTCAAACTTTAACAAATGCGACTAGGGATTGGTTCGCTACAATGGTGCCGAATTATATAACCTCATGCTCGTGTCTAGGCCAATAAATTCTCTACTTTCTTCGCAAGTAGTAACTGCTTCAGGAAGATCGCTGCCTCCATTTATGAGCTTAAGGGCCGAATGAGACCCTATACAACTTTATGACAATGTTAAATAAAGAAAGATTACAAATACATGGCCTTCACATAACAACCGTTGTTTTGGCACTAACATATGAAATTAGTTGTGAGGCTTTCAAGGTGGTTTTATCTAAGACCCCACCAAAATCAGTGATAGAGCTCCTCTCCTAAGGAGAATAATACATCAACATGGAGGAAATAATGAAAACTTTCCTACCCTCTGAAAAGCTCAAACATAAGGGGCCGCATGAGACAAATCCGTAACAAGATCATGCTCGAGGTAAGCAGAGACAGAAAATACCACCTACACCATTTACTCGTCCAAATACCTCTAGAACTAACATACTGATGGAGACAATGATATGAAGGAGCTTAAATGGCCGCCCAGGTTGTGATCTCCCCATAGTCCAGGGATAAGAGCAAGTGTTGTGACTACCACCGTGAACACGGGATACCATAGAAGACTACATAACGTTAAAGTGATAGATTGAGGCATTGATAAAAATGGGACTCTCGAAGGCATATGTCGAGTACGACAAACGTCTTATAAGTGATCATAACAAATGAAAGACACCAGAACCAAGGGAAGGTAACCAACTCATGGCATGTACAATTGACATTATAGTTGGGGGATAGTCTTCGGGGGAGATTCAAACAATGGGTGCAAGCAATATGCCTGAGGATACAGTTCAACTCCAAAGACAACTCTCTACAACATGGAAGACATAACCTTTAGGTAAAAGCACTTGGAAGGCATATAATCTCCCCATGACGATACCTTAGTCATATGAGTCATCATCGTCAACTTTGAAGTAAGAAGAATCTTGGTTGACAATGGGAGCGTGGCCAATGTATTGTCCTATGAGGCTTTCACGAAGATGGGTATCTCTACTAACCAGCTCAAGACTATTAAAGCCCCACTACAAGGATTCGAAGGTGGAGCCATCATCCCAAAATGAGTCATCAACCTTTCCCTTACATTGGGATAAGGTCAAAAGCAGATTTCAGAAATCACACATTTTCAAGTAGTTCGGGCTTCGATGGCTTACAACGTCAGCCTTGGGAGACCACTACTCAATAAAATCAAAGTCATTATACCCACCTTCCACCTGGCTATGAAGTTTCCTCCAAGTAACGTTTTAAGGATTGTACATGGGGATCAAACAGCAGCAAGGCAGTGATATGTAACTAGCATTTGAAGTATAAAAATTGAAATCATACAACTATCAACTCGTGAGCTCGAACTCAAGCATTAAGAAAGACTTGCTCCAGTGGAAGAATTGATAGAGATCGAGCTTGAGTATGGCAAAAAAGTGACAATTGGTCAGGATCTTAATGTCGCGCTTACGGTTGAACTTGTTAAGTGTTTGTCTCGTAACATTGATGCATTAATGTAGAAGGTTGAGGACATGCCTGGGATCGATCTCGGGTTTGTAGTTCATAGGCTCAATGTTAGACCAGGGACTAAACTAGTTAAGCAAAGGAAGATGCAATTTAGGTTAGATCGTAGAGTGGTTATTCATGAAGAAATCAATAAATTTATCAATGCTCGGCTCATTCGGGAGGTTCGGTACACTGATTGGCTCACCAGTGTCGTTCTTCTCAAGAAAGCTAATGGAAATGGAGGATGTGTATTAAATTTACATATCTTAACAAGGCAAGTCCCAAAGACAGCTATTCCCTACCTTGGATTGACAACCTTGTAGATAGAACATTAGGCCACAGATTTTACAGCTTTCTTGATGCATTCTCAGGCTATCATCAGATCCTTATGGCTAAGGAGAACTGAGAGAAGACATCATTCATAGCTGACTCCGTCATATATTGTTATAAGGTCATGCCATTTCGTTTGAAAAATGCAGGGATAACATATCAAAGCCTCATTAACAAAGTCTTTGCTGATTTAATCGGGAAAAATATCGAGGTCTATGATGAGGACATGGTGGTCAAGAGTAAATAGGTGGATAAACATATCATCGACCTTGAGAAGGTGTTCACTACAATTCGAAAGTATAAAATGAAGTTAAACCACATAAAGTGTACTTTTGGGGTGGCTTCGGGTAAATTCTTGGACTCCATGATCACGCATAGGAGAATCCAATCCAATCCAAAAAAGACACATGCCTTAATATCCATAGAATCACCTAGGAGCAAGAAAGAGGTACAAAAATTGACATGTAGGGTTGCCGGCTTTGAATAGGTTCATGTTGTTGACCTATGATTTAATATAACTCCACTTGTTTTGATTATAACAAACAATACACTTATATTTCTAACAAATTTTGTTTCTTGAGTTTTCATGAATATATTCTCTTAAACATTTAAAGAGTCAAATCGTCATTCGTTGAATAACAAGCAATCAAATGAGACTCAAAGAGAACAAAAATAAAAGCCTTGAAGTTTAAAGCTTAGTAGTTAATTGGAACTCAAATGTAAATGTATTAACTCTTCAATTCTTTACAAGTGCATAAAGCTCAAACTATTTTCATAATCCATTACTTATATAAAAATACTTTTCATTCATAATATAAAATAGATTAAAAAAAATTGGTCAACCGAAAGTCCAATGGTCAAAATCTTGCAACAGCTATATTCAAAAAAATTGGTCAATCGAAATTTTTGGTCAACCGAACTTGGTCAACTGAACTTACCCGAGAGTGTCTCTTTTTGATCTATAAATATCCATTTCATTTGCATTCAATTTCACCAACTTACAAGAGATCTTTTAAGAGCTTGTTTATTGAAAATTATTGAAATTACTTGAATCTATATTCTATTTTATTTATTACAAAATAATTTTTTGATTGATTCAATCTATTTCATTCATCTTATCAAGAATTCTACTTTGCAAAAAAAATTTACAACTTCGTCTATTCTTCATCTTTGACAAAGTTTTCTTTACCAACACTTTGATTTGAGTGTAAATCTCTCTTCATACTTAACTTGTATTATTTGTTAAGAGAGATTATTGGTTTGAAAACTTTGATACAAAAATACAAAATATTTCATTATCAATCATTCATCAAAGTTTTCATCATAAACACTTGAACTTTATTATTTGATATCTATTGAAGTGTTATCCTAACTCCCTAAATACTTGACTTGATTATATCATTTGTTAAGATAGTTCTTTCAATTGTAAAATTATCATTTATACTTTAGTGGTTTCGAGAGCCTTGTGAAAACTCGATTGTTGTTAAGGATAGATGATCCTTGTTGTAAGTCACATAAGGATAAGTGCTCCCTATTGTAAGTCACTCAAAGATAACTTCTCCTTGTTGTGAGTCACTTAAGGATTGACACTCCTTGTTTGTAAGTTACCATTATAGTGCATTTGGCCTTACTCGTAATGGAGAGCTTGGTAATGGGGACGTAGAACATATTGTGTATCGAACTAAATTAAATTGGTTTGTTATCTTTACATTATCGCACTTTACTTTATATTGCCATTTATATTGTGCTATATTTATACTTGAATTAAGTTATCAAACTTGCATATTTAATTCTCGTATCATACTTTACACTTATATCTTGTGTATCAAATTGTTTTGAGACTAAGTATCGAAAAAGTTTCAAAAACCAATTCATCCCCTCTTGGTTAGATATTCTTGGGTTATCACATGTCTCGTTCAGTCGACAGATGTTTCCCTTTCTTCAAAGTCCTTAGGGGTAATCAAGCTTCGATTGGAATGAAGATTATGAAAGGGCCTTTCAAGGCTCAAACAAACATTGGCAACTATGCAGTTCTGACAAAACTCAACCCCTAAGATTCATTGTTTTTGTACTTAGCCGTATCTCAAAACGCAATAAGTGGTGTACTGGTCAAGGAAGTTAAAAAGGTTCAACAACTTATCTATTATGTAAGCAATGTGTTACTTGGCACGAAAACCAGTTACACATTGGCTAAAAAACTTGCCATTGTTCTGGTTGTGGCAGTACGTAAGCTATGATAGTATTTTCAATCACATCCAATTACGGTGCTCACGGACTAGCCACTCAGACAAATATTCCAGAAGTTCGACGTGTCAGGAAGATTGTTAAAATGGGCAATTGAACTTAGTGAATTCCATATAGAATTCAAGCTCTGGCCTTTTATCAAAGCACAGTTCTTAGCCGACTTCATCTCAAAGCTCACCCTAGGGCCTCGGTGGCCATGGGATAATTCGACCACTGAGGTTAACACCTAGGAAATATTTATTTGATAGAGCTTGGTCACAGGTTACTAAGTCAATCTCGACATCGTCGTCCTCATCCTCGACAACATCATCAAAATCTGACAGGTTGAGACTCTCTGCTTGTCAGGCATGAAATTCAAGTTTTCGAGCTGAACATGAGGGAGCCTGGTTCGAAGAAATGCTCGAGCTTCTTAGAAAGCATGAAGGTACGTTCCCGATGCATATTCAGATTTGAGTGTATTATATTCCTCTGGCATCTTGAACTCCTCCCGAGCTTGCTCCCTGGCCTCAGCTTGCTTGGCTTCATGCTCTTTACATTTACGCTCAAGCTCGAGCTTCACCTCATCAGCCTTATCCTTGGTCGCCCCCACTTTATCTCGAGCTCGACGTAATTCACTCCGGGCATCATCATGCTTTTTCAATAAACCTCGCACTCAGCCCTTAAGTTTGCGATTCTCTTATCCCTCAGCTCGACGGCCTCTATGAGCCTGGCCATTTCTGCACAAAACCAACTTATTAGATCGACCATAACATCGAGAAAATAGGAATGAGAAACTAAAGAACAAAGTCCTACCCTCGACGCATCTCACATCAGCGAGGTCTAAAACTCCATCCCAGATGAGGGCATTCATGTTCGACACTAAGGGATCGAGCTCCTCGAACGTCTTCATATTCCACTCTAATGACTCAAAGTAGGCCAACCCTCAAAAAACTTAGCAGCATCTGGGATCCCCTACTTCGACCAAAAGGAAAGATTAGGATCTCGAGTGACTACATAAAACCACATATATTTCCATTCCTTTAACGAACTTGGCATATCGAGACTCTAAACCTACCTCGAGTCAATAGGTACGTAAAACAGGTGTATTGGGGAAGTTGTTTAAGCTCAAGCACCATTCTACACAAGTCGAGGTAAGGTGTGATGCCTAGGTATTAACAAACAATAAAGAAATAAATGAGCATCATCCATGCGTTGGATACTAACTGTCTCGGGCACATGGAGTGCTCAACTAACAGACCTATGAAAAAAAGGCGCAAGGGCCACGTAAACCCGACCTTTAGAATGTCCCTAAAAATGATAAACTCTCTTTCCCAATCTTCCACCATCTAATCCTCAGGGTCGGCGACCTAATGTTAGAATTAGGCATTAGCTCGAACTCTTGAGCAGTTGCCATGGCTAGGTGTTTCTTAAATCTACAATGCTCATCAAGGAACTTGAAGTCGGCATGGCTTTGGTACCTAGTCGAGCATCTAGAGGGACCGCCATAGGAACCACTACAACTACTAGAACCCCAATTATCTTCATAGCTCGACATCACTTCCAATAAAAACTAAGAAAATAACTTAAGGTCTCAAGCTTTACCTTAAAAATTACACGACGCCCAAAAAAGTATCTAAGGAATGTGCTCGAACTCTCGATCTTACAGAGGAAAATTTAAAGTAAGTGAAAAATGAATGGTAAATGGGGTATATATAGGCGTGGAAATGGGAGACCAAAGGTGACAAACTGGACCGTTGGATTTTGACACGTGTCGTACATCTAAGAACCTCAATAACCCCCTACTTTGCCATGATCATTCAACATTCATTTTGAGTTATCGAATAGTCCTATGGCCCAAAACATAATACCCGACCTATACGTATCCATCTTAATGCTCAAGCTCTAGCAATGGATGCACAGAGACCACTGATATGGTCATAATTATTATCTCGAGCTTTTTAGTCTTGAGGACCGACATTCGCTAAACTCTTAACATTCATCCTCAGGATTAATAAAATCCTCGAGGTTCTCAAGGATGGCAATAGAGTTCCTACAATAATGTGATGATGATGTCATCAGAATTTCCTAACCCAAGTGTGTTGTATCCTCAGGTGTCTTCTTTTGCCAAGTTCAATGACTTTCTTGAACATGGACTGATTCTACTTTCCAAGAATTCAAAACATATCCAAACACCTCAATTAAAGATTCATATGTCTAAGAAAAATCCGTCTCTGCAAATGTTATAATCGAATCATGACAAGACTTGTAGTTGTAACCCAACACTCATCTCAAGTAGGACTTCTATGGATAAGGGCACATAGCTAACCAAGTCCTATTAGGAATGTACTACATACCTCTATAAATACAAAACTTATATTCATTATTCTGGTACGTTTTTACATAATTTTTAGTCTATAGCCTCACGCATAAAATCTCTCTTTGACTTGAGTATCGAAGGTGCGACAAGAAAACACTTCAATGCCTTTGTTTTAGGTACCGAAAAATCACATTCATGCTCATTCTCTATTGTCAAGCTCAGAAATCAATAGGTAAACTGGTGTGCTGTCGTAGGTACCCAAAAATAGTCTTAAACCTCTAAAACTAATGTAGTAGTGGAAGTACGGGTCGATCCCATGGAGAGTGCAATTCAACAATTTATGCTTTGTATAATGATTGGGGGGTTTTGTATGCAAATAATTATAAGTGACGCAATAAATAACAATGAAAATTAAATTAACGAAAACAATCAAAAGACTAACATTGGTCCAAGTCAATATCCATATATATTCACCGTTGGAATTATTTTCCTATTTCTCCTTATTTTTAGTTAGTTAGAAACCAACGTTCTAATCAATCCTAACTATTAAATAACCTCAAATCAGCGCTCAAGATTCAATTTAATAACAATTTTACACAGTAGAGAAATCAATGAACTAGATAACATAAACACCAACGGTTACATTTAATCTATTTAAACATTAGTCTTAAGATTTAATAACCTCTATCGTAGAAAATTATCAAATCTAGGTGCTTCACAAGTTAAAGGAATCAAACAATTACGGATTTGTTATTTAACTTATCGGTAGATTGCAATGAATAATAAACTAGTAGGCCCCTAACAATTAAACATAATAATCATATTATGAGTTCTTCAAAAGCCTAATTAATTCTAGAAAATAGCATACACAACCAACAACAATCATTTAACTCTCAACTCATTTTCCTGAAAAATCATGCAAAAAGTATTGAAATTAAACTCACTCAAAATTGAAATGTCATAAGTCTAAATCCACTCCCCCACACTTAAAACTTACATTATTCCCAATGTAAGATCCAATGTAAAGAAAATGACAAATATAACTAAAATAAAAAAAAATGGAATGCCAAAAATAAAAACAAAAATAAAAAGATAAAGAGACGAACTCCCATTGGGTTGCCTCTCAGCATCGCCTTTGTTTATTGTCTTTGTCTCGACTCAATGTTTTCTTATTTAGCCCCGTGTCTATCATGGTTAGCTTCGATCTTCATTGTGGTGTTCCAAGTCCAATGAGAATGATAACTGGCAATGTTCATCTACCTCCATGGAATACATACTTGTAGTGACTGGGGTGAAGTTTCAAATCTGGAATGGAAGTCTACAAAACAGAAAGTAGATGCCTTTCATTAGAAACTAGTAATATAAAATAAGAACTGTTACCTGACTTTGGAAGAACATTTAATGCTGCCACAGGTTTTTGTAACTCAATATTTAAGGCCGCTCCTCTTTTTCCTTCCCAAGATGCTCAATATGACAGCTTCCCATTCTTTTTTAGCAACAAATTCAAAAATATCATAGGCTAAATGATCAGTCACATCAATAAAATGAACATGATTATTATTACACAGATATAGCATGGAATCATAGATATTAAGTTTAATGATCTTATCATCAAATTTCATGGTTAATGTGTTATTATTAAAATCCATTTTAGTTTTGAATGTCCTTAAGAATGGTCTTCCTAACAAGATAGGGGTGATATAATTACTATTACCCATGTCAAGCATATAAAAATCAATAAGAAAAACTAACTCATTAACTTTCACGAGAACATCATCAATTACCTCCTTAGGATAGGTATTAAATTTATTAGCTAGTTGAATTACTACACCAGTTTCATTTAAAGGTCCAAGTTTCAAGGAAGTGTATACAGAATATAGCATGACATTAATAGATGCTCTTGAA
This sequence comes from Fraxinus excelsior, assembly GCA_019097785.1. NCBI lineage: Eukaryota > Viridiplantae > Streptophyta > Magnoliopsida > Lamiales > Oleaceae > Fraxinus > Fraxinus excelsior. Next base: position 19,821,006 of record CM032637.1, read on the forward strand.
TCCATCATGGCCTTCTCAAACTTAGTGTCGCATATCATGCAAAGGATATTGAATATACCTGGATCCGGGCACTTTGTAGGAAGTTCATCTTGAATTATTGCAGATACCTGTTCTCTAACTTTTACCATTTCAATTTCCTTCAATTTCTGTTTCCTTTTACCTGTGCTTGTTTAAAAATATCTAAAACTGAAATATTTACCTCACATTTATTAAAAATTTCATGCAACTCATCATGATCTCATTCATATTTTCTAGATCCTACTAAAATTTGAGGAAAATGTGATATTTGTTTATAATCAGTATCATTGGTGACAGTCTTGTTTGCAACATCTTTTTCTTCCTCTTCTTGCTCCAACGATGTAGAGGTTGCCTTTACTGGAACATCAACCTCCGTACCACTCCTCCACATGATTGCACATACATTTTCTTTTGGATTTACCACTGTTTGAAATGGCAATTTTCCCGCATTCTGTGACTCCAACCTACTGACCGCATTAGCCATTTAACCCATTTGATTTTCTAAACTTTGAATACTAGCCCTTCTCTTCTGTTAAAATTGTAAAGTGTTAATGGCAAGAGACTTAACAATATCTTCTAAAGACATACTAGAGTTAGAAGTTTGGCCATGTTGATGTCTAGGAGGGTATGGCTGATTATATTGATGGAAATTCTGCCAATTTTGATTCATATGCTGATTCATTTGTCCCGTAACTAAGATTTGGATGATCCCTCCATCATTAGTTGTACGTGTTTGAATAGGGATCATAATTCTTACGTGTTCAATAGATTCTTCTTGAAGTGTTGGGCACATATCGGTTGGATGACCTACCAATGAACAAATTCCACAAGTCTTTGATGTATGTATAGTACTTACAGCCATCTGATAAATAAGAGTATTTAGACTCGCAAGTTATTGTTCAATGGATGAAACATTTACCTTATTAACATGTTTAGATGGCATGCCGAGTCTAGTGCCGAATTGTTGAGAATTGGCGGCCATATTTGCAATCAAGTTTCTTGATTAGAAGATCGAGTTATGGACATAAAGTATCAAAGAAAAAAAATGAAAAAAAAGTTAAAAAGAAACTAGAATAAGAAAAATAAATAAAATTTTACGCTAAAACTCCTAAGAACGATAAAAGCCTAAAAATCCTAAAAAATTAATTTTTTTCTTCAAAAATAAAATAAAGAACTAAGAAGTACAAAAATAAATTAACACAACTCCCCGGCAACGGCGCTAAAATTTGGTATGTTGTCGTAGACACCCAAAAATAGTCATTAAACCTCTAAAACTAATGTAGTAGTAGAAGTAAGAGTCGATCTCACGAAGAGTGTGCAATTCAACAATTTATGCTTCGTATAATGATTGGGGGGTTTTGTATGCAAATAATTATAAGTGACGCAATAAATAACAATGAAAATTAAATTTTCAAGATTTCAAAAGAAAAATATTGATTCTCAATTTGCGAAATTCTTAGAAATTTTCAAGAAAATTTACATTAATATTCATTTTGCAGATGCCTTGGAGCAAATGCCAAATTATGTCAAATTCATGAAAGACATCATGGCTAAGAAGATGAGGCTTGAAGAATTTGAGACAATCAAGTTAATAGAGGAATGTAGTGCTATTATCCAAAGGAAGTTACCACAAAAGTTGAAGTATCCTGGAAGCTTTACCATTCCTTGCACAATCGGTAGTATCACGTTTAATAAAGCACTATGTGATCTTGGAGCTAGCATCAACTTGATGCCCCTATTAGTATTCAAAAAGTTGGGACTTGGGGAGGTAAAGCTGATAACCATATCACTGCAATTGGTAGACAGATCAATCACCTATCCAGGGGGATTATAAAAGATGTATTGGTAAATGTCGATAAGTTCATCTTTCCGGTGGACTTTGTGGTCTTAGATATGGAAGAGGATGAGAAAGTACCACTAATTCTTGGTCGACCTTTCTTGGCTATTGGAAGAGTATTAATTGATGTACAAAAAGGGAAGTTGACACTATAGGTTAATGAAGAGTAAGTGAACTTCAACATTCATCAAGAAAGGAAAACCCTAGAAAAATAAATGTATTCCATATGATCCAATCCATCAATGCAATGAGGGATGAGAAAGGTAAGAGAAAAATGTTCTATGATCCTCTAGAACAACATATGGCACTCAGCTATTCATGGTTTGATACATGTACAGATGAAAAAGGGACCAATAAAATGGTAGATTATATCTTAGAGTATGAAGTAGATCTACCTGACAAGAAGGAGAGCTATGTGGAAAAACCTTCAAAACCTCCAAACATTGCCAAACCAAAAGAGGTTTTACAGGCCATATCGGAGTTAAAACCGTTCAATTTTATGGGCCATGCTATAGTGAAGAAAAAGACAAGGCCAAGGGTGAAGTTTAGAAAGAAGAGAGAGGTATCACAAGAAGATCCAACATAGGCATTGCGGTTGAGTCAAGCTAATGACGTTAAAGAAGCGCTTCTTGAGAGGCAACCTAAAATTTCTTCCTTTTTACTTATTCATCTATTTATTTTTAGTTATTAGATAGTTTAGTTTATTTTACAATTTATTTCGGATTCATCACCCTTATCCTGTCTTCCCTTAGGTCTCAAAATAATTAAGTTGGTCATTAGATGTTTGAGCTAAGTTACACTTGTTCCATATTTTTAACATCTAAACTATGATTTTTTTTCTAGGAACATGACATTGTGAAACATTCAAACCAGCATTGACATGGAGAGACGGGATACATCTCAAGTTTGGGGAAAAATATAGAACATTCACCAACACCAGCATCATCAACACCATAACGTCACTAGCAATACAAACAATTTAGGGAAGTCTCCTTCTTTTTCTTTAATTTTACATTGAGGACAATGTTGAATTTAAGTTTGGGGGTGTATTATAAATTGTGTCTAATTGCCTTGGTTTTATTTTTTATTTTCTATGCTTTGTGTGATTTGTTTTTTAAAAAAATTGTTTTTTATTATATATTTACGCATGCTTGTGTGAGTTGGATAGTCTTGCCGGCATTGATGTATATATTTGGTAATATGTTTTGGTTGATGAGTTATGGATAAGTTATGTGTTTGAGTTAAATTCTTGCTTATTCATGTGAGACAAAAAATATTTATGCACGTGAGTTGATTGTGATGTTGTACATGAGTAGGTTGATCCATTGTTTATAGGTTGTAATAGAGAACCTAATTGCTATACCCAAACAACCATTAAACATTATATCCTTAAACCAAACTTAGGATATTTGGTTGGTTGAACTGTTGTAGGTTGACATGGAGATAAATATGGATTCAGTGTGTGAAAAATATTGTGTGGACTGTCTGAGACCAATGAGATGAAAATTGGGTGATAAACCTTAAGTTAGAGGTTGATTTTCCAGAATAAGTGTTAATAAGGGGAATTACACTAATCATTGCATAAAAATAAAAAAGTTGCATTTTTTGTGAACTTACCCTAAAAAAAAGATCCTAATGAGGACAACTATGATAATCTCATTGTGAAACATCCATTCGTAGCATTTATGACTCGAGTGATTAAGCCTTTAAGGGTTTAAACCTGGTGCCCTAAAGTCATCCGATTTGGGAGTCATCGGCCTAAAGCTCGATACAGGGGTCATTTAGAAAGTTTAATGAAAAGATGTCTGCACATAATAAGGTGCATAAAACAGAAGAAGCACTACATGCCTTGATTAAGCCCTGAACACTTATTTTAAGATATTAGACTTTTGATAAAGGATTAGTAACTTGGTTGAGTCTTGGAGGTTGAAGCAGATAAAATAAGGAGAATCCATAGTTGTTGACATCTTGAACTACAATTAGTGAAATCTAACCAAACTTGAGTGGTGTAAGAAATTAGTATTGAAAATCAACTTTATAATACACCATGGGGAGTGAAAGGAAAATAAGTTTGGGGAGTATGAATCCTACGAGCGAAGTAAGGAAAAATTTGACTTTTAAGATCGAGAATTAGATCAATTTATTATTGTACAGCTTTGCACTTAACTCGTCACACACACACACACACACACACACACCCATTTTTGAATTGAAAGGGTGGGAAGTTGGCTTTTGCATTATAATTTTGAAATGATTCATGAAATTAATGCATGTTGACAATCCTGAGCTACGAAAGCAAGATATCTAATGTAATTAGTTTTTATTGATTTGTTTAGTTGCGCTTGTGTGCTTGTTAACGATTTTCGTTGGGTTGGTGTTTGCTCGAGGACTAGCAAATTATTAAGTTTGGGGGTATTTGATTAATGATATTTCACTCATGATATCAATGCCATTAAATTTGTTATTTGGTTAATTCTTATAAGTTTTTGATGTTTTAATGCGTGATTTTAATGTTGTGATGTAGGTTGATGAGAATGAAGAAAGGAGTCAAAGAGATCAAATATAATCAAAGTATAATCATATATCAATTTTTAACCAAGAAAGTTATGCTCCAGATTCTGAGTCTCATATTAAAACTCACTTTTGACATAGTAAACTATCAAATTGGAGGATGATGTCTTAGTTATATTTGTAGCCCTTTGCGTTAGCTTTCCAACGCATCTTGAATCATCTCAGTTGGACATCAGGAGACAACGTTATGATAAAAACACTAAAAGATGCACAGTGCAGTTGTTTCTTGGCCGAAGGCATAGGCTCTCCCGCGCCGGCAGAGGCACCCCTGTACCAAAAGGTGGTGCCCTTGTGCCGTTTAAAGAAAGATGAGCGCCCCTGTGCTGCGACGACGCCAGATGCCAAATAAGCCCTAAAAATGATGGATTTGAAGAGGGGACTATAAATACGGTTGGAGAGATTTGGAAAAAGGACTTTTGGGAAGAGAAAACTGGTAGCCACATCAAGGAGAAGACCATTGGAGATTGAGGAATCCACAATCAAAGAGTTTTTCTTATTCTCTATTAATCTTCTCTATTTTATCAATGTTTAAGAACATGGATTGTCAATTCACCATCGAGAGAGGAGATTAAGATAATTTCGGGTTCTTGACTAATAAACCATAAGAATAAATTAAGGAATAGTTAGATGATCGAAGCATAATTGATAGTTAAGTGAAATTAGACCTCTAGAGTTTAATCCCATTGATATTAATCTTGTGTAATTGCATTATTAATTTATTAAATTAGTTTAGTTAATTATTTCACTCAATCATTCATGTTTTCTAGATAAAATCAAGGTTATTATAATTACAGGAATTATTAGGATTTGATATCAACCCCTGTGGAAAACGATACTTTACGCTCACTATATTAAAACTTGACACCGTACACTTGCGGTTGGAAAAATCTCGGTTCGGATTGCTTGCAACTTTAGATGCCCGAGATTCGCTTGGCATCAATCCAATGGTCAGGATTAAACTCCTTACTTGTATTAAAGACAAAATCTTGACATTTTAACACTTTACCTTTGTGAAATATTCATCAAGTCTTCCCAAATTTTCTTGCTTATAGGAATTTTTATGGCCACTAATATCTGACGAGTCTTTTAAGTCTTCGTTTGTTTAAGTATTTCTTTGTAAATGGAATTTCTTAGAACCTCTCTTGAACTTTTCTGCATTTTTCATCGCTTTCTTCAAGCCATTATGTCTGCTGAGGCCTCAATGGCTATAATGGTTGCTAGGCTAGGTGAGGAGTCAGTATGTGGGTGGTCAGAGGAATGGTATAGTATGAGTGAAGAAACCATAGATTACGAGGCGGGTTGGGGGCTGTAAAAATCCCATATTCTATAACTTCTTCCAAATTAGCCGAACTTAGGGAGACTTACTGTATACCCCATTATGTAGAACTCTTAGTCCCTGAGGCCCACAAACGAGCCTGTTTTTTGAGGCCGAGTTGTGTGGCCTTTAGTGAATACCTGCTCAAAGTAGGTGTACGTCTGCCTCTTCATCCCCTTTTTAGGGAGGTGCTGAGGACCTTCATGTTGTCTCCCACCTAGGTCTTGCCCAATGGGTGGAACCAGTTGGTTGGAGGCTACTTCCTCTGGAAGGAATTCTCCTTGGGCAAGGACATGCCCTTTCATGTCTTTGAAACCACGTTCCATGCTAAAGTTATGGGGAAAGACGATTCTATGTGGTGGTACTAAATCACCCATTGGGGGTCTCATTTCCCATTCGTAGTTGGGCTCATCTCTTCTATAAAAGGATGGAAGGAGTCCTGGTTCTGGGTAAGGGACAGGTGACAGATGGATAAGGGAGATGCCATCCCAGCCTGTACTGTGCCGACCTAGTACTACGAAGCTTGTGAGTGCCTCGTCTTACAGTTTCGTAACTTATGTTTAGTTCCTTAGTGCCAATTCTTTTATTTATTTATTTGTAGATTCCAGTACTAGGTACGAGCTTGCTGAGGCCGAGTGGGACGTGATTGAGGATATATACAAGTGTTCTCCGAAGCTCCGAAGGTTTAGCCACCTCCTTGAGAGAAGTTAATATTTCTTGGATTTTGGACTGATGGCCTCTAAGGGTACGATGAGCTTACACTTTACTTATTTTCATGTTGCTTTTGTAAATTCTAATTTTTTCCTTGGCACTTGTAGATAAATTTGCCAAGAAAGAATATCCAGTACCAGACATGGCCATCATCCTGAAGGCCACTATGCCTGTTGGTGCTAAGACCCTGAAGCCCTCCTCCTTCGGGGCAAAACAAGTGAAGGCGAGGCTTGAATGCCTCAGCAAAGAGAATAATGCTGAGAATGGAGCCGGGGAGAAGGCTCAGATAGCTCAGAGGCAAAGGGAAAGCAGATGAGCCTTAGAAGAAGATGAAAATTGCATATACTAGTGTGGCCTCGGCAACTTTCGGGACTACTACATCCCATCCTGAAAAAGAGGGTTTTCAGCAACCCAAACTCCTCCAGTCCTCCATTAAAGCCTTAAAAGGGGAGGAGACTTGGAGGGCCAATGAAAAGGCAAAGAATGATACACCATTAGCCTCCAAGGCCACAAAAAAGGTGGTTGAAAGAACCCCTAGAAAGTCTGGGAACTTCTTGGGTGGCAGGGAGGAGCCCCCGCCCCGATTGAGATGCTGCCGCCAGAAGTTAGGAGTGCCACAGAAGTGTTCAACAAGTTCTGAGCTGAGAGGTGGCAGATTATGTGGTGACTTGCAATGCAATGGACCTCACCGCTACCTTTGTAAGCTTAAGTGCCATGGCTTATGGAGTGGCACATGAATGTCTGACAGTTCTTTTTGATATTCAATAAAAGAATAGAGCCTCGTATGAAAAGCTAAATGCTACTGAGGCATAGCTAAAAAAGGAGAAGGCAGTGGCTACTGAGCTGATGGCCCAAAAGGTTGAAGATGAGGCTAAGCTAGCTTCTGCCTTAGCTGAGATTAAGGCTCTGAAGAATGAGGTGTACGAGTCTCAGTGTGAAGTGGCTGCCCTTACGAAGAAAGTTGAAACCTCTAATAATCACTAGAAGGTCACTGCTGAGACCCTAGAAAAGATGAACCTGGAGCTTATTGGGTGCAAGGACTCTAATAACTTCATGGAGGAGCAAATAAGGTAGTACGCATCGGAAGTGAAAAAGTACGAAGCTAACGTTCTCGAGGCGGATGAAATTGTGGTAAGAAACTACATTACCAATTTTTACCTCACTAAAGAGTATCAGCGCTTCGCTTTATACTAAAGGAAGTTTGCCTACAATGAGGTCGTTGGGAGGGTCGAAGAGCTTTATCCTGAGTTGAGGCATGTGATGTACGTCTCGAAGTTATGATGAGGTGGTCCCCTTTGGGACTTCATCCTCTCTTACGGGTACCACACTTTCTTACATAGTGGATAGTTCATCCATGCAAATGCTTATTCCTTAATGTTCAGCCTCGTCACAGGAGGCATGTGATGCACACCTTGAAGTTATAATGAGGTGGTCAACGTTGGGACTTTACCCTCTTTTCCCAGGCTCCTAAAGTTTTTGAACTTTCCTTAATACAAAGTTTTTATTTATTTGCAAAGGCTGGGAGAAAACCTCCAGCAATATTTTACAGTCATTGATAATACATTTGTAGATGCTCAATGTTCCATGGGTGAGGTTGGACCCTTCCATTCATGTCTTTGATCCATATGTTCCAGATCGGATCTCTTTTTCAATGCGGTAGGGTCCTTCCCAGTTTGGTCCTAAGGTGCCCACCCCTGGCTCTTTGAAGGATAAGAACTCTCTCTGAAGTACCAAATCATTTACCCTGAAGGACTTCTTCTTTACCTTGGCATTATAGTACCGGGTCATGTTCCTTTGTAGGCTTTTAGCCTCACTTGGGAGTCATCCCTTTTTTTTTCAAGGAAATCAAGCTCACATCTCTTAAGCTCATCGTTCGATATCTCATTGAAGCTCAACATTCGAGGAAAGGGTAGTGCCACCTCTACCTGGCTCATAATCTTGGCACCATAAGTCGTTGAGAATATGGTCTCACCATTTGGAGTCCTACTTGTAGTTCAGATTGTCCATAGGACCTGAGCTAATTCATCCACCCAGGGTGTCGAGCTTCCTCTTCAGAGTGTATTTTATAGTTTTGTTTACAGTCTCGACTTGGCCATTAGCTTGGGGATGATGAGAAGAACTAAAGTATTTCTTAATTCCCAGTTCTTCACAAAGATCTTTCACCTTTTTGTTGTCGAATTGTAACTGCATAGCTAAACTGGTTGAATTGAACTGAACCTTAAACCGAATTGAATGAGTTGAACTGATTAAATTTGGGCTGAATTGAGTCAAACTGTCTTTGATTACTCAAATTTCAAACCTTTCAATAGTAGGATATTCATTTAAGGCTGAATTTTGAACTTTAAATGCATAAGCACATTCATTTAGGCCTAGCAAATGCTTACCATGGGCGATTTGCCTCTTTGCATGGTAGATGGTTCTTCCATGCAGAAGCCTCTTCCCTGATGTTCAACCTCATCAAAAGAAGACATGTGATGTACGTCTAGAAGTTATAACGAGGTGGTCCACTTTGGGACTTCATCCTCTCCTCCGAGGCACCATGCTTCCTTACATGGTGGATGGTTCATCCATGCAAAAACATCTTTCTCGACGTTCAACCTCATCGAAGGAAGGCATGTGATGTACGTCTCGAAGTTATGATGAGGTGGTCCCCTTTGGGACTTCATCCTCTCTTACGGGTACCACACTTTCTTACATAGTGGATAGTTCATCCATGCAAATGCTTATTCCTTAATGTTCAGCCTCGTCACAGGAGGCATGTGATGCACACCTTGAAGTTATAATGAGGTGGTCAACGTTGGGACTTTACCCTCTTTTCCCAGGCTCCTAAAGTTTTTGAACTTTCCTTAATACAAAGTTTTTATTTATTTGCAAAGGCTGGGAGAAAACCTCCAGCAATATTTTACAGTCATTGATAATACATTTGTAGATGCTCAATGTTCCATGGGTGAGGTTGGACCCTTCCATTCATGTCTTTGATCCATATGTTCCAGATCGGATCTCTTTTTCAATGCGGTAGGGTCCTTCCCAGTTTGGTCCTAAGGTGCCCACCCCTGGCTCTTTGAAGGATAAGAACTCTCTCTGAAGTACCAAATCATTTACCCTGAAGGACTTCTTCTTTACCTTGGCATTATAGTACCGGGTCATGTTCCTTTGTAGGCTTTTAGCCTCACTTGGGAGTCATCCCTTTTTTTTTCAAGGAAATCAAGCTCACATCTCTTAAGCTCATCGTTCGATATCTCATTGAAGCTCAACATTCGAGGAAAGGGTAGTGCCACCTCTACCTGGCTCATAGTCTCGGCACCATAAGTCGTTGAGAATATGGTCTCACCATTTGGAGTCCTACTTGTAGTTCAGATTGTCCATAGGACCTGAGCTAATTCATCCACCCAGGGTGTCGAGCTTCCTCTTCAGAGTGTATTTTATAGTTTTGTTTATAGTCTCGACTTGGCCATTAGCTTGGGGATGATGAGAAGAACTAAAGTATTTCTTAATTCCCAGTTCTTCACAAAGATCTTTCACCTTTTTGTTGTCGAATTGCTTTCCATTATCAGAGACAATCGAGTGGAAAATACCAAATCGACATATTATGTTCTTCTACGGAAACTTGGAATTATTAGCTTCGGTGATCTTTGCTAGGGGTTCGGCCTCTACCCACTTCGTGAAGTAATCAATTGCCACGATAGCAAAACTAATACCTCATTTGCCCTTAAGTAAAGGGCCAATAAGATCTACACCCCACTTGCTGAAAGGTCAAGGGCTGGACACCGCAGTTAGCTTATTGGAAGGTTGCCTTTGGACATTGGAAAAACATTGTCACTGGTCACATTTACGAACAAATTGAAGATCATCATTTTTTACAGTTGATCAATAGTACCCCTGTTTTAGTGCTTTTCTCGCCAAGGCAAGTCCTCTAGAGTGGTTGCCACAAACTCCTTCATGGATCTCCTGGAGTATATAATTGGCTTCTTCTCCTCCTATACACTAAAGGAGAGGCGAAGAGAATCCACGCTTATAAAGAACATCATCTACTAACATAAAATGGATGGACCTCCTTCTTAGCATGTAAGCCTCTTCTTTGTTGTCTGGCAAAGTCTAATCTTTGAGATAAGATATGAGAGGCTGCATCCAAGTTAGGGTTCTTTCTACCCATATCACCTCTTATGAAGAGGTGGACAACCATAAGAGGTGCTCTATTGGCACCACTGTCAATAACTCAGAATCCTTATACTTGCTAGCTTGGACAAAGCATCAGCATGGGCATTTTCCATGTGGGGGATTTGATTCAACTTAAATTTCTCAAAAGAGGAGAGTGGGTTCATTACCAATTTGAGGTAGGTGGCCATGGCTTTGTCCTGAGCCATGAAGCTACCATTCACCTGGCCTGTAATAAGTTGGGAGTCACTATTGATGAGTAGCCTCTTCACTTGCATTTTTTTTGGCTAGCCTCAGGCCGGCAATGAGGGCCTTATATTCAGCAGCGTTTTTAGTGGCCTTAAATCAGAACAGTACGACACTATTCAATTTGTGACCTCCAGGGCTTACCAGTACCACTCCAACACCGGAGCCCGTTTTTCCAGACAAGCCATCTACGAATAAGCTCCAGGTGGGAGGCTTGAGGGGCTTCATCGCCTCGTCTATCACAGGAACATTCACAAATTTTGCTACAAAATTTGTTAGGGCCTGGCCCTTAATGGCAGTTCTTGGCTTGAAAAGAATCTCAAACTCACTCAATTCAATAGCCCATTTTAGCAACCTTCTCGAGGCATCAGGCTTTTGTAACACTTGCCTAAGTGAGAAGTTGGTCAATACATGAATGGTATGAGCTTGGAAATAGGGCCTCAATTTGTGAGATGCGGTTATTAATGCCAAAGTTAGCTTCTCCATATCTGGATAATGTGTTTCAGGGGCTAGAAAAGCTTTGCTAATATAATACACCGACGCTGGGTCGAGCCTTCTTCTCTTGCAAGTACGACACTTATGGCCTCATTGGAAATGGTCAAATAAAGTTGCAGAGCCTCTCCTAGCTTTGGCTTCTATAGGAGGGGGGCCTACCCTAGGTGCTTCTTTAGCCCTTGAAAGGCCTCTTCACACTCTTCGGTCTATTGAAACTTCTTGCCTCTTTTCAACACATTGAAGAATGGGAGGCATTTATCTGTCGCCTTTGATATGAAGCGGCTCAAGGCAGCCACTCGCCTGGTTAAACTTTACAATTCTTTCGATTTTTGGGGTGATCTCATCTCAAACAATGCCTGAATTTTCTCGAAGTTCGCTTCGATGCCCCATTGGTTGACCATGTACCCTAGGGATTTGCCCGACGCAACTCCAAATGCACATTTGAGGGGGTTCAGCCTTATGCGGTACTTCTGTAAGGCTCGAAATACGTCGTCGAGATAGGTTATGTGATCGCTAACCTCTAAGCTTTTTACAAGCATGTCATCTATATAGACCTTCATCATGTTGCCAAGTAGGTCAACAAATATTTTGTTCACAAGCCTCTGGTAAGTGGCTCCGACGTTCTTTAGCCCGAATGGCATCATCTTGTAACAATAAAGCCCTTGATCCGTGATGAAGGATGTGTGTTCCTCATCACCTAGGTACATGGAAATTTGATTGTAGCCGGGGTAGGCATCCATGAAGCTCAAAGACTCGTGTCCTGTGGTAGAGTCCACCAATTGATCTATTCTCAGGAGTGGTAAATTGTCCTTGGGGCATGCTTTGTTAAGGTCAGAAACGTCGATGCATACCATTTACTTCCCGTAGTGTTTTTTTTACTAAAACAGGATTGGAGACTCACTTTGGGTAGAGGGCCTCACTGTTGAAGCTATTCTTTATCAGTTTCTGCACTTCTTCCTTAAGAGCTTCATATCGTTCCGGGTTTAAAGATCTTCTCTTTTGTCGATGCGAGGCAACTTTGGGATCAATTTTTAGGTAATAGCAGCTAACCATTGGGTCGATGCCCACCATGTCTTCATGCTTCCAAGCAAAGACGTCACAATTCTTACATAGAAATTTCTTAATTTTCTCTTTACACTCTGGAGCCAGGTACCGGCATACCTGCAACAACATGGTGGGACCCATCGGGTCAACGAGGAAGCTTTCTAATTCTTCCATTGGGGCGGTCTGGGATTTGATTTCAATGATGCGTGGATCGAGTTCATCACTCGTAAACATCTACGTCTAAGCCCACATCCCCAAGCACCATATTCAAGTCCCTAGGTTTTGTCTTCCTAATGGCGTTCAAATAGCACTCATGGGCTCCTCTTTGGTCACCTTTCACCATCACCACTCCCTGATCAATTAGGAACTTTATGCACAAGTGATGGATGGAAGTGACAGCTCCAAGTTATTTTAGGGCGGGCCTCCCCAACACCCCGTAGTGGGTGAACCTACTATCAACTACCAATAATTCTATGAAGTTCAATGTTGATAAATGAGGTTATCCCATTTCTACGGCAAGTGTAATCTTGACTTTCGGGATTATACTGTCTTCCGTGAAACTATATAAGGAGGTATCGGTGGGAGTCAACTCATGGTCTAAGATCATTTTGTCGAAAGTGGATCCGAAAAGGATGTTGACTGAACCAACAATCGCTTTAGTCCGTTCCTAGCCACCATGGCCCTCACAACCAGGGCATCATAATAGGGGTAGTGAACACCTTCTGAATCCTTATGTGTGAACACAATGTGAGGCGAGTGGTTCTTTCACGAACTGTTGTCCACAATGTAGCTGGTCGTGGAGGACCCTTTGCTTCTCGGGCATAATATCTTTGGGAATTCCTTGTTCTCCACCAACATAGGGGCCTCAAAAAATAGTATTGATCTCGTGAATTGGGGTATTTTCTTGTCGATTTCGATGATCTCTTCGTTGTTACCCATCTCTATTCCTATCATCCTCGTGCTCTTTCTTCCGTCATGAAGATACCTCCCTATAGCGGGGAGCATCCTCATCTTGCCTAGGCTACTGGTCATGCGTTGGCGGGGGCCTACTTCTCGAGCAAGAATTGTCTCGATTATCATTTTGGGAATTCAATTCCCTAGGATGTTGGGAAATATCTCTACAGTCGGCAGTGTTATGGCTGCATGAGTGATGATATGTATAGTATTCTTGAGGTTTCGGCCTATTCCGAGGCCCTGAACCTCTCCCTCGACCTCGTTCCCTACGGGGGGACTGTTGCGTTGGTTAGTTCATCTGAGTGTTGGTGGCTGGCACATCCTCATAAGCCAAAGTTGGTACAACATTCAAAGTAGCTGTGGCAAGTGCCGGCCTAAGCCTTAGGCAGCTTCATTGCCTAGTTGGTTCTATTGATGGTCCATCAAGTTGGAGGTTGGTCCTCTACCACGCTGCTTCTGTTGGGGTTGAAGGCCTCTACTTACCCTATTTTTGTGGTCTATCAGCTCTTTGTTAATAATTTCTTGTCACATCATTTCTAGCAATGCATCATAAGTAGTTAGATCCCGATTTTGCACATCTCTCCAAAATAGTGTTCATGTTTAGGTCTCATCTAAGCGTGGATAGGGATTCACGATCAGTGACTTGAACACGATATGTCATTTCATCCGTAAAGCGAGACAGAAAAATCTTTAAAGTTTCACCGGGTTGTTGCCTCATGTCCTGAAGACCATGAATGGGGGCCTCTCCTTCCTTACTTATATCAAAACTCTTTTAAAAGGTGGTTTTAAATTCTGGCCAACTTCAAATGCTCCCAGGCGATAGCCTGTTATACCATATTTCAGCTGCCCCACTAAGAGTTAAGTGAAAAGCTCTACATTCACAACTGGAGTAGCACATCTCAAACTCATGTGCATTTTATAACTATTCAAATGCTTTGTTGGGTCGCTTCTCCCATCATATTTCGGTATCTTAGGCATCACATAGTGGCTCGAGACATGGGCATTCCTTAACTCTCGTGAAATGGCAGGTTGTCATCGTCATCATCTAAGTCATAAGATCTTTGAGGGCCATCTGAATCATAATTAGCTTCAGTGAGGCGGTACAACTCGAGGGACAGGTTCTTGCCTTTTCTCTAGTTGCCGAGTCTCAAGGGAAGGGGCTATGGCCTGTTCCTAGGCACTAGTACTTCATTCTGTTGCCTATGCATCGGTTCTGCTGGGCTCAACCTATCAAATACGCTGGCGGACCTCTGTGGCCTATGCTCTGGGTCATATTCTCGGGGAAAGTTACCCTCCATGTTGAATGGGGCCTCAGTGGGTCGGCTAGAGGCATACTTGGAAGATATGTATACTCCCACTTCTCTTTCAATATGGCTTACCCTTCTAGTATGCATGAGAGGATGGGCTCTTTGGCTTTGCACCTCTTCTGGTTGGTATTGCTCCTGGGGGGCATATGGAGGAATTGGGCAGCCTCCATGGCCTTGCATCTGCATAAGCATATCTTGTATTGCCAAGTTTTAGTTAGTGATGCTCCTCATATTGGCTGTCATGGTTTCCATTTCCCTAGTGTGCTGAACTGCTAACCTTCTTCCACCTCGTCTATGGTAATGGTGCTGAGTCGCTGGAGCTGTTGTTACTGGGATTTTATCATCAGTCTCCCTTACACACTTGGGGGAGTCCTCTTCCGAGCTCATTTCTTCTCCAAATTCAAAACTTTTCTAACTATGGGGGCTTCCTCTTGTCCTTTTCTCAAGAATAAATCATTTTTCAAAAGGGATGCCCAAAATATTTTCTTAAACAAACAGTGTCAATCTGTTGACCTCAAAAAATGAACTCAACAGATATCGAGCCCACTCATGCATATGCAATCCAAATCCAACACGTTGACATAGATCTACGGTCAAGATTGCTCCAAGGATTGAATGTGGGAAGGGCTCAATGACACGAGACTTCACCGTTCGGGTTTCCAGCAGGATAAACATAACAAGATTGAAAAATAATCAACAATCAACAAGAACTATGTAAAACAAAATTTGTAGTAGAGGAAATTGCAGAGAGCAAAATATATTGCTTTTTTTGTATTTAAAGTTGCATTAGTCTTTACGTATTACATGGATGGGGTATTTATAGTAGTACAAATTGAATGTTGACCTTTGGGTCAAATTACACATGGCCTCATCTCTATGGCCGATGCGTTAAATCCTAGCCATCACCTCATTGACCTTCATTAAATGCTCTTACATTTGATAAGACAAGATACAAATATACTATTCTCAAGGGTCATATCAATCATTCGTAACAAGATTTTCATCATTAGCAAATCCATGCACGTAGGCCATCACTAGCAAAAGAACCTCGAACACATTGTGCCTGAAAGTGGTAGGGCCTCAATTACAACAATGGCCTCAGGTAATGGGCCTCAGAATAGCACTAGGCCTCGATTGACACATCAGAGGATAGTTCTGGTTCAATTGGGCTGTCCCACTGCCCAGATATGGTGCCACGTAGCGCTCCTATTTATGAGTCATAACATCGAGTATTCACAACATAGATATAGTTACAGCATTGGCCGCCCAGATGGAAGTACGAACAAATAATTTGGACAACCTAACTCAGAATGTGAACATGGTGCACCAACCCGCACTAGTTTGTAGGACTACATGGGAAATCATACAACTACAAGCTATTATTTTAGCCTCCAAACAGAATTGTCTGAGTCAGAAGAACAATCCCTACTCTAACACATATAATCTAGGTTGGAGGAATCATTCGAACATCTTATGTGAAAATACTCAGAGTTAGGGAAATTAGATTTAGGGCTACCTACAAGGATTTCAGCAACAACAAAAGAAGAAGTCATCTTTGGAGGATATAATGATTTAGTACATCATAAAGAATGAGATTGCATTCTAAAATCAACGAGATTCTATCAAAAATTTGGAGGATCAAGTGGGGTAACTAGTAGAACATTGTCCAATAGAACACATGGTACCTTGCGAAGCGATACAGAAAAAACCAACGGAAACATGTATTAGCAATAAAAGCTGTAGAACATGAAGTTGTTGAGGCTCCATCAATCAAGTCTACAATCTCTGTTCGAGCATATCCTATTCCATTCCCTCAAAGGCTTCGAAGGTAGTTAAAAGAGGAATAGGTTCAGGCCATTACTACAAAAAGTGAAGTTCAGTTGCTAGAAATCATTGGGATTAAGAAAGGGACCAAGGAGAATCAAGTACCTGCCATGGGTGATTAACAAGTAATTCAATCTGAAAATCAGCAAAGGTTAATCAAAAGGTATAGTCAGACAGTCCAGAGGTTAATGCAGCCGTTCATGTCAATAAACACACATCTCTGGTTCCTTCCATCAAATGTTGTAGAACAATATGATAAAAAACAGTTTAAGAAGTACTTAGATGCCTTTAGACAACTTCACATCAACATTCCTTTCGTTGAAGCCATTGTGCTAATTCGAAAGTATACAAAGTTTTTGAAAGAAATGTTAACAAATAAGAGAAAGCTGCCAGTAGAGTGAAATGCAATCCTACACCACAAGCTCCCTCCTAAATTGAAAGATTCAGGGAGTTTCACTTTATCGTACTCTATAGGAAATTCACTTAGTATAAATGCCTTATTTGATCTAGAGCAAGTATTAATATTCTATCCTTGTCTATCTATAAGAAATTAGGATTAGGGGATCCTCAAACAATTTCAATAATTCTACAACTAGCCGACTAATCATTTAAATATCCTTATAGAGTGGTAGAAAATATACTCATCAAAGTTGGAGATTTCATATTTAAATTGATTTTATCATCCTTAATATAGATACTCAACGTATGCTATTAATTTTTGGGAAGATCGTTCTTAACAACTGGGCAAGCATTAATGGATTTTGAAAATGGTGCAATAATCCTGAGGGTGGAAGAAAAAGAACAAAATTTCATCATGAATACTCTAATTAGGCACCCACTTTACATTTAGGAATGCAAAACGATTGCCAATGAAGAAAATGATAATTAGAAAAGTCATAGATACAAAAAGTGAGTTGGTGGATTGGGCATACAAATGAGGAACAATAATGAAAATCTCATAATGTAGAAGGCCAAAGATGAATTAAAAAATAATTGCTGTGCAGCAGATGCAATGTTGAAAATTCTCTTTTCAAGTCACCATAAATAGTCAAAATATCAAAGTCAAGCTAGTGATTGTAAACAAGTGCGTATTAGGAGGTAACCCAATTTTCTTCTCTTTTATTTATTTTGATTTTTTAGAAAACCAATCAGTAAATTTATTTGTGGTATTATACGGTATCATTATTCCATGATTCTCTTTAGGTTGCATTTGAGCTTACTATAAATTGTTCCATATTATAATTGATTTTTATTTATTTTGAATGAACATGACAATTGAACACAATGGACAACAGAAAAGACATAGCAAGTTATTCATCACTTTTAGGTCAGTTCATCCACCACCTTCAGATTTATACCAAGTGAGTACTTAGTTAATTTCTTTGTCCTTAATTTTTATATATTACCTGTTATATTTTTGAATATTGAGGGTAATGTCTGTTATAAGTTTGTGGTGGTAAACATTGAGTATGTTATCTATTTTTACTATTATGTATACTTGTTCGCTTGCAAAAACAAAATGAGTATTAAGCAAAATTCGTTATTTTCAACGTTATTTTTGCTTTAGTGTGCTTGTGTGGAT
The DNA here is from genome assembly GCA_019097785.1 of Fraxinus excelsior. Classification (NCBI taxonomy): domain Eukaryota; kingdom Viridiplantae; phylum Streptophyta; class Magnoliopsida; order Lamiales; family Oleaceae; genus Fraxinus; species Fraxinus excelsior. Next base: position 19,839,065 of record CM032637.1, read on the forward strand.
TATATAAACTTGTCTACTATAACACATATATTTGGAACCATGTGTTAGGCTATAAATTATGGAAAAGTTGCATGTTAAGTTGATTTGTGCGTATTCATGTGAGATTTGATATTTTTGCGCACAAGATTTATGTTTTGCATCATATATGATTAGTTTGATTCAATTTGGAATATGTTGAAAAACATAGTGGACCTTATATAATAAATTCAAAAAATACTAAATTTTAAATTCTTAAACTAATTCTATGATAGTTTTGAAGTGATTAAACTATTGTAGGAAGATATTGAGATAAATGTGGATTCTATATGTGCTAAATTTTTGTGTGGATTGTCTAAGGCTAATAAGTTGAAAATGAGGTGAAAATTTTAAGTTAGGGATCAGTTTCTGAGAATAATTGTTTAAAAAGAACATTGCACTAATCATTACATATAAAGGGAAAAAACTGTCATGTTGTAAAGTTACACTAAAATATCCCAACGAAGACACTTATTGAGAATCCCAGGAAAAAAAATTAAAAAAGGATCAAGCTAGTGTATGAAATAGAATATGCACAAGAATTCTAAAAAAGAAAGTGCATGAAATAGAAGACACTGCATCTTTTGATTAAGCATCAAATATTTGTTCGAAAGAATTAGACATTTAATAAGGAATTATTAGTTTAGTTGATTCTTAGAGGTTGAAGTAGTCAAAAATTAGGATAATCCTAATTTGTTGATGTGTTAAGCTGCAATTAGTAAAATCTAACTAAATTGGAAATGGTAAGATTAGTATATGAGTTCAACCTTAGATCACACCATGAAAAATAAGTTAAAAGAATAAATTTAGGGTGCACATCTCACGATAAAAGAAATGATAAATTCAACCATTAAAGGTCGGGATTTGAATCAATTTATGAAATTATGATACTTCATATACAAGTCAGTTTTGTATTAGATAAGTAAAAATAAATTTTAAAATTGTGATTTTAAATAATCCATAGTTTTAATATAGAAATTCCAATCCTAAGACCCGCAACACATTATCTAACTATGTTTTTTTAAAAGATTTTGTTTAAATTTAGGTTATTTTGTTTGAGGATAAACAAATGTTCAAATTTGGAAGTATTTTGATAGAAAATAGAAAAGAGATTATAAATTCAATCCATATGCTTTAATCAAATCATTTTCTCATATAAACTCTAAATTCATACTCCATATTGAAATCTTAGAAAACAATAAAATACAAATATACATATATCCATAATTATATGATAGTTTGTCTGGATGGATTATGATATTCCAATTGATTGGTGATCTTCTCTTTCAATTTCACTCTTTGTTGATGGGGATGCAGAGAATCTCAAGAACGCCATCAAATTGGGGATCATGACTCCATATAATAATAAGATAAGGAATAGTCATTATCTTTCATTTGTTTTAAATCGATCACTCATCAATTTAAAACAAACTTCAGGTCTCTACACTATATTTCCTTGAAATATAATACCCATTAGTCAAAATACAGCTTTAATAAATCACTTTAATTGACTAATATTATTTAAATAATAGCATCACACATTTTAATGTATTACGTGTGGCCCCATATATGTTAGAATTTTCCAAAAATTTCACATTGGACCATATGTATAATCTTACAAATGTGTACAACCTTATGAGCTCAAAATTTTGCTATCATTATTATGGGTATTTCCAAACAATCTCGTCCATTAGTCATATTGATATAGGATCAAAGCGATTTTCGTCACATTTAACGTGACTAAATCCATTAATGGTCACGTACACCCATACAACTAAATGACATAAATCAATCATGGGAGTGTAGTATGGAAATTACATGTTATGTGATCCAAACATGGCTATTTCCAACTGATCCAACCTTATTTCTTAAGTGAGATCAACCATAAACTTTAATTAGAGTGGAACTGAACTTTATACTTTATTTTTGAAATAAACCGAATATCCATGGGCAAAAATATGTGTCTAAAGTAGACAACATCCAAATATAAACTCCCACTAAACTGACATATCATCAAAAGATACAACACACATGCGAACATTATGCTCATGAAAGACTTTAGGTGGTAGCCATTGAGTGAATGGATCCATGATTATGGAGTTTGTCCTTATATGCTTTATAAAAATCTAACCACTCTGAATTATTTTCTTGACAACTAGGAATTTAATATCTTTAGACTTTGATATTGTCATGTTCCCGTTGTAATACAAGACTGCTATTGTCACAAAAAAACTTAAGTGGTCTTTCAATTTCATCCAAAATATACAGCCTAGTGACAGTATTTTGCAGTCATATTCCATGATCATAATCAGAATATCCAACGATCTCCAATTTATCTAATTTTCCTGAATGCGATCGTATAATCCTTAGTTCTCTATAAATACTGAATAACCTCATTGTTGCTTTCCAAATTTCCATCCTAAACTTAGTTAAATATTTGCCTAGCATTTCAACAATGAATATTATATTCAAATGTGTGCAAACCTGAGTATGCATTAAATTCTCAATTGCTAAAGCATAGAGAATTTCATGTATTTCATTTTCTTTAATTTTATCCATAGGGTATTAATTGAGACCAAACTTATCTCCATTAGTAATAGGGGTATTACATGAATTACATATCTGCATTTCAAACCTTTTAAGAACTTATGGATATAACTCTTTTGTGATAACCCAAGAAATACACCAAGAATGATTTTTGTGTATCTATATTCTTAATACAAAATATGTATCACCAAGATTTTTCATTTCAAAATTCCATGATAGAAATTTCTTGGTTTCGTGCAATAAGTTTATATAATTGTAGACAAGCAGTATGTCATCGACATACAATATCAAAAATGTGTTTACTCCCACTGAACTTGTGATATACACAATTATCAACTGAGTTCATCTCAAAATCAAACGAGATAATTGATAAGTGTGGTTTTTATACTTATTTGCTACGCTAAATCGTGATATTTTATTGTCTTTTGAATTAAATTCTACCTAATTTATGTTAAATTGTATTTTATAGGTAAAAATTTACGTTTGATGAAGAATTGGAGAAAAGATGCAAAATAATGGAAGAATGACAACATTCAAAGTACAAAGACTGAATTTTATTATTTTGAAAGATTGAGGACTAAAAGAAAAATATAGCATTAATGACCTTCAAATTAAATTGCACTAGGATTCAAATTCAATTGGTATTGGACTTTTATTGATTGGATTGAAAGAGAATAATTAGGGATAAATTAGGGTATATATATACCTACATATATACACGAAAAGAGAGGAGGACATGAGAGAAAATGGAGGCCGAAAACTTTATATATTCATGTACAAAACAGCGGCGTGATTTCTTATATATACATTGGAATTGCTAGGAATGAAATACATATATTGTAGACTGAAGTTAATTATACACACGCAAACGAAAGCCGACAGTTTGGAAGAAAACAAAGGCTTCAATTGCTGAGTCATTCATGCACATGAGATTTGCCGGAAAAGGAGAATTTGATTAAAATGTATATATTTTCACGCATAAGTCAACGGCTTTTCTGGGAAAAAAATAAAGGCAGCTTCAATTTTTTGCCAGAAATTGTTACGTTTCGTCAATTCTTAGTGATTTCTTTCCACTTTCTCATGTTTAAATTTAATATTATGAGTGGCTACATATTTTTATGTTAGGGTTGATTATGGAACTTAGGTTTTTATTATATGTATAATTTCAAGATTTTCATTTCATTTTAATACTTGTTAATTAATTATTGTGTGTTTAATGCTTTAATTATCAACGCAACAATTAATTGATTTAGGGATTACATTGAGATCGAGATGTGATTTATAATTCTAACTCGTGCAATAATTGACATAGATGTTATAAAAGATCGAGAGATAATTATAAGATATGCGATCTTTGTTGGATTCCTATAGATTAATGCGTTTATATGTGTGTGAATTTACATAGATATATAGTAAGTTCGAACATATGAATATGATTAGTGTTGCTTGAGAGAGATCACTAACTACATCAGGTTAATTCGATCATTGGCATGTATGAAAAATGGCTGAATAAATTGGAATAAAATGTATGATAAATAACTTAAGGGTCCATTTGATTGCACCATGGAAAATAGGGTGGAAAAAAAACGAATTCCAGGGAAAATATTTGCCTAGAACTTGTTTTACGGGGAATTGTAATTAAATGTGTTTGATTGGTATAATTTTCCATGGAAAATGTTGAAAGTTTGAAATCCGTTTGACTTCCTTTTTTATGAAAATTGTCCATTAAAGTGATAATATTTTCTACTATTGGGTTAAGAATTTGTTCCAATTACCAAAAAGTAAAAAAAAATTTAAACAATTAGAAAAAATTACCATATTCGTTTGACTTTGTTTTGCATAGAAATTGTCAACAAAAATGGAAATCTTTTTTACAATGGTTGATAGAATTGGTTGCCATTGCTAAAAAAAAATGTTGGAAAACATTTTCCACCATTCGTGCATTAAAGGGTTGTACCTAGAAAAAGGGAGGAAAACATTTTCCGTGAAAAATTTAGCATATCAAACAGTCAAAAAGTGGAAGTAGGAAAATATTTTCTTACTTCCAGGGAAAATACCGTCAATCAAACGGAGCCTAAGTGAAATCGGAAATCCTAATTACCTCATCACATAATTTTATTTGCAATTTTATTGAGTTCGTCACTTTATTTAATAGTTTGTTATTTTATTTATTATAAATTCGTTTAGAAAACAAAACTTAATTTGATTATTAGTTACTATTTTTATTTAAATTGAAACTAAGTTAGTTAAAACTTTATAGCAAATAATAGTCTCTGTGAGACGATATTCGGACTTGATAAATCCACTTTACTACTTGTCACGATCCATACACTTGCGAAATTTCACAAAAAATAATTATTTGATAAAATTTGTGATACCATTTCGGGAAACCAGCTGAAGCCATAGATAGATTTCATTAATTTGTAAACCATCTAATGTAACTTAAGATCAAAATGTGTCACAAATGCCATAATTGTCCTTAAAGAGTCTTTCATATATACCGGAGAAAAGATCTCTTTAATGACAATGTCTTCTTTTTAAGTAAAGTCATTTGCAACAAGACAAGCATCATAACTCTCCACATTACCTTTCGAACCCCTTTTGATTTTAAATATCAAATTACAACCAATGGGCAATATGATGAGTTCTTAAACGTCATTGTTACTTATAAACTTTATTTCTTTATGCATGACATCAATCCACTCTTTAGAATTATTCATTTACATAGCTTGATGAAAGTTGATTGATCGAGTCTTCTTTCATCAATCCATGCCATCCTTATTTTCTTAGAAAAAGACTATAAAGTCATCCAAAATTGCATTTCTCCTTTTTATAGTGGATTCCCTTAATGATATTTGTTCTTGAGATTGTTGAATTTGAATTTTTGGAACAATCAAGAGATAGTGTATAGGGGATTTTGTGATGTAGTCTTGATCCGAAATTATTTCTTGAACAAGATCTGAAGCAAGAATTTGTCCCTGAACCCGATCATTGTAAATTGCAACAGAAGAAACATATACATATTCTTCATTCAAAACAAAATCATTAACATTATAACCTTATCTTCCCCGTAAACTCTACATCCTCAAGGAATCTAACATTTCCCTTTCGAAAATTGACTTAATAGTAGGATATTTAAAAAAATTGTAACCTTTTAAAAATTGATTTACTTGGAACTATGTTGAGAATTTAAGCCGTAGTCTTTAGTGCTTCTAACTAGAAAGATCTTCATGTACTGTGGAATGATTCTACATTCTTTTAGGAATTTAGCAAAAGGTCCTGGACTTTGTTATCATGATCCGTCATATTTGTCATAGTATTAATTACTATGGTAAGATTTAACTTGTTGAATTCTTTTACTGAGTTGATTTTCAATCTCAGTCTTGTATGCCTTGAACATGTTCAGTGTTGGGATTCCTCATAGATGAGATATAGGTAGCCACAGTGAGAAAACTCCGTCTATGAATGTAATAAATGACTGTTGACCATTCCAAGAAGTCGAAGGGAATGGTCCACATATATCTGTATGAATTAGTTCCAAGATGTCTGAAGTCCTATGACACTTAATCTCCTTATGTATGTTTGTTTTCCCTCAATGCAATTGATATAAAAATTTAAGTCTAAAAAAATTAAGAGAATCAAGAATTCCTTCTAACATAAGATTCTCCATTCTCTTTTGAGGGAAGTAACCTAATCGCTTGTGCCATAGTAAAATAGGATTCTCATTGGTTAATTTATGTTTAATACCACGTGGATTCATATACAAGATTTCTTTATAAGAGGCAACCGTATTAAATAGATATAGGTTATCGTTACCGGATAAAGAATTGGTGCCCATAATATTTGAGGTAAGAAAAATATCAAACTAACTAGTGGTGGCAATCGATCCGCTCGGCTTGTACAGTAGACGAGCCTTTCGGCGAGCAACTCGTCTATTTAGGTGAGCCACGAACCGCTCGGCTCGTGGCTCGCCTAATAAAAATTAAAAAATGTTTCAATTTTAAGCGACCGTTCTGGTCATTTTATTTTATTTTTTATATTTTCTTCATTTTTCTAATTTTTTCCCCTATAAATACCCACTCATCACAACATTTTTTTTCCACCAAACTTAATATTCTATCAATATCAATATCTCATTCTCTACTCTCTAATATCTATTATCTACCATTTACAAGTCATTATCGATAATATTATTCATTTATTCTATGTAATCCTATTATACATTTATTCTTACATTATTATCTTGATTTTACAATTCATTTTATACACTACTATATAATCATTATTCACTTCTCAATTCTATATTTCTACATTAAATTTCTATTATTCATAAATGGATTCATGATCGTTTGTTCAAAACTTGTTCGGTTTGGAAGGCTGCCCAAAATCAATTTGGGAATGAATTCGCCAATCTCAATGAATTCTCAATTCAAGAAAACATTCAAGATTTCAATGTTCATGAAGGTAGTCATCCAATCGATTTGGATGACGTTGATCCTAGTGTTCCAATTGATTTGGAACAAGATGAAAAACCTAAATTAAATATTCCTGATGCAAGAGGGAAGAGAAAGAGGAAGAAGCAGACAAAATATTGTGACCATTTTAAATTGGTTCAAAATGGTCGTGTGGTTGATGGAATTCTCGAAATCAAAGCAGTATGTAAATACTACCAACAACGATTGGCATGACAAAAAGGCATTGTAACTACCCACCTCAACCGTCATTACAAAAAATGTGCGGCCAAACGTGGGCTGATTCCAGTTGGTCAAACGCAACTACAGTTTGGTACTCCAGGCGCCTGTGGTACTACTATGCCACTTTCTACATGGATGTATTCGGAGGAGGAAGATCGAATGAGAATGGTGAAATTCGTTGCTGCGGCGGAGTTGCCACTAACAATAGTAGACAACCAACATTTCGTAAACTACATCAAAACATATCTTTAGCCGAGGTACGTTGGGGTAAGTCGAAATACTCTTTGTTCTGATACAATTGCATATTTTCTTCATGTAAAACAACTATTGATTGAGGATTTAGAAAAATATAGGAGTGTGATATTTTTAATTTCTGATACGTGGGAAGGGACTAGTAAGAGAGGTTATATAGCTGCAATTGCACACTATATAGATCCACTTTGGGTCATGTATAAAAACATTATTGCTTTTAAAATTGTTAAGTACATGCACAACGCCCAAACTATAGTTAATGCTATCATGAACATTATTAGAAAGTATAAATGTGAGAGTAAAATTCATTCTTTTACGTTCGACAATGCTAGTGTAAATAAAATTGTTATCGATAAATTACATAGAGTACTTCAACCCGATTTCGGTGGTTATTTATTTCAATGTGTATGCCATATTTTTAATTTAATAGTACAAAACAGTTTAAAACACGTTAAGAATGAAATTGACCGAATTAGAAATGCACTTATATATATATATATAACGATTACGCCTAGTAGAAAATAAGCATTTGAAGACTTTTGTGAAGAAGCTGGGATGACGAATACAAAAATCTTTATTACTAACGTAGGCCATAGATGGGACTCAACTTACTTATTATTAAAATCATGTGAAGGTTTAGAACATTTAATTACTGAATCTTATAACAAAATGCATATTAGAGATGAAGACGATATTATCTTAAATGAATCCGATTGGAATATAGTTTTTTAAATTAAAATTTTTTGACAAGTTCTTATGAGTCTACAAATATATTGTCTAGTATTTATTATCCCACTAATTGTATGGTTCTTGAACGTCTTTATATAATTGCTAGGGCTTTTAATAAATTTCAAAATGACCTCGATTTTCAAGCGTTTATATATTCCATGGAATTAAAATTTAGAAAATATTGGGAAGATTTATCTATGTTATTTTCTTTGGCATGTGTCATGGATCCCCGATATAATTTATTGGGTACTAAATTTGTAATTGATCAAATTTCAAATGCTTTAACTTTTAATGTACCTATTACTTATAGGAATTTATAACAAACGTTACATGAAATGTATGGATTATATGCTTCATGAATGGGTACATATATTACTCGTGTACCTACATCTACTCCTCCTACTAATATAACAAATGACGACACTGAAGTTTTAAATTTATTCGAAGCATGAACTCATATAGATATAATTCAACTGCATATGCATATGGTTCCTCTAGTAGTAGTTTGTCTTCCACTGCATATACTCAAACTTCGAGTAATAGTCCAAATTGCGTTGCCGTATGAATTAATTGATTATTTTCGTCATATTTTGCCCAGTAACAAAGAAGTTAAGAAACGTTCAGAAGAGGTAATTGAATTCTGGCGAAATTATGAACGCCGATGACCAATAGTTTCTGCAATGACAAAAGATTTACTAATATCTCCTGTTAGAATTGTAGCTTCAGAGTCTGCTTTTATTGTAGGGAAAAGGGTTCTCTGAGGTCATGAGTCGACTAAAAGAAGATATTTTGGAAGCGTTAGTGTGCATGAAGGATTGGGAAGACGCTAATTATCAAATTCAAGATAAGTATGCCGAAATTACATGTAACTAAGCAAGTGATATTTAATTTCATCATATTTATCACAAAATTTAATTTTCATACCTTTATAATTTTTTTTAAAAAAATTGTACACGTAACAAGTTGTTCATAATTTTTAACTCCGCCTACTCGAAATTGAAGTAGTTGATCTCAAACCCGAATAAAAGAGGAGGGTTTATCTTTATTTTTTTTATTTTAAAAAGTAAAAATATTTTGAAAAATGTATATTTAAATTTTTTTAATAAAATGTGTGCGTGCGTGTGTGTGTGTGTATATATATATATTAGGTTTAATATAATATACTATAAAAGGGTAAACAAAAAACAAACATAAATTTTTAAAAAGGCAACGATAAAGATATATTTTGTAAACAATATTTTAATTATACATTTCTTTAGAAAAAAATATATATATATAGGTTTAGTAGTAGAATAGTAGTAGTTTAAAAAAAAATAACGAGCTGGCGAGGGGCGAGCTCGGACATGAGCCCAACTCGCCCCTAAACCAACGAGCAGAGCTTAAGCTCGCACGAGTCGAGCTCGTGCGGGTAAGGACCGAGCTGGCTCAACTCGACCCATTGCCACCACTAAAATTTGAAAAAGAGTAACCAAATTTGTTCAATGTAAAAATAGAAACCAAATTATGTTTAAAAAAGGATGGTACCACAAATGTCTCTTTCAAGTCCAAATAATAACTAGTCTTTAATTATAACCAAAAACCCCTATAGCCTCAACCTTAATTGATTTGACATCCCCTCACATAGATGAATCTTTCAGCATCAATTGATTTTGACAGCTCAGACAACCCCGCATAGACACACATATGTAAGTAGTGGTACCGAAATTTATCCACCAAGTGTGTCTAGGTATTGACATTAAATTTATCTCAAAACAAACCAAAGTGAGAAGTGTACTATCCTTTACACGCCAAGCGTGATATTTAGTACAATCTCTCTTTATATATCCTAGATTTTCACAAAAGTTACAGCTAAATTTATCATTTTTAGACTTTTGCTATTTATTTTAAAATCGAACCAGATGCAACTTTGTTATTCTTTATTACATATCCTTAGAAGTATTTGTCAAGTGAGTGATGTCGGTTTTATCTTGCTTTAGCCTTTCTTCTTCTTGTACAAAATATGAAAATGAGCTCATTAAGAGTCCACTTTCCCCTTTTGACAGTTGTAACTGCCTTTAATTAACCGAATTGTGCAGGAAGCGAGATCAATACCAAATGTAAGAGTAAGTCATAAGACAGCTCGAGCTTTGGTCCCACAAGTTTAGAAGTAATATGAGACACTTCCATGATGTACTCCCTTATGTTCCTCTTGCATTTATACTTTATCGAAATCAAGCTTTGTAAAAGCGTGCTTGTTTCAGCCTTATCGTTTTTCGTAAAACGTTTATCAATTTCGACAAGAAAATCTTTGGCATTAATAACTTCTTCAGATACTACGCTTCTAAAGTCTTCCGGAGTGCCGTGCTTAATGGTCGTTAAACTCATGCGATTTGAGTGATCCCACTTCTCAAAATTCTCTTTTTCAACGGATGAACTTTTTTCGTAAGAGGAGCGGGTTGCTCAATCCGGAACGCAAGATCTAGATCCTTGCAGCCAAGAACAATCAATATCCTCTCTTTCCAATCCTTGAAATTGATTCCATTTAGTACGTGAATAGAGTTGATGTTGATAGATATTGCAGAAGTTGATGAATTAACTGAATAGAGAACTTATTCTCAATTAACATGTTCACATTGGAATTCGTATTAAACAATTAATTAATTCAAATAATGGTAATCCACATCTCAAGATACCTAGTACGCATTAATATCAAGTCTTTGAACAATAATATTAATTGTAAGTAGTACTCTTGGTATAGTGATCAAACATTGACAATAACTCCTATTAAATAATAAACCCATATTTGGATTGATTTATTATTCAAATGGAAACCTTATAGTTGTCACACGTTTACCACCACAAGTGTGCATGCAATTCGATCAAATATTAACCTTCATTTGAGCCGGCTAATATCCGCATGAACAAGCACACACACAAATTCCTTCTAATATTCAGAATTAATTAATTTTCACAAGAGATGTTGCTTTTATAACATGTTACTTCAATCAATTTACTTTCGAATATTATATTCCCAAATGAGTCCTTATACCAAAATTTGAAAAGCAAAACACCAAATTTGCATATTTTTTATCTTGAAACTTTAGAGGCCTAAGAGTTAATAATTAGAAACTTTATGGGTCAAAATTAATTAATTCAAAACTTTAGGGTTCAATAATTAATTATTGAAAACTTTAGGGACCCCAAAATTAATTATTCAAAACTTTAGGGGTTAATAATTAATCATTGGAAAGTTTAGGAGTCATTAAATTAATTATTCGAAACTTTAGGGGCCAATCTAAACCAATTATGAACATTCAGGGGCTTAATTATTAAATTCAGAACTTAAATGTCCTAAATTAATTAATTTCATAGCTTCAAGGGCTGAATTATTAAAATTCATAACCTTAAGACCCAATTAGGATTAACTTTAAACTTTAGGGACTCATACATAAAATTTAACCATAATTTTAAATTGCAAGCAGGGGCCTAATAATTTATAATTTTCAGTCCAAGCCTCCGTCCCTTAACCTTCCAAAACTTGAAACCCTAGCCTTTAGCCCCTTTACCTTCTCCCTTGGCGACGCTGCCAAGGCCGTAGTGGTCGGGGGAGCGCCGCCCCCCGACAAACAGCCCTCTGCTGCTGTAACAGCAGCCGAGCACGCAGCCGACATGGGCTGCAAATTTTAAAAAAAAAATTGAAATTTTATATTTTATTTCAACAGATTTCTAATCCATTCTTTCTTAAAATCCGAATTTTGAAAGAAAATTCTTAATAATATCAAATATCCATATTATAACATGCTCAAATCCATAGTAACATGCTATAATTTTATAAAATAACATGAAGATCATATAACCCGAAAAAAAAAATTCAGAATTTTAAAACTTTAATTTCTCTAGAATTCAATCATGGAATGACTCTGATACCACTTGATAGAAAAATAGAAAAGGGACTTATTCAATTTATATACATTTGTGTGATGCTTGAATTTTATATCTTTTATCTCATAAATGACAAATATATTTAAAACAAACAGTAATTATCTATAAATAATTGTTGTGAAAAGAGAAAAAGAGAAGATAGACTAAAAGTCAATAGACTTGTGTATATTTTAATGAAAACCAAAGCCCTACATTTATAGGGTAGGATTAGGGGTACAATGTTAATAATTTTTAGTGTTGTAGGGAGGAGGGCAATTTTCATTCACTAATAAACTTACTATTTACAACACTTCCCCTTAAATGACACATTAGAAAATATATGCTCTATTAAAACTTTGTTTGATAAAAATTCAATGGGATGAAAAAATCAAACGAAAGAAAAAGAGTACAGTTATTTTGGAGTATTAAAGATAAATGCTATCTCATTAAAACCTTGATAGAAAAATCTAGTGGGATAAAATCTAAACAAAGGAAAATGAGTACAGCTACTCCCCTGATGTTGATCACTAAAAATCTTTGAAGTGACTCATTACAATCTTGTGAAGCAATTTCTTAAATGTAGATGTTGACAGTGCTTTTGTAAATAAACAGCCGCATTGTCACTTGAACGAATGTGTTGAACATTGATGTCGTTATTCTTTTGAAACTCATGTGTATGAAAGAATTTTGGAGAAATATGCTTCATCATGTTACCTTTAATATAACCTCATTTGGATTGTGCTATACAAGCAGCATTGTTTTCATACAAAATTGTTGGACTATCTTTTGTTGAAATTAATCTGCATGATATTTGGATATGATGGGTCATATTCCTCTACCATACACATTCTCGTTATGCTTCATGGATTGTAATAATTTCAGAATGATTTGAGGATGTTATTGTCAAAGATTGCTTCATAGATCTACATGATATAACTATTTCTCCACGTGTAATCACATATTCTGTTTGTGATTTAACTTTATGTGAGTAAGAGAGATAACCTACATCTGCATATCCCACCAAAGCAGATCCCGACTTTTGCGAATAAAATAATCTCAAATCAATATTACTATTTAGGTAACAAAAAATATGTTTAATATCATTCCAATGTCTTTGTGTTGGTGTATATTTATATCTTGTAAGGAGATTTACTTGAAAAAGCTATGTCGGGTCAAATATAGTTTGCAAGATAAGTTAATGCTCCAATTGCACTGAGATATGACACTTCAGGATCAAGAACCTTCTCTCCATCTTCAAGTGGACGAAAATGATTATTTTTCACATCAAACAACCATATGTGATGCCAATGGATGCGCATTATACATATAAAGCGTTTTAAGATTTTTTTTTTATGTATATGTAGATTGATGAACAAATAATCATTTTGAAAAATGTTCAATCTACAACCTAAGACATAATTTGATTTTTTTCTAAATCTTTCATCTTAAATTCATTTTTCAAATAATTTGTATTTTTGTTGAGCGAGCTCTTCAGAAGTTCTAATTAAATTTAAATTATCAACATAAACTGTCACAATTACAAATCTAATATTTGTTTTCTTTATGAAAACACATGAGCAAACATCTTCATTGTTATAGCATTCATTCAACAAATATTCGCTAGGCGATTATACCACTTGTGTTCAGATTATTTCAATCCATATAATGATTTTTACAATTTAATTGAGAACATGGTTCTCGGACATGTATAATTTGTTTCTCGCACTTTAAGTCCTTCATGGACTTATATATATATATATATATATATATATATATATATATATATATATATATATATATATATATATATATTTGTATGTCACTATCAAATGAACCATACAAATATGTAGTCGCTATATCCATAAGGTGCATATCGAGCCTTTGGATACAGTCAAACTCATTAAGAATCTAAAAGTGATGGTGTCAATTACGGGAGAATGCTCTTTAAAAAAATTCAGAATTTTAAAACTTTAATTTCTCTAGAATTCAATCATGGAATGACTCTGATACCACTTGATAGAAAATAGAAAATGGATTATAGATTCAATCTATATGCTTTAATAAAATCATTTTCTCATATAAACCTTAAATTCATACTCCATGTTGAAATTCGAGAAAACAATAAAATAGAAATATACATATATCCATAATTATCTGATTGTTTGCTTGGATGAATTATGATAATTGATTGGTAATCTTCTCTTTCGATTTCACTCTCTGTTGATGTAGATGCAAAGAATCTCAAAGACACCATCAAATTGGGGACCATGACCCCATACAATAATAAGATAATGAATAGTCATTATTTTTCATTTGTTTCAAATCGACCTTTCATCAATTTAAAACAAACTTTCGGTCTCTACATTATATTTCCATGAAATATAATATCCATTAGTCAAAATACAACTTTAATGGACCACTTTAATTGACTAATATTATTTAAATAATAGCACCACTCATTTTAATATATTACGTGTGGCTCCATATATGTTAGAATTTTCTAACATATTTGATAAGTGTTTTTTATACTGGGCTATGAAAATAGGGTATTTGTTGTTGATTTGGATGAATTATAACTTAATTATGTAAATTTTATTTATTAGGTAAAACTCGAGGTAAGTTGGTTGAATTGGACAAAAAGAGCAAAAGGGGTGAAAATAGGCTTAATCCAGAGTTCGGAGACCAAATTGTAAACTTTTAATAGTTGATTCGGACTTAATATCTATTGTGGGAGAATGTTTAGACTCCATTGGAAAAAAAACGAAAGTCGAAGGGAAAAGAAATTTCATGAAAAAGGACTTAAATATGTCATCGAGAAGTTTAGAGACCATAATTTGCAATTGGTCCCATAGTTGCAATAGCCGCGCGCGGGAGACATTGCGTGCCTGTCGGTTGGACAAATTGTTCGCCATTGGATGAATTTCTGGGACTTGTGGCACAATTTCCTATTTTACTTCAAATTCTTCATGGATTGAAATTGTGACGCGATTTTGACTTGATTTTTTACTGATATAAATATAAAATGTGGGCTACACAATGGGAGAGCTCTCTTTATCATCTCAACACACATTGATATCATAAAATTCTTCAAGAGCAATATGCTAATTCATATATTTATTTTGAGAGAGATAATTAAAACCCAGCAAGAATTGAAGGCCAATCACATAAAAAAATTGAAGATTTCAAACTTAGAATTGAATATCAAGATCTTTTGCATTCTTTCATGATCCGAGTAATGATTTTCCATTATTCTTCTTGTGATTTATATAAAATCATGCTAAGATAGGTCCATTTTTGCCTTGGGTAAGATGAACTCTATTATTTATTTATTTTAATTAAAGACTAGTATTTTTGTTAATTCTTTTGTTTATTATTTTGTATTCTCATTGTATTATTTAATTGCGTACGTAGCTAACGATTAGATAATTAATTGTTTGTTGTAATGCTAAAAAGTTCAAAATAAGTTTAGAATGTGGCATGAACAACACGCAAACAATAGGTGTTAAGGATAATAATATCGTGTGTGCAATCATCTAGATAATTGTGTACTTTAATGCATTCTAATAATTTGAGTTTGAATTAGGAATATGATCAGGTCTTGATTAGAACATATTATATATCATATGTTTATTAATTGTCAAGAATGCATGAATAAAAATAGATTACGTAATAAAGAATTGAAGTAGATAGTAACACACGAATTCAAAATTTTAATACCATATCCATAAATTGATAAAAATAAACTCTTTTTATATATTTCTTAGAGTAATTTAACATAAATCACAAATTAATCTGTTTTGTTTACATATTTCGAATTTAAACAAGATTAACACACTTGAATTGAAATTTATTCCACATGGAACAATAATTCCTCTAATCACATTTATTACTTGTCAACGATCCAATAAATTTGCGAATTTTGCTCGACCATATTTAACTCGTGAATGGTCGGAACATAATTCGTAAGATAGAATATGTCCCTCTCGTATAAGATGCCAATGTCTATTTAAACATTATTTGATACTTTGATATATCAAAGCACTTAGTAACTAATAAAGGGTCAAATCAAATTATTTAACTGAGATAATATCACAAATTTAGACATATGCAATCTAAAGAAGAACATTCAATTTGAAGGGTAAAATAGTTATTTGATGCATAGATAGAGTAAACTATTGCATCTCAAACCTTTCTACTGATTATACAATGGATACTTTGGATAATAAACCGAATCTCGATCATAGCTCACAACTTTCCATAGATATCCAATGGGATTAATTTATTTTTCGAGAGTTCAATATTGAACATTGTCTTCCTGTTTAACAGTCATTATCTCAAAATTCTTTATTCTACATTTTTATTTTGAACCACACATTCACACAATTAAATATTTTGTACACATAAATTCAGAATTTCTCCCTTATTTTTAACTATATATTTTCAAAAAATTTACTATTCAAAACATTGTTTTGAACAAATAATGGCTATTGCCAATTATTAATAAACTAGCTGCCTTGACCGTTAGTACTTGGAACAATAAAAGTATATTGAGGGTGGTTAATGAATTAGGTGCCATATTTATGCACAATTACAAAAATCTCGGGTCATTGTCCAAGCTCCTGTTTAGTATAGATTAAAATTAAAATTTAATTTAAATTAAAGTCAATAATTAATTTAACCACACATTCCATGAGATCCGCTACTTTTCAATCACACATTTCATCAATTTTTTTTTTTTTTTTTTATCAAAATCTATTAAAAAATTTCTCTTAATTTACACAAACCAGGGCATAATTGACATTTTTTTCTCATATTCTGTTTTAAAAGTTAAAATTAGCCCATGTTTGGTACATGTTAAAATTTTCATTTTCATTCTTCTATTCATTTTCAACCACACATTCTTCAATAAAATAATATTTTTCATCACATCAATAACTTTTCCTTATTTTTCAACCATACATTCTCCATCAATCTACTATTTCATAATACATTTTTTCAAAATAATATGACTGAAACACGTCCTTAGTTTAATCTCAAATCCAAAAAGTATCGGCTCACCTATATAGTTGATGTGATAATTCAAATCACCAAAACAAACAAATGGAAATAAGTTTGCACTACACAAGTATTTGGTTTTTTTTTTTTTTTTTTCCCTTCAAAATCTTCGTAACTTTTTCATATTTTTAACTATTCTCGAAAAAAAAAAAAAAAAAAAAAATCACTTCAATTACAAAAAATACGTTACCGCTTTTCCACTTGTTTTACATGTTTTGATTTCAACATGTTCATCATTCACGATTAGTTTGTACGTAATAAAGATAAACTAATCATTGTTACTTTAGATTTAAGATGGTTTTTTTTCAAAATGATTATAATGTAATTGAACTTCAATGTCTTATTAAGGAAGCAACGGAAATTAAGTTCATGTTTGGTACATATAAAAATTTTCATTTTTATTTTTTTACTCATTTTCAACCACACATTTTTCAATAAAATAATATTTTTCATCACTTCAATAATTTTTCCTTCTTTTTTCAACCACGCATTCTCCATCAATTTACTATTATATAATACATTATTCCAAAATAATGTGACTCAGACACACCCTAAATTTCCTTAAAATACCTTAATAACAATATCTCAAAAAATAAAATATAAATCTACAAAAAATATAAATATGCCACGTAATAATAAATAGAAAAAGCTAAGACAATACTCTTCAACATTTCACATAGTGTGATAATAGTGAATGCTTGAATCCCCAACCTATCTAAAATTCGAATTTGGGTTTTCATGTGATAGAAACTAACAACATGAATGTTACAATCGTATGAGTTTTTCACTTCAATTGCATAGAAATTTTAAGTGATTTGATGATTTTGCTTTTTAGTTGAAGTCACGTGAGATTTTATCATTCTCATCAACGATTTTATGCATATGAAATTTCAAATTTATGGACTTAAATATGTTATTAACTTCCAACACACATTGTTAAGAGTCCGTTTGACATAACTTTTGAGAAGTTAGAATGAGTTTTTGAGAATCAAGGGTGTGTTTGAACCACATTATTTTGGAAAAATGTATTCTGGAACAGTAGATTGATGGAGAATGTGTGGTTGAAAAAGAAGAAAAAGTTATTGATGTGATGAAAAATATTATTTTATCGAAGAATGTGTAGTTAAAAATGAGTAGAAGAATGCGAATGAACATTTTAATTTGTACCAAACAGAGTGTAAAAAGTTATTTTTAAACCCGTTTAACTAATTTTATAAAAATGATTTTCCTAACGAAAAAGACATTTAAAGGAAGATTGTTCAACGTAACTTTTTTTAAAATCACTCTCAAAGTAAGGAACTCTTTTCAAAATTAAGGTATATTCTTTATAAAAATATTTTATAGAAAATAAAAATAAAAGTAACGTAAAACAGACCGTAAAACCCAAAAGTTAGACACTTTATCTAAAAATAATTTCGTCCCTCAACAAAAGCAAGAAGAAAAAACACATAACGTCTTAGCCTTACTCCCCAGCAAACATTCACGGTCCTCCATAGAATATAACGGTCATCCCTTTTCAAAAAAAAATAAAAAACCTATTTAAACCACATTTCGCACAGCAAATTCGTCCCAAAACTCTTTCATTTTCTAAATCCATTCATTCTTCACAAAAGATAAAAAGGGTAAGATTTCAATGATGAAGCTTATGAAGAAACGTTTTTCAAGAATAATATACCCATTTTCACTGCACCATCACAATGGGTTTACTCTTGGGAGTCTATCGTACAAAAAGCTTCCTGGCCAGCTACTCCAGATTTCTATTCTCAAATTGGATGGCTCTTCTTTTAGTAAATTAATCTGACCCATAACTTTTTTTTTAAGAATTTCTTGTCTCTATAAGTGATTATTTTGGTGTTTTTGCTTATTTAATCAGATGGTGATTTTATTGTATTTTACAGGTGTTCATGTATCAAAGAATGCTACTGTGGGAAGTCTGGAATTTGCAGTTGAGGAAGTTTATCGTGTTTTACCTGAGGACGAAGGCAATATTTTATGGTATGAGAATGTACATAATTTCTTGCTTTTTTGGGATTTTTTAATCCAATTTTGGTTGTTTTGTTAATTTAATAATAGAATTTATCGGGTGATTATGGGTGTGAAGCATGTAAAAGTAGTGATGATGCTGATTTAAAGACTAAAATCATATTCCTTTATCCGATCCTAAGAAAAAGGGGCTGAAAATCTTAATGGTCATTGTATTTTTAACGTTATTAACCTCTACTAAACTTAAATATTTTTCTGATTTAAAACTGTACTTTCAAAGTTGTTTCCTGAACAGTTTTTCCCAAATAGTCTTCCTACTTTCAGAGTTGTTAGAACCCAACAGGGCTTCAGGAATGAAATGTCGAAAAAATCGTTAAAGGAATCCTAATCAAAGTGTAAGCCCTGGACTAGTTACTCACTTTCTTTGCCTAGAGATCTTCCTGCAGGTATTTATTCCTCCTATTTGTAGCTCCACTTGAAAAACTCCCACCAGTCGCATTATTTTCAATGTGGTTTAAAATTAACGATTCTATTTGCCACATCAATGGAATTGTTAATTTTCAAAATGAAGGAAGCGGATTGACAAGTGAAAATAACTTTGAAAGTACAGTGACTATTCTAAAACAACGTTGAATGTACACAAGCCATTGAGATTTTTAACCCAAGAAAAATTGTATCCATGTACAAAATAATATATTAGGTCAAACGTTTTCGTAAAGTTTAGGCCATCAAAAGATATGAACATCAACATTTTCGAAAAATTATTTTAGGCTGAACAATCTTTTTTATGCATAATAATGTGAATTGTCTTCTATGTTCTATGAATATACAATGTGTTTGTTTCCCCCCTACCAAATGTTCTTTAGTGTACACATGCTTGAGTGTGATCCCATTCAAGACAATGGCAAAAATAAACTTAAGAGTAAGATTTTTAATGGGAATCGAATTGAATGAATAGGTCACTTATATGGAGCCACTTCTGTTTGTGCTACAAGGGTCAAAAGCTAATCAATGAGAAAGCTTGCCTTCAAAGTTATGGGATCAAAGATGGTGACGAGGTTAGTTTCGTGTTCTACCATTCTCTCATCTGATTCAAGATGGAAGTAAGATCTAAGACGACCAATTTTATTTTTATTTTATTTATTTTTAGCTTCAGTATTTGAGGATCGGTTTTCATGTTACCCAATTTTCTAAGCTCTTAGCCTTGTTTGGCTATTATATATAAATTGTTTATTGGTCAATCCTTATTTCGTGGGACCCTCAAGTACTACTCACTTATTCACCACTCATTTCTATTTGTTTATAATTTAAAACGTTTATAAACAACTCCCGAACATTAAACAAACAAAATGTAGTTTTGGGTGAAGCAGGTTATGTCCCAATATAAATGTCTTCACCTTTCTCTCAAAAGTGAGCCCCCACCAATTTTTTATCACAAGAGAAAGATAACAAAAAGCTTAAATCAGTTTTAGGTCAAAATCACTTTTTATCCACACTTTGTGGGACCCACAAGTACTTTAGAGACATAAGCAAGATACATATTTGTGAACTGAATGTAGTGAAAAAAAAGCACGCAGAACATCACCGCCATTTTTCATTCTTGTGTTGATTACATTGGAGCTGCATTTATGCTCATTTATCTCCCGAGTAGTACAAAATATGCATAAATCACTGTCAGTAAACTTTGCAATGAGATTACTCTAGCGAGTCCTGATGCTAACTGAGGATAAGTCAATGGCTGTGTAATTGGCTTACTGAAGATACGTTTCATGAACATATCGTTATTACTGAGCCGGTTAAATTTGGTTACTGATACGTAAATCAGTTTATCCTTCCTTATTAATCTCCTTGAACGAAAACCCAAAGAATCTGGAACGATAAAGTTACTGAGCACTGAGTAATACTTAAGCTTCAGAGGGAATGAATTGAATTTGCCATTGAACATCATTTATTACCGATAAACAGATAATTTCTCCAAGGCAAATTTCATAGATGCTATTCTGAGGTTTATGCCAAAACACACCCTCACACACACATATATATCCTAATTTCTCAGTTATTTATAGGATTTCATTATATGATTGCTGTTTCTTTAACAATACAGCTTCGCTTTAGCCGGCATATGAGGATTGACCACAAACCTGCTCGACAGCAATCTGAAAATCACTTTGTCGTATCCGAACAGCACTCACTGTAAGATTCAATACATGTCTGAATATTACAAGCAATTAACTTGCTTTGGTATGCCATTTCATGAAGTAATGCGTCTTGATGTATAAGCTCTTCGTCCTACGACTTTAGCAGTTGTGCTTATACTCTTTTATGATTAAATTGAAGTTAAAAGCATTTGTTAACAGATCAAATGCTTGTGATGCAAGAGCTGATGATCATGTTAGCATTGAAGATCGAGAAAGCGACCGGAAGTACTTCAACTGTGAACAAGACTTGGTCTTTCCTCGAGAAAAATTCAATTTAGCCCACTTTTTGAAACACTGGCTATCACGTTCGAAATCGCATGGTTTGAGAAGAGGTAGAGCGTACACATTGTTATAGACGATTATGCTTTGGAGTTTGGAAATAAGCAACAAAAATGGTTGAGGTAGCTCGTTTTAGCGTGTAAGTATAGTTGACCACGTATGTTAGAATCTTGTGGTTGCAGTTTCGAAGGTAGAACTCAAATATGCATGTTCGATAATTTGACTTGGTGAATATGAAGAAATGAAAATTGTTCATCTTCTTCCTAAATGGAACTATGCTGCATATTTGGAAATCGATTTTTCACCACATTATTATCTCTTTTACATGAATTCCTTTTAGCTTTTTACCCTTGTTAGTAAACTCAGTTTTTCTTGTATAAAAGTGCTAACATAGAATAGAGAGCAACAAGAAGAATTATCGCACTAATAATAACTTGAAAAACACAGTTTAATGGGTAACTTCTGCTTTTATCAAAAGAGCTTGATGTCGATAAGATAAAACATTTTCAAAAAAATTATTCTTAGAAGCAGGTTCCTAGTCTAAGAATTAACTTTTAGCTTTTCAAAAACCATGTATCTTAACCTTTTTTGGAATAAAAAAATACATTTTCGAAGTGCATTTTACGAGTTCGAATGTGATTTTCTTTTTGCTGCTATAACATAATATTTCTATGCGATTCACATAGGAATTTTTACTAATTCAAGAAGTGGAGAAGAAGTTGACAATGTCTATGTCGAACAAATTGAAATAATATAAATTTAGATGATTAAAATGAAATATAATTTAAAGTTGAGTGACCTTTTGATGAAATGAATAGTCATTATTTGATAGGGATTTTAAGAATATATTTTGTGAAAATTGATATATATATATATATATATATATATATATATATATATTTTTTTTTTTTTTTTTTTTTTTTTTTAATGAATGTGCAAAATTTATGAAGTATAGTCTTGAAATTTGTCAACTTATCCATTTCTACCATTTAGTTTCGATTTGAGCCATATTATTTAAAAACTCATTTTCAATTATATATTTTATCAATAAAATATTTTTGTACGTAAACTTATTTATTTATTTTTGAACCACACATTTTTTAGAAAACTCATTATTATAAACTTATTTTTACCAAAAAAAAAAAAAAGGGTTCAAACAAAATCTTAATTATTACAATGTAGTGGTTGCCTCGTTTTGATACCTGTTTAAACTCCCTTTTTTTTAAAGTATAGAATACATTTTGGAATAGTAGATTGATGAAAAATGTGTTGTTAAAAAATAAGGAAAAATTTTGAGTTTGAATGTAATATTATTTTATTGAAAAATGTGTAGTTGAAAAGAAAAGAGAAAATATATTTTGAAAAGAAAATATGATCAAACAAGGTCACAACTTCATAAATTCGCTTTTTTTATAATATGGATTTTGTGTTTGTACGAAGAAATCCGTCAAAAATGAGTGACCAAAATGATGTAAAAGGAAAAAAAAATTGACTATATTTTAGACTACCAAATAATAAAATGTCATATGGTATTATGTAAACATTTATGTCAATCTTGATATACATATAATAGGATCATTATAACATTAATTTCAATTATATATATTCATAATTACATTTTTTTCCCTTAGCCCATTTGATAGAAATTAAAATTAAAATTTAAATTTAAATCAAAATCAATAACTAGTTTTAATCAAATATTGCATTGAACCACAACTTTTTAAACTTATATTTCATCTACTTCTATCATAATTTATTAAAAATTATTTTTAATTTTCACCAAACAGTGACTCATTCAATTTATATACATTTGTATGATGCTTGAATTTTATAACTTTTAGCTCATAAATGACAAACATATTTAAAACAAACAGTAATTGTTTATAAATAATAAGGAAAATTTTGCGTGTACATAATTTGGGTACATAATGATGTCTATAATGTGATGTGGACAAAATTTCGTTGTTGATGTGAAAGTGCGAAATTTGAATTAAATGTTGGATATAATATCACGTGTAATTATGGACATCATTATATGTAACATTATATACTTGTAGCACTTCTCAAATAATAATATATTTTGTAAAATTAGAAATACCGCTGCTATCAGAACCCAAAACTCAATTTAGAGATTGAATTCAAAATTAGGCTGAAGAAGAGCAAAAATAAATAAAAATGAGGAGGGCTTCTTCTCAATCCCTAATGTAATTTTTATATTTTCTTCTTTTCAATTTGCATTGTTTTGGATATCCTTTTCTAATCAGCCGAATTAATATATGATTCTTTAGAAAACGTTTTCAAGAATCTGATCAGGAAGAACAAGCCAGGAACAAAAGCAAAAAATTCGAACTCAAAGATGGGTACAAGACCCAACAACGAATTGGTGATAGAATTGACGACATTACCCAGCAAGTCACTTGCATGACAATCTACAAACGAAAAGGCAAAAGCCCATGTATATTATCCATTTTATGAATTATTTAATTGCCAGTGTTTTTCTTCTTCTTTTTTATCATGTTAAACATTAGAATATGTCGATTTCTTGGTTTTATATCTGAACATTCACGTTTCTTGGGTTCTATTCAGAAATTAAGGACATGGGTTCTTGCGTTTAAGAATCAATTTATATTTTTGGAAGTGTTTAGACTCGATATAAATTGTGTTCATTGCAAAAGATTTGTGTTTGTGGCCTGTGGGGTGGGTGGACTTTTAACATAATGTGTTTATTAGGTGAAGAGTTTTCTTGGGAGAAATATGGGTTACACAGGCAAGAGATGAGGACTAGAGCAGCAAGGCTAGAAAAACAGCTCAAAGCAAGATGGTCTATTGAACAGTTGATTGAAGAACAACTGAGTCATTTCCGGGCCATGTACTACAGGGTCCCGACTACGATGAAGGATGTGACTCAACTTCTCATGCCCAAGGAGGCCTCGGCCCACGAACTAGTTGCAACATCCTGGCTTGGTGATTGGCGGCCTACGATGATTCTAGAGCTATCCCGCTTGTTAATACAATCCTCGTCGGACTCTGCTGGACTTGAACAGGTCTTATTGCAGCTGATCAACGATGTGCGTATTGAGGAGGCAGTGATAGATGAAGAAATGGCTGAAATTCAAGCAACTTGTGTGTTAGACCTCCCTTTCAGTCCAGTGAGGGTTGAGGGCAGTGGCCCTGCCTTGGCTTGTATGCAGTCGGAATTCAAGAAAATCCACCTGGTTGTCACTAAGGCCCAAAATCTCAGGTGCTTGTTATACTCCTTATAACATTACAACTTTGATCTTAGCCAAAAGATAAAGACGTGTCTTATGATATAGTACTTCTATCTTGTGACATCAAATATTTGTCTTATATCAATTACTCGTCAAATGGATGTAAAATAGGTTGAAGGCTCTGGAATTGGTTGTATATAAGGTGTTGAGCAAGACTGATGCTGCAGAGTTCCTAGTTGCATTTACCAGGTTTCAAGACGCGATTCATCACTATGCTGTTCAATATAAATTGCGCAAGGGTGCAGTTTCTGTACCTGTCAAGGTACTTGGATTCTAGTCTAGGAAAGTGGAAGAAGCTTCATGAGATTTTTTACTGTCAGATGTAAGTATGTAGTTTTCGATTGATGAGTACATGCTGTAAATTTTACACTTTGTAAATTGATTTACTAGAAAAGAAATGTGGGATTTCATTGTTGTCACAAGATATTGCCTTGATTCCTATATTTGTGGCATTGTTTGATAATATACTATTTGGATCATATCCGATTTGCAATTCAGAATTATGTTTCAGTTTGTGAGCTATTATTACCTGGTAGTAAGATAGATAACATATCTACTACGATTTTATGCTATTTTATTATTTTGGTTTGTTGTCCTTAAAGCTTGTCAAGTTACATATGCCTATCTGGAATTTTTGGTGGATTTGTCTTCGAAAAGAAGTGAAATGTCGCCACAGCCAACCTACGGACTGGAGCAGTTTTTCCCCATTATCACAGCGGTCTCTCATCTTATCAATTATGATTCAGATTGTTACTTTTGTTTTGTCGTAATTATTTTGGAAATTTTACCGTGCTGTCTCATCATTTGTAAATTATTTTTCCAGATTTATCAACGTCCTGTTTTCATGGTTTTAGAAATAGAAACGATTATTCCTCTTAATAAAGGAGAGATAGTCTATTGTTCTTATTAAAACGCAGTGTAGAGCTATCTAGATGGGACGATCAAGGAAAAATGAGTGCAGCGCGTGTTTGCTTCCCCCGTATGATATTAGATCTTTGTTCTGATGCATTCCAATATTGCTAACCAACTTCTCAAATGTGCAGTATGTAATGCCTCTGTTAAAAATTTGTGAGATTATCATTTGAACGAATCTGTTGAGCATCGACTTCATCACTCTTGTGAAGATCATGGGTGAAAAAGATTTTTGATGAATATGTTTTGTTATGACACCTTTATGAATCCTCCCATTAGTTGAACTATGCATGCAATATTATCTTCATGTAGTATTTTTATTGTTCCCTTTTTAGAAGATAGACCACACGTCTCTCGACTACGTTTGTTTATTGATCTCAACTATACATATTCTCGACTTTCCTCATGAATTGCAAGTAGTTTAGTATGTGTGATTTGAAGAAATCTTAGTTAATGTCTATTTTATAGATAGTCATGATATAGAAGTACTAGAATGTGAGTAGATAATCTGTTTGAGACCTAGCTTTATGTGGGTTTTCTGATTTAGATTTATACATAAGAAAATAAATTATTCCCTGGAGATGACAAATTACATGTTTCACTCCCTTCCAATGTCTTCGTGAAGGAGTCTTCTTGCTGACAAACTTACTGAGAATGCTATATTGGATCGTATAGTCCACCTATTGCATTAAGGTACGATACTTCAAGACCAAGTAGTTCTTCGTTATCTTCTCAAGTGAGCAACAACCATCGAGATACTCAATCGATGTGGGTTATCCATATAAAATCGTTTAAGGTCTTTTGTATAAGTTGACTATGAACAAGAAATCCATCAGCTAATGCTCGATTTGCAGGCCACACAAAATTTTGTTTTTCTAAAATTTTTCTTTCCAATTCTTTCTTTAGATAATCACTGCTTTTGGAAGCTCATCCAGTGTTCTAGTAATGATTAAATCATCAAATTATATAGCAATAATCAATTATTAAATTTCTTTATAAAGATATATGGACATATATGATCATTCTTGTACCTTCTCTCAACAATTATTTACTAAGACAATTATACTACGTATTGAGCACTACATTATATGCAAATGTTTTCGACAACTGTTTCTTCTCAATTCCATCTTCTTTTTTTCGAGACATAACTCAATCTATTCATTTTTACTAATTTTAGATACCTGAAATTCTCGTGGGATTTAATGATTAGTTGTCTATGGACTTTTCATGTATACTATCTCCTAAAATGGACCATCTTGATTATCTGCTCCTTTCATTGATTTCCTATCCACGGGTAGTATTTAAGATTCTCTGACATTTTCGCCAGTTTAGTTTTCACCTTTTTCTCAAAAATATAGTTATTCAAAGGAGGCCCAAACAAAACTAGAAAACCTTGTAGTTTTGATGGATAATTTCCGTACAAAAATATGTTGAAATGGCAACTTTCATGCAAACAGGGTAGGGACGATGGGAAAGGCAACCAGGTAAGCACACATAAAATGTTCCCTGGAGATAACGTAGTATAGTTTTACTCTATTCTAATGTCTTCTCGAAGGAGCCAACTATATCTTGCTAACAATTTACTGAGGATGCTATATTGGGTCGTGTTGGAAGAAAATGGGTCGCCCATGTGGGCCGACCCGACCCGAATTATATGAGAGTGTTATTGGAGGGAGAAGTTGAGGAAGTTGAGTAAATTGAATTTGAAATTCAACTCCTTACAACCCACAACTCCCATATACAATTTCCACCACAAGAAAAAAGATAATATACACAAAATTCGTATGAAATTCAAGAGGAAAAATATACATGCGGGTGGTGGCTTGATTTTGGAATAATATCATCTCTAAATTGGTTCTTGGATTGTGACTATCAAATTCCTTCATTTGTGATCGAATTTCCGACCAAGAAGTGAGTACAAAACAGTGGAGAAGACGAGCAAACAAAAGGAAAGTGATTCAACCTCGTTTTTATGATTTCAAGTAAGTTGTGTAATTTGAATTTCGTTAGAAGTCTGCAAGCATGTTTTACATGTATAATGTTAACAAGATACAATAATGCACCTATTGAGATACGATACTTCAAGATCAAAAAATTCTTCAATATCTTCTCCAGGCTTAAAAATAGGTTATAAATACATCCACTAGACGTATATCTAATATTCAATGCATAGCTAAACTAACTAGATATCGAAATGTAATTACGTCCATTACTAGTAGAATATGCCTCTTCATAATAAATGCCAGGACTTTTTGAAAATCTTATGCTACCAGTTGTGCCTTATATCTAACGACTTCATTTTTTTTTCACACCAACACCCATATGTACAGTATTTGCTTTATCCCTTTAGGTGTTTGGATGACCGGTAAAAAAAAAAACTGTATGTTTCTCTAATGAGTTTAATTCTGTCAGTGTTGCATCTTTTCAATTTAGCTAATCATTTCTATGTCGACATTCTTCGATGGATTTGGTTCAATATCATCGATTGGACTTATGATATTGATCACTACATGATATACAACTTTTTTTTTCAACAATTGATTCTTCTTGATTCCATCTTTTCCCCCGAGATAACTTATTGAGATGTATTCATTTTTACTAATTTCAGATGCCTGAATCTCTCCTAGTGTATAAATATTGGTTATGTCTATGGACTCTTCATGAGTACCTACCTCTTCAAATGAACCATCTTGATTATCTGCTCCTTTTATTGATTTTCTATAGAGGCAAAACTTATTGAGATCTCTTCATTTTTAAATAGATGAACAAATTTTGAGCAATACATGGTAGAACTGGTGATGTTCTGACTTTTTCGTCAATTTAGTTTTAATTTTCATCTTTTTCTACCAAATATAACTAGAAAACATTGTAGTGCTGGTAATAACGTTTTGGTGTACCATTACTCTCGATGGATAATTTCTTTACAAAAAGGGTAATTGGTGCAAAACATTCTTACCTATGATGGGTTTTGTGGAAAACGTCAATACTTTTGATTTTTTTGTGCAGAACGTTTCTATCTTTGCATTTTCTTGCGTAAAACGTCATTTTCACCAATTTTTAACATAAAATGATAATTATACCCTCTTATATAAAAAAAAAAGAAAAGAAAAGAAAAGAAAAATAAAGAATAAATTTTAATATGCTTCTCAACTTTTTTTAAATGCAAATCAGTCCAAGATAATTGTAAGAAAAATAAGCACCCGTCTCAACCATTTCGAACCGGCAAAACCTTCCCATCTTTGATCTCCCTCCTCAAAATCAACCACAATCACCACCATCACCAGTCGTCGTAAGCCACATCACCGACGCCCATATCCACCACCAATAGACAGCAAATTCGAACTTTAACAGAAGAAAAAATAGGGCAGATTTTGATTCAAAAAATTGGAGCAAGTAATGGATCAATCAATTCAATTAAGGAGTTACCCAATATCGTATTGACCTGCTAAAGATTTTACTGGGTCCAGTTTGTAGAAATAACATCACTTTGCCCGTCAATTGGAGGTGGATTCACTGAACTTATACGCGTGAGTGAGGGGCTGAAATTTGGGACTGAAAATTTTGAATTGCTGCACTATTTGATGATATGAAATCTTGGTTGGATGTGCCTTAGAGTGTAGAAGAGGCCGATATGTGTTGGACGTGATGAGTGTGATCAGAATAGTGGTTGTCGCCATGTTTTATGGCTGCGAACGGTGACCGATTTTGTGGTTATGGGGGTGCATTTGGGGGCAGCGTGAGGTGGGGATGGTGATCGGATTTGTTGGGCGGGTGAGGCCAATACCGGTAGTGGTGATACTCGACAGCCTAGGGGGTGGGATGGTGGTTTTTTAGAGGTGGAAGTCGACGGTGACAGAGATGGGAAGATTCTGCCGGTTGGAGATGGGGGCTTATGTGCAATTATGATAAAGTGAGTAATTTTCTTGCAATTATCTTGGACTGATTTGCATTTTAAAAAAAAAGTTGAAGAGCATATTGTAATTTATTCTTTATAATTATCATTTTTATGTTAAAAATGGGTGAAAAAGACGTTTTGTGCAAGAAAATACAAAGGTATGGACGTTTTGCACCAAAAAATCAAATGTATGGACGTTTTCCACAAAACTCTTAATGAGTAATTGGCGCAAAACGTCCCTACCTATGACGAGTTTTGTGGAAAACGTCCCTACGTCTGATTTTTTGGTGCAGAACGTCCCTACCTTTGCATTTTCTTGCACAAAACGTCATTTTCACCATTTTTTAATATAAAATGACAATTATACCCTCCTATATAAATAAAAAAAAGAAAAGAAAAATAAAGAATAAATTGCAATATGCTCCTTAAATTTTTTTAAATGCAAATCAGTACAAGATAATTGCAAGAAAATAACTTACATTATCATAATTGCACCCAAACCCCCGTCTCCAATCGGCAGAATCTTCCCATCTCTGTCACCGCCGACTTCCACCTCCAAAAAACCACCATCCCGCCCCCTAGGCCATCGAGTATCACCACCACCGATATCGATGTCACCCGCCCAACAAATCCGACCACTATCTCCACCTCACGCCCCCCCAAATGCACCCCCATAGCCACAAATCGGTCACCGTTCGTAGCCAAAAAGCTTGGCTACAACCACTCTTCCGATCACACTCATCACGCCCAACACATATGTCATCTTCTACACTCCAAGACACATACAACCATGATTTCATATCATCAAATAGTGCAGCAATTCAAAATTTTCAGGCCCAAATTCCAGCCCCTCGCGCACACATATAAGTTCACTGAATCCACCTCAATTGACGGGCAAAGTGATGTTATTTCTACAAACTGGACTCAGTAAAACCTTTAGCAGGTCAATACGATATTGGGTAACTCCTCAATTGAATCGATTGATCCATTACTTGCTCCAATTTTCTGAATCAAAATCTGCCCAATTTTTAGCCATTTGACATAAAATCTGCCCTATTTTTCTTCTGTTGAAGTTCGAATTTGCTGTCTATTGGTAGTGGATATGGGCGTCGGTGATGTAGCTTACGACGACTGGTGATTGTGGTGATTGTGGTTGATTTTTAGGAGGGAGATCAGAGATGTGAATGTTCTGCCGGTTTAAAATGGTGGAGACGGGTGCTTGGGTGCAATTATGATAAAGTGAGCCATTTTCTTGCAATTATCTTGGACTGATTTGTATTTTAAAAAAAGTTGAGGAGCATATTACAATTTATTCTTTATTTTTCTTTTCTTTTTTTATATAAGAGGGTATAATTGTTATTTTATGTTAAAAATTGGTGAAAATGACGTTTTGCGCAAGAAAATGCAAAGATAGGGACGTTCTGCACCAAAAAATCAAACGTAGGGATGTTTTCCACAAAATCCGTCATAGGTAAGGACATTTTGCATCAATTACCCTATCTTAATTCATAAATGATCTTTGGTTTGTTTGAATTATTTTTCGACAATTTGAATTATATGCTTCAGGCATTTTAAATCCTCCAGGAACTTCATTTAGATATCATTATTGAGCATTCCATATTAATAGGTTATAATCACATCCATTAGACGCATATCATGGACAAACTAACTAGATATCATAATGTAGTCACATCCATCACCAACAGAATATGTCTCTTCACAATCAATTCGAGGTCTAGGTGAAAACCTTTATGCTACTAGTTGCAATTTATATCTCACGACTCTATCTTTTTTATTTCGTGTTCGCAGAAACACCTATCTGAACCTATTCGCTTTACCCCTTTAGGTGTTTTTAAGACATGTCGAAGAAAATTATGTTTCTCTAATGAGTTTAATTATGGCACTATTTCATCTTTCAGTTTAGCTAATTATATTTATGTCAACATTCTTTGATGGATCTTGGTTCAACATCATCGCTTTCACTAATGATATTGAGCACTACATTATATGCAACAATGTTGTCGACAATGGTTTCTTCTCGGTTCTATCCTTTTCCTATAAAGATATAACTTGTTGATATCTCTTTATTTTTTAACGTCAGGTGCCTAAACATCTTCTGGGTTTTCTTGATTAGTGATGATACAGCTCTATGCACCCGAGCTCGACCTTGGGCTTCCACATCTGGCCCAAAAGGTTGGCCTAGTTAGGTCGATCTCGAGGACCTCACTGACCCACTAAGGAGACATGAGACCCGAGGCCGACCTTAATGCATGGTTTATTGGGCCCCCTTTTCCATTATACGAGGTCAGGGACAGATCCGGGCCAGGTGCAGTCCCTACGTCACGTGCTCTCCTCCAAGCACACATGACCATAGAGTAATAGTTCGACTTAACCATTAAACCCCTCAGCTTACCATAAATTGTATCTTGCCTAAAGGTCATACAATCTTAGCACAACGCAAACATCCCCCAAAAGGGAATATTAGTCCATCTAGGACTCAATCACCATCCTATATAAATATGTGTCCCATCCTCATGATTCAGGTATGTTTTTATAAGTATTCAGCATAAAGTTTCTCTTAGATACTTGACTAACTTAAGCATCGGAGGGGCGACGAGGACACACCTCGACACCTTTGTTTCAGGTATTGAAGGCCAGATCACGTGGAGTTCTTTCATTCCGTTCGGGTTGACCAATGTACGAATTTTGGTAGCATCAATTGGTTATGTCTATGATCTCTTCAAGAATACGTAAATCCTCAAATTGACATTCTTTGATTATTTGCTCCTTTTATTGATTTCTCAAAAAAGACATAAATTATTGAGATCTCTTCATTTTCAAATAGATGCACAATTTTGAAGCAATCCAACATGGTTTGGAGATGCTCTGACGCCGGACAGAATAGCGATTATTCTGCAGGCTGTGATCAATAGACAAAACATAGAATAAAACAAGAGAAAAATCAAAGGAATCGAAAAGAAATCTTTATTATTCAAACAACTAACGAAAAATAACCCACAAGCCGGGTTATATAGCCGGATATGAGAAATTAGTGAAAATTTACCAAAAATGGTAAATTATAATTTTACTGCCAAAATAAAATACTTAATAAAAGAAACAATATCACTAAAATTAGGCTCAAATCGAGCTCTTATTCTATGTCAAAAAGGTAATTGAAATATTACCATAAACGGTAAAAAATAACTTAAATTGATGATTCGGAGAGGAAAATAGCTGAGTTCGGCTTCGAAATCGATGCTCACCAAGCAAAGCTGGGTGACCACGTCGTGCGTGCCGAAAAAACCTTTTCGGATTGGGGTCATGAGCGTGATTCTGACAACCGTAGCAAAAGTTATGACCAAAATACTGAAACATGCCCGTAGATGGCCCCAATTAGGAAATACCGTCAATTATTTGCCAATCTTGCGCTGATATGCCAACTCATGGTATATCAGTGCCATAAACGTACTATCAGACAACTTGGACTCGTCTGACTCGGATCCTCCTGCATTATGCTCCAACATATCTTCAACCCATCTCAATCAACATTCTCATCATATGCTTGCATTTCACATTGAAGATTACCACTTTCATTTTGTGTATCACAGTCAACTTCATTGTTTTCCACTTCATGAAATGAGTTATTAGCTTCTTCTTGTGGATGCTCAACTGGACCTTTGCTCACAAGAGTTACACAAATGAAACAATAAGAATTTATTTGTTGAGAGATAGAAACCACTGCACTTGTGTGTCCAAAGTTATTTTGATTGGCATTGAAAACTGTCCATGTCCAGGGAGAAAAAAATATCATCTCAATTTCATATAAAGATGAATCAACATTGCAAAAATCTAGCACTTCACAATATAGATCATGATATGAAGTATCTAATGATAGTGGAACTCCTTCCACCATTTCATCACTCACACTTAGTTTCTATGTCCATTTGCCTTGATCATCAAAGTCATCAAAATAAAATATAACAATGCATGTTGTTGAGTCCATATCTATAATTAAAATGATGAGATTTTAGAATGTTAACAAATAATCAATCCTAGTAATTTAAAACAACTAAAGTCGCTTAAAATGACTGAAAAAGCCATTTGGAATGACTTCTGTCGGTCAAAACAACTTCTATTATTTAAAACGTTTGTAATGGATCTATAACTAAAAACATAAGAGATTGTACTTCTCAAAACTATTTCAAATAAAAAAATTACATACAAACACTAAACCAAATAGAAATGACAATGAATATATGTACAAATAAAAGCAACACAAGATCAAAAAATAAATAAAAGTGATAAGAATATCTTATCAATTTAAAAAATGTGGAAATGTAAGAGTTTGTTGTCTTGAGTGTGCTTCCTTATATTTTAAGTAAAATTAGTAGAACAAAGAAGAAGAAGATTAGGGATAAACTAAAGAAAAAGAAAGCTAGAAACGGGAATGAAGAACAAAACAAAGCCAATTTGGAATGAAACTAACTATCAATTTGAAAAAGAGGTATTAAGGTCATTTTATGTTAAGGGCATTTGAGATATTTCAATAATATAGAAAAATGTAATTTAGACATTTAACCTAAAACATGTCTTAGCAATTATTTAAAGAAAGTTAGGCCACTGGACCTTTTATTTGTTGAAAAAAAAAATACACCTTGATATCTCTTTATTTTTACTAATTTAAGGTACTCGAACTTCTGATTTCTTGTTTAGTTATGTCTATGAACTCTTCAGTGGTACCTACCTCCTCAAATGGACCATCTTTCATTATTTGCTCCTTTTATTGGTTTCTCAAATAGACATAATTTATTGAGATCTCATCAATTTTAAATAGATGCACAATTTTTAAGCAATCTTGATGGTTTAGAGATGCTTTAACATCTCCATCAATTTAGTCATTGTTTGGTCCCTATTATTTTTAAAATAAATTTTGTTCTCTCTTATTTTTAAATACAGATTTTTCAATAAAATAATATTATATGCACGCTCAAAACATTTTCTTATTTTTTAACCACACATTTTTCATCGAATCATTATTTCAAAATGCATTTTTGTGGAATTAAAATTAATAATTAATAGGCAACAAGTCGCCAATTAATTATTTCTAGATGGTTAATCATGCAAGTCAATTTTACATGTTTAAATACCGCATATCATACAATTAATAAATAAAGCAGTAAAGAACAACAGTATGATAACGGAGAAACCCAATTGGAAAAAACTCCGGGCACTTTACCAGTCAATACACTGTAAATGATCGTAACTTACAGTCTATCGACTATATGACGACACGTACTATCTGATCTACTGATTGCAATTTCGACAGCTCTCTTGAATTCCGTGCTTCCTTGCATCAATTTCAATTGCAATTTTAAAATCTCTCCTATATTCTACTTTCATGCAACAACTCTTAGATTTGTGAAATCGTCTATCTCTTGTGGATCACGAAGAACAACCCGTCATTCACCAACTAGAACTTTAGTCACCTTCCTTTGATCTTCAGCAACTTCGACAGCTGTGAAGGAAGTAGCGGTATGGTATTTGGATTATGAATTCAATGTTTTTCTTTCCAAAACTCTTACACGAATGAATGTTGAAAGATATAACATAGAGAAATCACTCTATAATATTTTTCTCTCAATGTTCAGCCTTAGAAATTTTGTATAGATGAGTTTTGGTATATATAGTTAAGGTATAAAACAGATGGGCTAGGGAAAAAGCCTTGAAATCGCGAAATAAAAATTTATCATATAATCTTGTCGATCGCGTGACAACAGTCCAGAGACGATGGTTATACTTTTGTAGCTCGAGCCAAATCTGGCGACAATCTAGCAAAAATCCGTGTTGTTTTCCTCGTTTTTGCCTTTCTCTAACCTTAGACCTAATGACCCTATTTTCAACTATTTGCACATTACTCATTGACTTTATAACATAAGTACAATTCGATCATTTTATTTACAGAATTGCCAATTACAAAACATCTAAAACCTAACAAAGTTCAAACATGGTCTTAATTTTAGTTTTCACATTTTTCTTCAAAATATTGTTTTCCAAAGGAGACCATGATAAAGCTAAAAAACATTGTAGTGATGATAATAACGCTTTGTTGAACCTTTAGTCCATGTGAGTAATTTTCATACAAAAATACGTTGAAATAATGACTTTTATTCAAACAAGATGGGAAACGAATCTAGATAAGTTGTTTGTAGGGGCGATTGAGTGTTTGTCTCGAATAGTTGGAATGGAAAAATCGTTTTTTTTTCTTAAAAAGGAAATCCGGTCAAGTAGTGTAGACTCTATACCCCAATATTTACCTTTTTAACTACTTGTTTGACAAATTAGGAGCGAACATCTTTTTTGATGTGTGATTACCATAAATGTCACCCGTAAGAAGAATGAATGAATTACTAAGGACATGTTCTCTTTGCCGTTTTTTGTTTTCAATTTTTCAAAACAGTGAAAACGCGTTTTCTTTCCTACTTTTGAGAATGCGTTTTTGAAAACAAGTTTAAAATTTATAAAGAAAATCCAAAACGACAAATTGGGTGTTTTCATTTATAATTTAGCAAAAATTTTCAAAATTTTTGTTGTTTTCAATTACTATAACTCCCAAACATATCACTTTCCTTCTCCCCTCTCTCTAGCCTCCCTCTACCTCCCTTCTCTCTCTCCAATGACATCGACAATGACGACGAATGACCAGAACATCCTTCGTCAGCACCGGCGTTAGCTCCATCGATTAAGAGAGCCAAATTCGATTTATTGAACTGAATTTGATTCCAAAACCTATGCATGTTTATCGCCCCACCCGGCTCCGAATCTCCCTGCTAAAGCTCCAATTCTTGGAAGGTCCATATCTAAAGCGAGAACGAGCAGCTTTAGTTTCGATCCCTAAATTACAAAACTTGGACCCACTACCTCCTTTCAATTTGCCATCAGGCTATTTATTTATTGATGCTGAGCATGGGATTGTTTTGGATCTGGTTTTGGTGTGGTTTTGGGGGTCGGGTGGTGGTGTTGCTGGCTGTGGTGATGGTGTGGTGATCTGTGCATACGGTGGTGTGTAGTGGTTTGTGATTTTCGGTGGTGATCTGTGTGTGCTGTGGTGTATGCGGAGATGATGTTGGTTTTGGTGCGGTAGGTGATACAGGTGGCGATGGTGTTGGTGCAGTTGGTAGTTGTGGTGGTCACAGTGGTAGTAGGCGTTGGCGTGGGGAGGTTCTATCGTGGTGATGTTTGGTGCATCCATTTCGTCGTTGCGGTGGTGGTGTTGTCAGTGGTGCTATTGGAGGCAAGTGGTGATGTGGTAGTCACCATTACAAAGAAAGAAGAAAGATAACACATTTTCCAATTTTGAGTTTTTGAAAAAAAAAAAATTAAAATGATAAAAAGAACACATTTTCAATAATTTCAAAATGAACACTCAAAACATAAAACTCAATGTGTGTTTGAGCCATGTTATTTTGGAAGAATGTATTCTAGAATAGTAGATTGATGGAGAATGTATGGTTGAAAAAGAAAGAAAAATTATTGTTATGATGAAAAATATTGTTTTATTGAAGAATGTGTGGTTGAAAATGAGAATGTAAATTTAGTATACCAAACAGGAGTTCAAAATGATTTCAAAACTCAAAACAGAAAACTGAAACACGAAGAGAACAGATCCTAAGCTTTCTTTTGGATACGATTTATAAATTTAGTCAAAGTCAAATATTGATTTTAACCATATATTCATAGTTAACCTTCATTATTATTCACATATTTCATAGATCCATAACTATTCCTATTTATAAATTTGTGAATAGATTTTAAAGGGGGCCTACATAGTTCATTTTATTGTCTAATTTAATATTTGGATAATCAATCCACCAAGACATTTGATATAGAACCGTGCTGCAGTACCCGAAAATCTTTGACAGAGGCTGTGACCGACCCTTACAATAGGGGGGCGGGGTCCACTTTTTTTGCAATTTTTTATTCATGTGGGGCCAACAGCTGTGAGAGGCTGTCAAAGCCTCGGTCCATTTTTTTCTGGCATAGTAGCTTTATTGTTTGATATATGGAATCCATATACACTTAATTTAGCGCTTAATAATAGTCCAAAAGTTGCTGAAAATAGGAAAAAACAGTGGTACCAGACCAAAACTGAGTGTCTACCTAAGAAACTCAACTAATGGATTGAATGTCCAATCTAACAAGACTACAAATACGAAATGACGATAAATCTGTTAAATGAAGTCTAATCAAAGAAAGATGTGATTGTATCATTTCTATTTTTTTTCCTATTTCATTTTTTATTAGATTATGTGCATGTTACCTGCTTTATCTTAACAAATAAATAGTACCCAAATGCCTTGTGGATGCCATTTCTAAAGGGTTAATTTCACAAATGGTCACTGAAGTTACCTGAAATTTTCAAAACGGTCACTGAAATTTCAAAGTTTCAGAAACGGTCACTGAAGTTTGAAATTTCTTTCAAAATGGTCACTGAATTTTCAGATTTTTTGGCCAAGTTTGAAGCAATTTTTAGGCAACTTCCGACCACCAAAATCGTCGATTTCGAATACCGTTGGAAAGCCCACGATGTCCTCTTCAATTACCACCAAAAATCTCCCCAAAACTCCAAGTGATTCGGCCGGAATAAACTCACGAAGTTGGCAATCGAAAATTGTGAAAATCTGTCCAGATTTTCAGATTTTTTGGGCAAGTTTGAGACAATTTTTCGGCAACTTTCGATCACCAAAACTGTCGATTTCGAATACCGTTGGAAAGCTCTTGATGTCCTCTTCCATTACCAACAAAAATCTCCCCAAAAGTCCAAGTGATTCGGCCGGAATAAACCTACGAAGTCAGCTACCCAAACTGGGCAGATTTTCGGACTTTTTTGCCCAGTTCGGGTAGCTGACTTCGTGGATTTATTCCAGTTGAAT
The DNA here is from genome assembly GCA_019097785.1 of Fraxinus excelsior. Taxonomy (NCBI): domain Eukaryota; kingdom Viridiplantae; phylum Streptophyta; class Magnoliopsida; order Lamiales; family Oleaceae; genus Fraxinus; species Fraxinus excelsior. Next base: position 19,877,723 of record CM032637.1, read on the forward strand.
CACTTGGGGTTTTGGGGAGATTTTTAGTGGTAATTGAAGAGGACATCGTGGGTTTTCCAAAGGTATCCGAAATAGACAGTTTTAGTGGTCGAAAGTTGCCGAAAAATTGTCTCAAATTTGTCCAAAAAATCTGAAACTCTTGGCAGATTTTCACAATTTTCGGTTGCCGACTTTGTGGGTTTATTCTGGCCGAATCACTTGGAATTTTGGGGAGATTTTTGGTGGTAATTGAAGATGATATCGTGGGCTTTCCAATGGTATTCGAAATCGATAGTTTTGGTGGTCGGAAGTTGTCGAAAAATTGCCTCAAACTTGGCCAAAAAATCTGAAAATTCAGTGACCGTTTCTAAAACTTTGAAACTTCAGTGACCGTTTTGAAATTTTCAGGTAACTTCAGTGACCATTTGTGAAATTAACCCCATTTCTAAATGATTTTTGGAGACATCATTTCTCGGGACTAATTCTAAAATAAAGTGAGACCACAGTCTTAACTTACTCATTTTTAAACATTTTAGACCATATTACTACAAATGCTAATGATTAGGTACCATCGTGCAATTTTCCCGAAAGTTGCAATCCGTACCAGTTGACAAATGATAAACATCCTTCCCCAAATTTGTTCATCAACATTCAATAAACACGAAATTTCTCGTTAGCAATTCGTCGAGTAACTAAATTACAATTATAAACACCTAAAAATGAATTTATTCAGACTCGATTACTCGATTATTGATATGGGATTCGCCGATCCTTCTCTCCTCCTCGAATATAACGAAAATTCAGCTGGGTCTTCAATTTGGGCATTCGAAAAGGACAAGATTGATCGTGGTATTAGAAATGACAGTCCTCCGAAGCATCGGTACGATGGAACTTCTCCACTTCCTCTCGGCATGGATTGGAGGCCTTCTCCACTTAATTCGGTACAATTTATTTTCTTTGTTCGCTTTTGGAGTTTGGTTTCGAATGAATTTGTATCGCATGTTTCTTTATCGTTATGATTTTTTTTTTGTTAATTAATCTTGATTCTTTACTTCGTTAAATACCAAATTTCATGTGGCTGAAAATCAGCGTAAATTACACGAAATTCAGAGTTTTAACAACTGGAATTACTTTTAATAGTTGTCTATTCTATAGGTTCCATACTTTTTTTGGCTATATTATCAACATTCCAAGTCGCACATGAACTGTCTGATCATATTCGGCTTGTAAAGCTTATGTGGTACCGTTACACTGTACAGTTTGCACTAGTCAAAATACAATTGAAGGTGATTAAACGTTGTTTGCTGCTGTACAGACATTTTTAGACTAGTTATAAGCATCGTTTATTGCAAATAAGGAAATGGGTTCAAGTCTTGATATTGATTCCAATCGGTCTACCCTATTATAAACAAAAGTAAAATAAGAAAACATGCAAAGAATTTTCTCATTAAAACGTTAGTTTTATGATAAAAATGTTAATCAACATCCTATGTTTCTGTACTGGGTAATTTCCTCCATAGCATGGTTAATTGCACTTAATTTTATTATGAATTCTTTGAGAAGCAATAAGTGCAAGTTAGACGATTCAGAGTCTTATTGTTATGTTACTCCATGATCATTGAATGATAGATCTCTTCTTGATGAACCTTATCCAAAATTGCTGTTTGATTTGATCTTTGCGCAGTTCACAAGCATCAGCTTTTATGCTAAATATATTCCCTGTTTTAACCAATGATATTTACATATGACTACTCCTGTAATTATTGTAACTTCTTATTTATTCCATGCATTCCGTAATTAAAGCTATTTGCTTACAATGTAGGATGAGCGAAATACTCTCTGGCCACATGATTTTCGAACAGGATGGAGTTATTGTGTCATGGTTCCTTCTTGGACCATCTTATCTAGCTCACATGGTTCAGACCCTGTAGTGGTATGGGTTTTGGTTGTTTTTCTTGATATATTCTTTTTGTTTCTTCTTAAAACATGAAGTTATTTTTTATCTGCTTTATGTCTGTAGTGTTTAATTTACACTCTCTGCACTCTTTCGTTCCTCTTCATAGTAAATGAGTTGTCGTTACTGGTTTATAATGAGTTGAGGTGAGTTCTTCCCCATTGTTTTTAGCTTTTCCTCACCCTCTCCACAAAAAAAGTAAGAAAAAATGTTGCTTTACGAGCTTAAATAAGAATAGTTGCTGGTTGTAAGGTAGATGGACTTCAAGTGAAGTTTTAAGGTAGTTCCATTCGAGAGTGATATCTTACAAGTTAGAGGGTGATACCCATTGAACCAAATAATCTTATGTGTAATGAAGATTGTGTATATACTAAGTTCTAGAAGATGTTATATATTGTTGTTAACATTCTTACATGACAGTTTTACAGGGTTCAGGTTGGTTTACAGTCACCAGAAGGGGTTACCACTACGCGAGGAATACTAAGAAGATTTAGTGACTTCTTGAAGCTCTTGTCCGATGTAAGCTCTGTGTTTTTCCTAAAACATTTAAAAGATTTATCTAGTGCTTGTTATGATATGCTGGAGTTTTGTTTTATCATATCCCTATAACTGAACTTCAATTATCTGATTGCGTAGTATGTTGGACTTGATTTTGGTGGAGTTGTTGTAGTTTTGGTAAGTAATGTTATAGTGGCAACATATGAATTTAACATTACTCCTTGTTTGTCTTTTTTCAGCTCAAAAGGGCTTATCCGATGAAAAATTTGCCCCCAGTTCCGCCCAAGGGGCTTTTAAGAATGAAAAGGAAGGAGCTTCTAGAGGAAGTTAATATATTTCCATTTCCTTCTCTGTTGTTATGCTGCTCATGATTTTATGTGATGGTTTCTTACATTTGCAAATCTTTCCAAGCAAGTCATACTATATTTATGTTAGTATTCGAAGGAGTGCGATAACACTGAATTTTTTTTAATGACTTGATGGTGAATGTTATTGTGAGTATTTTTATGTGAGGACATGTTTTATGGCCCTTTTACTGCTTACAATGTCCAAATACATTATTTCTAAGGACATAGAACCGTCAAGATCTTGTGTTCGTTATTGTTATGGATATACTGGATATCTGTAGAATTACACTTAGCCCCCGTTTGACACCCTTTAATTTCTATTTCCATTTCTTTTTCTCATTCTTCATTTCAACCACATATTCTCCAAATAAAATAATATTACACACAAATCAAAAACTTTTCATCACTTTTCCACCACACATTCTCACATCAATCACTATTCCAAAATTTCTATTTATTTGAAAATGGGTTTCAAACAGGGGCTTAATCTCACTGTGAACACAAAGTTACCGGGTTAATTTAGTTATTTTCAATCAATCTTTTTGATATGTTGACATTGTAATTCACTAGCAAAGTAGCCTCGGTTTGGATACAATTTATAAATTGGTTTATAGTTCGGTCTAAGTCAAATATCAATTTTAACAAGACATTCATATATACTATTCATCATTATCCACACTCTTCGTGGAATCCGCTACTATTCCTATCTATAAACTATTTATAAATTTTCCAAACTGAGGCGTAGATTATCTGGACCATAAAAGGATTATAGGCTATTTCAGTTATGCAGAGAAACAAATCATATTCTAAGTGCTTCTTTGTTGAGTGTTGCTGACACCTTGCCTACTGGTATAAGCATTAGTTTCTCAATCTATCTATCCCTATCCACAAACAATTGATTACATTTGCTATGGATTTTTGGTTTCTTCCTGTGCACTACTGCATTAATATCCTTTTAAATTAAGATGATATATATCAAAATTTTCATGATGTGTCTTGTATATTGATTATACATTTCAACTACTGTGTACACGAGGTTGAAGTTTTCCGGATTCTTATTTGATTCAGAGAGAAATAGTTAATTCATATAAGCAGACAAGCAGATCGAGACAAGAAAAGATGTAGTTTCTTGACCAAAATTTAGCACTTCCTCGTGTGGAAAGCTAGTTCATGTTTATTCTTCAAACACAAATTACTCGTGAGTGAGACCTCATAACTGCATTTGTATCAGGTTGATCATGTTACCATTTGTCAACGAAAAGTTTCCTTAAAGATTTGACTGCTTATCCTAATAGAGAAGTTTTTGGACTATAGTCTGTAAACATGTGTTGAGACCTGTTATTTCTTCTTTAGGCTTGTAATTTACTCTAAATTTTATGAGAGGCGAGTAAAGTATATTAATACAATGATGGTCAAGTTTACTGTTCTGAAAACTGAACCAACGCTGATAATTGCTTTTTATGTGTTAGTTATTCTGATCATCCAAGTCCTCCTATGTAATGGCATGTCTTGATAAAGGAAAAAATAGAGACTCCCACGTTCCCAGATCTTGAATAGTTTCTATAATCGCATTTGTAATGCATATTATAGTAGAAAAGTTGGTAGAAATTCATTCAAAACTTCCAGTTAAAACAAGACAAAATGTTTAATTCCTTTTAAATATGCAGCAACTGAGTAGGGGGATAATGATAAGGTCATTGTCTAGAAGAGTTAAGGATGCTAATGTATGTGCAAGTACTTGCACATCATATTTTTTTTTTCAACATAAGGTCTGGATTTTCTTCAGAATTTAGTCAATGTGATTCTCTTGTTGGTTTTCTACTTTCCAATTCTTGTTTAAAATATTTTTAACATCATTTTTGGTTGTTATAGAAACTAAACGATTTAAGTAGTTTACTTCCTCTAAACATTGAGCTTATCTTTGTATTTATTTTTTACTTTTGTTTTGGCTGAAAACTTTATTTCTTTAACAAGGTTTAGTTTCTTGTTATGGTATTTTTTTTTTATAATTGTGAGGAAGAGTTAATTTAGAATTTTATTGGTTTGGAGACTTCAAATACAATTAACATGAACATATATGATCTGTTTATCTTCTATCAGGTTCTTTTATTATGAATGGTGTATTTTTCCCATATATTCAAGTTATGGTATATTTTTCATCTCTCAAAGAACTTTGTTGGATGCTACTTTTGCCCTTGATTTTCTTTTTCACTTTGTATAAAACATTTGTATCCAAATCATCAAGTAAACAGATTGAATGATGTTACCTCCTCTGTCTTACCATTGATGCTTGATATCATCGTTTTTATTTAGGACGTGCTGTCATTTTTTGCTGGAGTTATTTATTTTTGATGGGATTTAATTTTTAATTTTTATCATTATCATTATCATTATTTTTCTTTTTAGTTATCATCAGTTAGTCTTGTCGCAATACTATTCTCATGTAAGTTTCATCTCAGCGTAGGTGTTCTTTGGAGGATTGGATAGTGAAAGTACTTTCCGACATTGATCTGTCAAGAAGTGCTCCTGTAGCATTTTTTCTTGAATTGGAAGAAGCTGCAAGGTCGTGTATGTATCTCTCTGCTGTGTTTTCTCGCAATTCTTCCTGTACAATTGTCATTTGTGTAAATATATTTATACCTATTCTGACGAACGTCTGCCGTTTTGTAAACAGAAATTTGTGTTATAACTTAATTCACTTTTATATGCTTTTACTTTGTGATACTTTTCAGCATTCTGTGAGTCTAGTCATCAGGAGTCAGATGTAAATTTGGCTGGCACTAGTAACATTCCATCATATCCGATTTCTAGCCACTCAACTGTCTCTTCTATTACGGGCACATCTGCTATAATATCAAGTTGTGGCGATGATTATGCTTATGAAACATCTCAGAGCGGGAAACCTAAGCATTGGAAGGATAATAACTCTGAACTTGGCATGGAAAAAGCAACATCTGACCATGATTTAGCTAGTCCAGCAGAAGCAACCATAAAAGAAGGCGTATCTGGAAATGATGATGCTAAGCTGTCAAAGGAATTCATGCTAGGGAATCAAGAAAAAGATTTGCATAGCGAATTGTTTCATGGTAGAGTTAAAAGTGGTATAGACAGGAATGAGATGTACAGAGATACTTCAAAAGTAGTATCTCTTCATGAGTGCGGAATGGAGCTTTCCTCAGGATCTGAAAATCCCACAATAGTTAACCATTGTTTGTCAAGAGAACGCCCTGAGAATGACACAGGTTCGCCCACACCAGGCGAAACTCTAAATTTGTGGGAGGCACAACAAATTTGCAGTACTTCATCTGAACTCTCTCGAAGTGCTGAAGCTTTCAAAACCATGGATATGCTTGTCAGCTCAGCTTTACAGTTTTCACATGAGACTTTACTCGTTCTTCCAACAGATGAACAACAGAAAATGAACAGGCTTCTCACTACTATGCAACAACGGTTAGCCACATCAAAGGCAGATATGGAAGATCTTATAACAAGATTAAATCAAGAGCTTACTGTACGGCAATATCTCACAACAAAGGTATACTCCAAATCTGAGAAATCTTCAACGACACTTAATTAGTTTTTCTATGAAGTCTTAGTGAATTCATATTGTTTTTACAAAAATCTGCTGCATTATTAGAGGTGGGTTTTTTTTTTTTTTTTTTTTGGTTTTTTTACATGCATTGGCCCTGCAGAAATATTATAACTGGATCTGATATCTTTTTAACATTTCTTTTTGACGATGAAAATTAATAAGCAATAATTTTGTTTTCTAAGGGATAAAACTTATTTGGGCTTACTTCCACTAATCTGTTTCATCTCTGTATTCTACTAGTACTAGACTGATATGTTTAAATTTGTTGTTTACACAACATTTGATGACTAGAGTTCATGCATTTCGGCTGAATCTATCTCTTCCCATTAGAAATCATAATCATACTGTTATTAAAATGTGATCATCAATACATTTATGTAATTGTCTTTATTCTTTAACCAGTCCATAGTCAACATCTTTCTTTGACATTATCTAATATTACATATATAACCTTGAACATCTACATGGAGTCAGGTATGAAGTTTCTTAGATTTAAAAATTTCAGTTTTCAGTATATCCTTGAAGAAAAATATGATTGGTACTTCAAGAAATGAAAAGTGACGTCTACATATTTTTTTTACTAATTAAGAGTGTCAACGATGTTCCCTGCTAATATTATGTCAGCGCGAGTCTTTGAAAGAAATTGTCAATGACTTATTCTGACAATTGGTTGTAATGACATGGGCTAAAGTTTTTACATCTGCAGGTCAAAGATCTTGAAATTGAACTGAGATCTACAAAGCAGAGTGGCAAAGAAAATCTGGAGCAGGCTATATTAATTGAAAGGGAAAGATTTACTAAAATGCAGTGGGATACAGAGGAACACAGAAGAAAGTGTTTGGAGATAGAGTTGAAGTTGAAAGCTGAGCAGGTTTGAATTTGTCTTGTGATTTTTGTATAATTCTCCTTTATATAAAAGTGGATGATATATAAAAAAAATACTCAGGACGAAAAAACTCATATTGAATCAACAAGAACTTCAATCATTCAAGAGAATGAAGCATTGCGGCAAGAATTAGATATTACCAAAGAGAAGATTGAGAGCTTGCTGAAGCATCATGAAGAGTCCGACTTGAAATCAAAAGCAGATGTTAAACTTCTTGTCAGGGAGGTTAAATCACTTCGAAGTTTTCAATTGGAATTGAAGCAGGAGGTCGGCATATTGGCCAAAGAGAAAACTGAATTTGAGGTTCATTCTATTTTGTTATTATTGAATACTTGCACTCGGGGGTAAATTAGTGGAGATTGGTTCCAGGACCATCCTAATTCTAAAGATTGGTTCTAGCCTTCTAGGACTATCCTAATTCTGTGCTTTGTAGATTAAGAAAATAGAGAAAATAATTTATGAATGAAAAACATTAAGGAAATATTACATGCTGATGATATTACAACTCATTTAGTTAAGCATAAGTTTGAAGCTGTCAGTGGCTTGAATAAACGCAGCTTTCCATCATATATTTATCAATCTAGACTGTAAAATAAATTGTTGCCTGGCTATTCAGTTATAATATGGTTTGCTTGTTGTCTAGATATTTCTCTGATTTTCAGTCGACCTCTTTCAGTTTTGATATTATAGTGCTTTCGATGCTGTGTCATGAAATAGTAGATCATTCTCTGCTTCTGCTTCATTGTAGAGGACACTACAGGAGGAAAGGCAAAAATGGGAATATACAGATACTAACAATGCAAAATTGCTGCGTGAATGTGACATCCTTCGCAGTCAGCTTGAAGAATGCAATCTGAATTTTCTCGCTGAGGAGGAAAATAAACTGAAAATGGATACTTCATCTAAATCTGAGGCCGTTGATCTGTTGGCTACATCAGATAATCGTATTGGTCTTCTTCTTGCAGAGGTAATTCTTATGACTAACTTTGCTGTCATCACCTGTTGGCATCAAGTTGTCTATTTCTATTACTTCATTACATGTGAAATCTCGTGATAGTTATAAAAATTCTGTTTCAATGCGTAAAGAGCTAACAGGCTTCCATTCTATGCAAATGCTGTTTTGCGTTACATGCCTACTTCATTGGTGCCTGATGGTAACAAGTAATGAAATTTCGTAGAATATACTTGATCATTTAAGTAATTTACGATCTCGTTTTTATGTTACACAAGAACATACATGGCGAACTAACATATTTCATCCGATTCCATTGACAAGTGTGGAACACAAACGCCACTTGACCTCCATCATTGTTTGTAGGATGAGACACCAGTTGCTTAATAGAAGACAAAAATTGTGACTATGTTATTGAAGCAGACCGTTTGAAAATTTCAAACCACTTAAAGGTGTACTGAGCATATTATTTATTGAATTCATTGATGGTTCATTAGTCAAGCCACAGTAATAAATTATGTGGCTTGTGAATCTTGCATTGTACTTTGTATTTTAATTCTTGATTTATTCAATACCCTTTCATTGGCTGCCATTGAGACCTTGTAAGTTATGCTGATTTAACTTTTATAACTATTCATGGCATTGAACAGGCACAGCTACTTGCACAAGATAATTCTGGCACCATCACAAGTCCAGATGGTGGCAATACGAGGACAAGAGATGCTGAATTGAGGAAGATGCTGATAGACGTTTTAGTTGACAATGCGAAATTGAGGAAACAAGTTAACTCTATCACTCTTTGCACTCTCAAGACGACAGACGTGCCCCTAGACAGCTCTGAAGCCCCTTCAAGAAAAACTGCTATTGGCAAGTTCTTGTAATGTAAGATCAGATTGCAGTATTTCTTTTTAGAAACTGTGTATGTGGACCTTTTACTGCCAGATGATTTAAAAAAAAAAAAAAAGCATATGAAATTCTATTTGTATAGCTCTATGCTTGAATTGTCTCTGTACTAAAATGACTTGTTTTGGCTGAATATGACAACTTAATTTATTTTTAATATGATCTACATGTTTCTGAATCACAGGGGTTACAATAATTGAAAACAATTAGATATTTAAGTCAAGTTGAACTTCAGGTGTCGACAAATCAAACAGACTGCTTGACTGAGTAAAATATAGAAGCGAACTTTTAGTTTATCTATAGAGCAACGATGATTATGGTTTGAATCAGGTTACACAAACATGATGGTTAGACATAATTTTTTAACAGTCACATAACACCATATTATTGGACGGTTTAAAATAGTCATTTTTTTTTATTTTTTTTATCAAATGAGATCATGCCAACACATTCTATCATTCTCTCTATCACACATTTTTTGGCACACAAGTATTATTCTTACCGTTTTGGGTGTGCCAGTGCTCGCTTGCATTTAGATGATAGTATTAATGATATTAAGCTCTTGTTTGTCTCCCATTATGTGAGAGAGAATGAAGTTTTGAATAGTATTTTTTGGGAATGTGTGGTTAAAATTTAAAAAAACTTTATTGATTTGTATATAGAATATTTTATTGTGTGAATGTGTGGTGGAGAAATGATACTGTAGCAAAAAATTAATTTTTAAAGGATGACAAACACACTAAATTATAGGTTCAATTAAATACAAAGAGTTATGACTCATTTAATAGAACTTATGATATGCTATCACCCAACTCAATCCAATTTCAACAATAGCCTTTAACCAGAATTTATTTTAAAAACTAACAAAATCCCCCTAAAAAAGAGTGAAAAAAAATTCAGAAAAAAGAAAAAAATCTTGCTGACGAAATTGACTTCAACACTATTCACCATCATCATCTTCAACAATTTTAATCAATGTTAGTTTTGTTTTTATTGTTTAAATTTTATGATTTTACGTATGGGTAAATATTCTTAGATTTTTAAGTTCAATATTGACAAATATCCATGGCTAGTGATGGCAATGGGGCGGGGCCAATCCCCGTCCCCGCCCCGCCCCGTCAAAGACTGGGCAAGGCGGATTTTTGCCCCGTTTAATGCTTCATTTAGTTTTTTTTTTTTAAATCAAAAAATTCCAAGTAAATACAATTCAAAATTTTATAATCCAAAGTAAATAATACTTAAAATAATTACATCAATATCCAAACCAAACAATAAAAACAAACAATATCCAAAATTAAATAAACAACGTTCAATTTTTTTTTTTTTTTAACTAGGCGGGGCGGGTTTTTTTCGCCCCATTCGGGGTGGGGCGGGGTGGATTTTTTTGCCATCTCTATCCATATCTTAAAGTAGATATATCGTTAGAATCGAGGTTAGAGATGATTTTGGTATTTTTTTGGGGTGGAGCTTCGTCGTGTACATGGTAGGCTAGATGCATTTGAGCCAGACAACCCAAACGGTGGTTCAAGTGTCTAGGCCGAGACGGTAGTTCGGGCGCTTGGGCCGTTTTAAGGATATTTTCGTCTTTTACATTTTGAAAAAGGCCATTGTGATGAATAAAGAATAAGTTAGACTTATGTGGTGTATGGTAACTTTAACGTAGCCATTTAAAAAATGCGGCCGTACAACATCACAGATGTTGGATGGTATTATTCATTATTGATCTAGGACCTCGAGCTCCGACACAAGGTTGAAGATTGACCTAGATAACTCGAGGTGGCTCATTTAGTGCCAATTTGGATTCTAGCTCAAGTTGTAAATTAGTTGAGTTCAACATGGATTTAAGGAATTGAATTGAGTAATATTATTTAGTCTCATTGATGTTTAATATCAGTTTAGGAGACAGTATATATGACATTAAATGATTAATTTATTTAAATGCAAGAATACAACTCATTTAATTAGTTTTGTCGAGTATGATCACGATTCTCCAACACCATCAAGGCTATTATAAAGCACTATTCCAAAGAAAACTTCATAACGAAATAACTAAGCAGCGTTAATGAATTAGGTTTCAAGCTTCGACACTACCGGAGTAAATTAATTTAGGCCATATCCATGAAAAATGGCCTCAACTTACATAGCTATATCTAGACACCCAAGTTCTACTTACCCACTTAGTTTTTGTTTGATTTCCTTTATTTTCAAAATACGTTTTTCACTATCTTCTTTTCAATCATAGATTTTTCAATAAAATAATATTACATACAAATCAAAAACTTTTCTTTATCTTTTAACCACATATTCTTCATTAATCTACTATTTTAAAATGCATTCTTACAATAAAATAGGGATCAAACATGCTCTAAATATTAATATTGAACACTTCAATACACCTCCTATGTGAGAGCTAAAAGAACCCGCTGCAGCAAGTTCTGTAGTCGAGTTTTATTCCTTATTGGAACACATATGGATGGTAACGACCAGGGATCGAGTTGCTCCTCTGAGCCTGATGCAAATTTAATGTCAAGGCATAGTTGTTCATGATAAGTGTAATTTCTACACTTATTCGAGGTCCTAAATGATGATATTTTACTGTTCTTTGGATAAAATACTGCTTAATTTGTGTTATATTTTATTGCATAGGTAAAACTCAATATTTAATGAAGAATTGAAGAAAAGAATGCAAAAATAGCAGAAAAATGGTCCATTGTATCAAATACAAAGTTCGGGGGCTGAAATGAAAATATTCAAAAGTTATGTCAAACCTCGCGATGAATATTTGAGAGTGTTAGACATCAATTGGATGAGAAAAGAAGCCAAAGGAATGAAATATGGTCCAAGTATTATCACATATCAACTTCCAGCCGAAAAAGTTATGCTTCGGATTTTCAGGCTCACATTGAGACGCAATTTTGGCATATAAATATTTCGAATTGGAAAATTGATATTTCTATAAGAATTGTAGATCTTTGAGTTATCTTTCTAACGCAACTTTAATCCGCTCAATCGAATATGTATAGAGAAAGTTATGATCAAAATACTGGAAACTGTTCAGCGACAAACCTGCGCGTGCGCGCAGGCAATTCACGGCGCGCGCGCACGACCTTATTTTCCCTAACCCGAGAGTCAGTTGGTTCTACGGTGCGCGGGCAACACTTATAACGGTGCGCGCGCATAGGCCTTTTCCGCAGAAGAATCTTTAGTTTCCTTTCGCGATTCAAACTCTTTTGGAAACCAAATTGAACGAGATTTTGACCTATTTTCTGGCTCTTATAAATAGAAAACAAGGGATACACATAAGGAAAACCTCTCTAGACCTAAAAATCTCTATATTATACATATTTTGGAGGCGAAGAACATGGCCAACAACGTGGAATCAAGGTGAATTGCATAGGATATTGAAGATTTTTCATCCGGATTCAAGATTCACATCAAAAACGTGGAAAATTTCCAATTCTTCATTATTTCTTCTTTCCGGGTGATGATTTTTCAATTGTTCCTTTGTAATTTAATTTTAAATATGTTAGGCTAGTTTTTCATTGTATTGGATGAATGTTTGAACCCTATTTTAATTTATTTTAATTCAAGATATCAATTTAGGATTTTTGTGTTATTAGTTGATTGATTTTACATACCCATTGCACTACTTATTGCTTGATCATCAATTAAGTAGTTAGTTGCTTGTTGTAGTGTAGGAATACTCACAATAAGTCTAGAACGCGGTAAAATCAACATGTGTAGTTAGAATTATGAACAATCTCTTTCACGAATACAATCTTATTGATAATCTAAACCAAATGCATGATTTTCATATGAATTCGGACTAGGAATAGGATCGTCTCGTGTTAGTCATAGGTTGGTGTATCTTGGAAAAGAACATTTAACATATTAGCTTTATCGATTGTCAAAAATGCATGAATGTACTAGATTAATTATTGAGAATTGAAATAGATGGAAATAGGGGGATTCATGATTCCAATACAAACATTCACGCATTATATAAATACTTTATTTGTTTTGTTAGTTTAGGATTAGTATAGAAATCATACAAACCATCTATTTTGATATGACAACAATTCGAATTTAATAGTAGCTATTAAACTACATATTAGACCTTATTCCTCGTGGGAACGACACTCTTAACTCACAAATCTTATTACTTGTGCAACGATCCCGTATGCTTGCGGGTTTCACGCGAACAGTTCACCTGCAAGATCGGCGATTAAACAAGGACACATGTCCATCAGGCATCTTTCTGTAGGTTTAACTTCAAAATCTCTCATATCCTAATTGGAAACAGTATTTCTCTAACATTTTCTTATCACATTCTTCTTTTACATGCCATAGATATAGTATTTCAATGTCAACTTTTGTCTTTTTACAGCTTACTGACTGATATCGAAGGGATTCCCTCAAAGGAAATTATGACGTTACAGTACTAACCTCAATAGTTCTCAATTGGTCCTGATACTAAGCCACCAACTGCTTCGATTGCAGCATCTCTTGGCTCCTCTCATCATACTTCTTGGCTTTCATGCTGGATGGCTATAGCTCGTTCGAGGATGGCATTGTCCAGGAGAAGTGCCTAGATTTGTTCCTTCTGTTGGAAATATCGAAGAGGAGAAAAAAGGAGACGGAAACAAGAAATGAAATGAAGAATGGGGCTTGAACATGTATATGATATGCTGTCCTAAAAACGACATTTGCCTTCTCTAGTATGCTTTTAGGATTTCCGACAAATACTTTAGATGATTGACAAGCCTTCAAGGAAGAAGCATAAAATCACAATTGATTCTTCCTAGTTGAACTTGTTGAAAACTTTAAGAAGTTTGAACATTAGATGAATTGGAATATTTCAAGTAATGATTTATTTGTTATTTCTAATATTTGGAAATGAAAATCTATCATCTATTTAAAGTATTTCTATTCATATGCCTCGAAAAGGTCCCAACAATTCATAAAACGTTGTAAACTTTTCATGAATCAACATCAGATTTCAAATGAAAAAACAGTCCAACGGCTAAATTTTTGAACCATGCGTACGAATGGTTATATTGTTGCGTACGCATAGTAGAAGCAATATTGCTTTAGTTTCTTGCAGATAATTCCTTGTGTATGCATGACCATTTGGCCTATGTTTACGCATAGGCATAATTTCCCACATTTCAATTTATTTTCAATTCATCAACTTTGGCCAAATAAATCTCTTTTCATGCCCATAAACTAATATAAATGTATTGTTTTGAACAAATTTACAACAATTCCTCACTTGTTCAAAATAACGTCAATCACAATTCAAACTCAGCAACATTTATGCATAATGATTATATATCTTTCGATTTGAAACTAACCATAGTGAAAATCTCACAAAGTATTATCGAAATTCCAGGTAGCGTGATAGCTTTGAACCAATCATTTCTTGTGATGTTACCAATGAAATCACACACACGAGTGTCATATTTTCACAAGTTCTTCAAACTCGCTTAGTGCTATTATGACCTTGCACTTATTCTATTCGTTGATTTTTTAAGATAGAAACTCTAACACTCTATTGAGGCAGTACCACTTCGAAGTTCACATAGGTGAAGTTCTTCCAGTATCTGTTACTTTTAGAGATACTTATACTTCATATTAAACCTCATTAAGAGTTTTATTAACTCATCCCTCCAATTGTAACAACCAGCACTATTTATCAAGGATTTTATAATATGTTAATAGTGTTGAAACTTGATCTTCTTCATGTTTGTTGGACTTGGAATTGAGATGATTTCTTCAGCACTTCGTCATTTTCTTATGCACTTTTCTTCCTCCTTTTCCTTCGTAATGGACATTTGATCCTATTTATAGGGGAAATTCGTAGCCAATTTTGATAACCACTCAGTTAATTCAATTAAATTGATTATAATTGAATAATTGTAGATTTTTAAAAAAAGTGTGATGAACTTTTAAAATTTTATGGGTCTAGGCTTTAATTTAGTAAAATTAATTGGGCTAGTCATTTAAATTAACCCAACCCATTATTTTTTATTTTATTTATTTTTTTGTCTATAAATGTTCTCTTAAGATTTATTTATTTATTATGAAATAAATAAATTAATAAATCTTGATTTTCGATTTTTTTAACGTAACCGTTACTCGGTTTTTTCTTATTTTTTATTTTACACAATTCCAAACTTACTTGATTTATTATTATTTTAAAAAAAAACACTTTTTTATGTTTTATGGTAAGCTGGGCTTAAGTGAAACCCAATATCTAACCATTTTTATGAACAAATTATTAGATTTAGAGATCAATAGGCTAAATTTGCAAACAAAGGTAAAAAAGATTATGTTCATTTTCTATCTCTTCTTTTTTGATTTTTCATTTTTTTTTTAAAAATCTTTGTTTTTGCGTGGAGAGAAATCAAGATTTTGGTTTATGACATTCTGGCGTTTTTTTTAATTAATTGGTTTCATGGAATTCTACCAATTTCTTGGTTTCTGCTTAATTGAAGCCATTTTTTTTTCAGTAAAGTTTCTAGCGGCGTTTCCTCTTTCCTCTTCCTTTTTTTTCCTTTTTAAATTTTTTTCTTGGTTTTCTGTTCGGTAGAAACCAATTTTAACCAATTAAAGTTGGTTTCTTGGTTTCAGGAATTTGGGTTTTTTATAACATGCGTGAATAGTGTCAATACTATTAACGTGAATATTAATTATTTTTAGTATGATTGTTACAAGATTGGAACTAACATTCTACGTTTTTTTTTTTTTTTCAAGAATTTAACTTTTGGAACAAATTAAAGATTTTTGAGGTTCGAGATTTTCTTGGTATAGAGTAGAATTTTGTGTTGCAATTATTTTACGGGTTCAGAAAACACTCAAAATTGACAACTTTTTCATGCACGTTGAAGACCAAGGACTGTTACCTTTCGCCATCCAATGCACTTTGTGTTTGGGACCAATGACTAACTCTTTCGACCGTCCAAGGTACTTTGTGTTTAGGACCAAGATCCAACTCCTTCTTTTGTCCAAGAAACTTTGTGTTTGGGACCAAGAATTGGCTCTTTCGACAGCCACTTTGTGTTTGGGACCAGGACCAACTCCTTCGACCGTCCATGCACTTTGTGTGGGACCAAGGACTGGCTCCTTCGACCGTCCAAGGTACTTTGTGTTTGGGACCAAGGACCAACTCCTTCGACCGTCCAATGCACTTTGTATTTGAGACCAAGGACTGGCTCTTTCGACCGTTCAAGACACTTTGTGTTTGGGAGCATTTATATTGGGAGGTTCATGATTTAGACAATAAAAGATTTTAAAGATTCACTGCCTATCAATTTCTTATTTTTTATTTTTTTCTAATTTTCTCTCACTTTCCTTTTTTTAGGGATGGCTGGGACAAGCTCTAATAATAGAGCATATTCGGATATACAGGAAATCGTCGAGCTTAAAAGCCAAGGCAAAAGTTACCTCTATTTCAAAGATATTGATTTGAAGTACTATGCCTAGCCTGGCATATGAGGCGAGCTTAAACTTAGCGTCCATAAGCCAACTACAGATCCTTCTGATAAGCTCTTGGAGCATTTGTCGGAGTTACATATGCCAATTATTGGTGAATGTCACGAGAATTCAGAAACTACTACGCCAACCAATCTAATAGTCATCTTCCCTCTTTGTGTCTCCTATCTCACCATTCCTAAAGCATGGAGTGCATCCCAAGGACCGTAATTTGTGAGAGAATTAACAACAAAGAAATGCGATGGGAAAGTGAGATCGTCAGTTATGGAGAGATTTTTTTCTTCTAAAGTTTTGGGAGTGGTCTTCATGGGTCAAGAAACTTCTGCTCAAGAGGAATCTTCACCAGTTAGCTTATGCAGCTAGCTTTGCTGCAAAGGATTATCATCGCCCAAATTTTATTTTCAGAGTTCTTTGTCAAGTTTGGAGCCCGAAGACCAATACTTGTGGTGAAATTGGCATTTCTCTTTGGGACATCTGCGAGATAAGTAGACTTTTGATCATGGGTCATTACTATGAGGAAGTAGTCCCAAGCCTTTCAGAGCGACGGATCAACTTTCTAAGTCCTGCATGTACGTCTTTAATGTTTTCGTACAGATTGCAGATGCGAATGAATCTGATTATAGTAGTCACAAGGAATGGATTAATTCTTGGTTCCGCGAGAATGGTTGTACCCAGAATTCTCGACAACACAAAAATTAAAAGAATGTTACGAGTCTAAATTCATTCAAGGGACATCATTAAAGAGCTTCAAAAGAAATATAGAGGCATGTGATTGTAGACAAGTCGAGAGATATTTTACACAGGGATCAGAGTCATTGGGGTGATTTGCTAATATCTTGGTCTACGGAAAAAGGAGAGGAATTAGAAATAGCAGTTTATCTCTCCTTGTGCATTTATCGTTTCGTTCTTCCATCTGGAGATGAGTATATAAGAGTTGAGACTTTTAAAGTGTCTTTTAAAAATGGCATGTGTGTATACTTACAATCTGGTTCCTTCCGTATTAGCGATCATTTATAGAAAACTTACACGAACATTGAACCATCAGTCAAACCCAGACCTTGGCTCAATTTCACATTCATTTCTTGGACATTTTCTTTATGCTTGGGCTGCACTTATTTTGTCCAAGGTATCTATGTTCATATGGACAAGAGTTGCACTCGTCTTATAATCCAAAGGTATGCTAGCACCTTGAATTCTTTCCAGTCTTGGGAGAAAAATGTTGTTGATTGTTGGGACCTTATCCGTGGAATGATGGATGCCAACGACTTTTGATGGAATCGATTTCCCTCATCGTCCCATCTCGATGTACGAGTGGATGACCAACCAATGTCTATGGACACCTCAAAATTCATGATGAGTATTCGATCTGGATTTGTTTCTTATCGTCGAGGAAACTCCCCTTTCATTATCGAGGGCGTATAATCCTCACAGGTTTGAGAGACAACTTGGTTTTAGACAAAAACTTACCGGTTCACCAAGAAAGTTGGATATCGCTCTCAATGCAGGTGATATGTATCACGTCTGGTTGTCTTTGACTCAAACGATGAGTGGTTCTACATTTCATATTCCAGAGTATATGAAGGATACACATCAAAACGTTAATTCAGAGTACCAAACTTGGCGGAATAATCGAGTGTTGCCGATCCTGACCAATATGGTGGTTCAAGTGCATGTTTTATCTTCTAGTGAGAGTCGTGACTTTGTTCTTAATCCAGTTCCAAACAGGATTGTAGCCAAAGGGTTAAGTCTTTCACATATCATTCCTGAAGAGATTTCTCGAAATAGGGAATTGGACCTTCGAAATGAAAGAGGCATTATGAAGATTACAATTAAAGTTTTCTCGACAAAGTTTGCTTCCAGCTTTGAGCCTGCTGAGAAGATGTCCGAAATAGTTTTGATTCCAGACAACAATAGCTTTGGAGATCGAGCATCCCATGTACCTGGAAAGACTCTAGCCCTAGGAGATGAAAGTTCTGGAGATCAGGTATGTTTTTTTATTTTTTTAACGTACTATTTGTATTTGGTCTTATGCCAAAAACTTCAATTTCAGGCTCCTATTTCCCGAATATATACGATTAAACGATTGATGAAACCAATGGCGCTTCAAGCTGTTCCAAATCATTCAAAATGTGACGTTGGAGTCTTTCACATTAACATCAGCCTCCCGAATACACCATCAGATGACGAATTTTTAGATATATCTCCTAGCATTCCCAAATGATTGAATTTCTCTATGATTCTGGACTGTTTGCAAGATCAGACTGGCGAGAATGATGGGAGAATCAGTGCACTTCAAGGAGTATATGGTATCCACGATTTTCATGGCCTACCCTGCAAACACTCAAATACTATGAATGAAGGCATTTCAGCGTTCAACGTAGATGTGGTTGGACTCACCATTCGATGATAGCCTTCACCTTCTTTCCATCCATTCTGATCCTCCATTGACCGACCCAATGTCCCAAAAATGAGACTTCCGACTGACAAAACTCGCAATTTTCCTTCTTGACATACAGTTGGTGTTCCCTAAGTCATTAGAACACCTTCTTCAAGTGTACAATATGATCACTCAGTGATCTACAGTATATAACGATATCATCCAAATACACGACCACGAATTTATCCAGAAACTCGTACAATACATCGTTCATCAAATTGCAGAACGTGGCAGGTGCATTCGTAAGACCAAATGGCATTACCAGAAACTCAAAAGAACCATACCTCGTCATGCAAGCAGTCTTTGATTCATCCCCTTCCGCAATTCTTACTTGCCAATAACTCGACTGCAAGTCCGGCTTTGTGAAGAATGAAGCTTTCGCCAATCTATCAAATAGGTCAGCAACATTAGGCACCGGATATTTATTCTTCACAGTCACCTTGTTCAGAGCACGATAATGCACACATATTCTCATGGAACTATCCTGCTTTTTCTGAAATAGAATCGGGGCACCATAGGGAGCTTTCGAAGGCTGAATGAATCCTGCATCAAGTAAATAATCAAGTTGCCTCCTTAACTCTGTCAATTTCGATGGAAGTATTTTGTATGGGACCTGTGCTGGAGCTTTTACACATAGTTCGAGCTCAATCTTGTGATCAATGACACGATGGGGCGGGAGAGTTCTTGGGAGTTCTGGGGGCATCACATCAACGCACTCATCCAAGACAATTGCAACTTGATCAGGCACTTCCAAACCTGATCTTCTTTGATCTCCACCAATGCTGCAACGAAAGTCATCTCTCATTTCTTTATTCTTGCCTTCAACTATTTCGCAGATTGCATGTCATCCTGAATCTGCTTTCATTTCTTCTTGTCAAGGTACCTTGCTGGTATGAAACAAGGACTGCATTTATCTGCAATGAATAGCCCATTCAGATGTAGTACCACCGACGCCTTCGCCTTGACAAATAACTCAATGTCGAGGATCAAATCGAAATCATCTAAGGGAACGATCATCATATTGCACCTTCCCTCCCATTCGCCCACACGAAGGGTGACTTCAGCAGATCCCTTCACAGGCTGGGCTGTAGAATTCACAGCCTTGATTTTCGAAATCACATGAGTCATGCTTAAACCCATCTTTTCCATGATCCGAGAATTTACAAAATTGTTTGTAGCACCCGTGTCCAACATTGCCAGCACTTCCCTCCCATCAACAGTAACTTGAACATACATCAAGCCACACTGCAGTATAGTGATAGCATTCACGAGCTGTAACTGATTCACACACGTATGGGCATCATCCGAGCTGTCATCACTGCCTTCCAACCTTAAGGCATTCAATTTCTCCCTCTTTGAACAATCCTTTGCACGATGGGGACCGTTGCAAATGAAATATCTACCGAAGCTCTTGAACTTCGAAGTCTGATCACCATCTTTCAATTTGGTGCCCTCAAATTTCTTCTTCTTATCCTATTTTTTCTAATCTTTCGATGTACTAGCCTTCTTCTCGTTGGTTTTCCTCCGAACAGAGGAAGTACTGCTCATTTTGTTATCAACAAGACAATCCGCTGACGCCATTGCCGAGTGAAGGTATTTCACTCCTTGCCTCTGCAATTCTTCTCGTGCCCAACCTTGTAATCCAGACATAAAATTGAAAAGTTTGTCCTCCTCAGACATGTTCTGTATATCCAGCATGAGATTACTGAATTCCTTCATGTATTCCCTCACACTCCCCGTCTGCTTCAACTTCTTGAGAGATTTCCTTGCAACCCAGGCTGTGTTGCAAGGTAGGAACTGATCCTTCAATTCCTTCTACAACGTTTCCCATGTCACAACAGGAGAACGTCCTGTAGCTTCGTCATCCTTCACCCGAGTTCACCACCACAGCTTTGCATCTCCCGACAGATACATAGAAGTGATATTCACCCGCTCTTCGTCTGGAATACGAGCAGCCTTGAAGTACTGCTCCATATCCCACACAAAGTTCTCCAACTCCTTGGCATTGCGAGCACCATCGAACTGCTTCGGTTCAAGAACATGAATTTTTGAAGCACCTATCGTATCCCGAACAGTAGTGTTGTTTAGGGCCATTTTCAGCAAAGAAATTTCACTCTCAAGGGCGTTAAACCGAGCCTTTGAGTTATCCGCAAGTTCCATCAAATCTTTCATGAACAAAGATTGCCTTTCATCAACTCTGCCACAAACTCCTCGAATTGAGCCCTCAGTTCTGTGTGCACTTCATTATGTGCATGCACCTGTGCAGACAAACTGACTGCACTGTCGGTCATAGGTGCACCGACTAAATCCTCCAACGCAGAAACCCGATCCTTGGTATTCTGATTTGCAGCCATTTCTTTGAACGAAACCCAGCAACTACAATGAGGCTCTGATACCAATTATCACAGGGATGAAATCCAAGTTAAAATATTTAGCCTAAAATCTCGAACCAGTGAGGGCACTAAGTCTCACTTAGTCAGCCCCCTGGATAGACGTAACTAATAGTAATTTCTTCATCTACCTCAAACTTCACTGGAATGGCTCTTTCTGGAAGTTGCTGTCCAAACTCTTCAACCGAGGATTTACTGGCATCATGTGTATGAGAAAATGTATGTCACTTCTAGTGGTGGCAATCGAGCCAAGTGGCTCATCGGCTTAACCGCTCGGCTCGTACTGTGGCGACCCACGAATCGTTCGAGCTCGTCAAAAACTGAGCTCGAGCACAAGCCTAGCCTACTTGGCTCGTTTCTGACGAGTGGCTCGTCAATTTATTTTTTTATTTTTAGAGAATAATAGTTAAAAAAAATTAAAAATTAAAAAAAGGCGAGCTATGAGCCGAGCAGCTCGACTCGGCTCGCGAAAGACAAGCTCATGGGCCGAGTCGAACTCGCCTACGAGCAACGAACCGAGCTTGCTTGGCTCGTTTTATAACGAGCCACGAGCTTGAGCTCATGGGCAACGAGCCGAGCTGGCTTGGTTCGATTCTTTGCAATGGGAATCAGATCAAACAATCTAAACAAAACCATCGAACAGGCAATCGTTGGGTTTTATTCGGTTTCGAGTTTGATCTTATTTTCTTTGTCCAAGCGAACAATAAGATCTTTCAGCACAAAATATTTTTCCACCGGGTGACTAATGATTCTATGAAATTTACAATATTTAGGATGATCGATCTTACCAACTTCCTCAGGTCTCTTTGGCGCAGGCAGTTCGATTATCTTCTGTTAGAGAAGTTGATCCAGAATTCCAGGAACTTCAGAATTTGAAAATGGGTATTCCTTCTCTTCAAGTTCTTTTAGAGTCACATGACCCTACCTTGGACCAGTCCTTTGTAGGTCTGAACTCTGGTTTTGGTTTTGGTCTTGTGTTTGATTTCGACCCTTGGAAGGCTATCTTTGCAGGGATAGTGGAAATTTTCATTACCTCTTTGGACTTACCTAGCTTGACATCCTTCTTTATCTCTTTCTTGGGATCTTTCTTGTCATGTGGATCACTTGGTAAGTAACCCCATGCCTTGCAATTTGGAGCTCCAAGTCATGGGCACGGGTCGCCAACTCTTCAAAGGATTGAGGCATGTTTGCTTGAAGATTGTAGAGTAATCCCCAATACATGCCTTGTACACACATGTTAATGGAAGATGCTTCACTTATTCGTTCTTTGCAATTGAGCACGAGGCTTTTCCAGCGTTCGATATACTCTACAATGGGCTCTTCCTTGCTTTGCTTCGTTCGAGCAAGTTCTGGAAGGCTGACAGTTCGCTTGGTGCTGTAGAAACGTGTTAGGAATTCTAGTTCAAGTTGATCCCAATTATCAATTGACCTAGCCAGTAAGTTGGTATACCATTCGAATGCAGCACCTTTGAGGGACCGTACGAACTGTTTTTCCATGTTGTCATTGTAAGTGTCTGCATTATTATACGTCTCAATAAAATGAGCAACATATTGCTTCAAGTTGTCCTTTCTATCAAAACATTGGAATTTCGAAGATTGGTAGCTGAGTAGCATCTTTATTTCGTCGATTCGACGACAAGGCTTAGCATACACCAATGAAGATTGCATTGAACCACCATATTGGGCGCGAATGTTGTCCGCAATCATATGTTAAAGTTGGTGGATAGATAGAGAGCCAACACAGAGTTGAGTAGTATCACGCAAAACGTTTTGAACAACTATTCAATCATGTATATCTTGTTTCTGTTGGCGTTCTTAGACTTCCAAATCTTTAGCTTTGGAAGATCCTAGATTTCTTGATCTTCTTTCGACAAATTTTACACCTCTAGTCGGTGCATGAGTGCAGCAACATGTGTGTCTTTCTCTTCTAGTGACTTGGTTAGTTTTTCAATGGCTAAAGACATTTGTTGGATTCGATCATATGAGCCTAATGTCGCTTCCGTGACCAGCACTGGCTCAAGTGATTCTTCAAATGAAGTATAGTCTTCCCACCTTTGCAGAGAAGTGGTATGAAGGTATCCAGATAATGATCTGCCACTGGAGACGGAGCCCGAACGAGAATTTTTCGCCGAACTCTTGGTCTTTTCTATTGAACGAGAGTTTGGCTTTGTGAAAGTAATTTTCATTCTGTCTTTATTGGAGAACTTCTTTAGTGGATAGACCAATTGAATTTTCCCATTTCTTGTTTGGGCTCTGATCGCACGAAACTGCTCAAAAAGTGTCTCTTCGAGATGAGTCATGGTTTGCTCCACTTGTTCATTTGCCATTGTTGATGTGTGGTTGAAACTTGAAGATTCTGAGATCAAAAGATAAGAGGACAAGAAGGTCCCACCGGACGTGCCAAGAAATTTGTATGATGAATTTCGTGTATTAAAATACAGAAATCGTTACAAATTGTATTTTTAAGAAAATACAAATGGATATGAATCTTCTTATAATTGCAAAATCCTCTGATTAATGATCTGAATATTTGTTGAGAATTTGATTTGTCGAAAGCTTGATTTGTTCGACACTTGAATTTCGGAGCTTGAATTTGCACTTCGAAACTTGGACTTGATCTTGATATAATTCCAAGAAGACTTTGATCTTTTTGGATTTACTTGATTTGAAGAAGATTTTGATCTTCTTCATGTTTGACGGTCTTGGAATTGAGAGGATTTTTTCAGAACTTCGTGATTTTCTTCTGCACTTTTCTTTCTCCCTTTCCTTTGTAATGCACATTTGATCCTATTTAAAGGGGGAATTCATGGTCAATTTTGGTAACCACTCAATTAATTCAATTAAATTGATTATAATTGAATAATTGTAGATTTTTTTTTAAACAAAAGTGGGATATGCTTTTAAAATTTTATGGGCCTAGGCTTTAATTTAATAAATTTAATTGGGCTGGTTATTTAAATTAATCCAACCCATTATTTGTTATTTTATTTATTTATTTATTTTGTTGTCTACACCGATATTATGTTTAGTGTGTGCATATGTACTAGATTTAATCGAATCTTAAAAAATCACATCTTTAGGCCGTAAAAAGAATCTTTAGATATCTTAGTGACATTAGAACTTTAGGACTTTGGTATCCCAATAGTACTCACATTGATCTACTTAGCTATTCAGCTATTGATTGGGCCAGTTGCACCATCAATTGTAAAAGCACTAGCGGAATGTGTCATTTTCTACGCTTTGCACTTGTATCATGGTTTAACAAGAAATGAAATTCCGTTGCATTATCTACTATTGAAACTGAATATATCTCGACCGCTAGTTGTTGTCACATGTATTATGGATGAAATAAACTTTTAGTGATTATCACTTATCATTTGATCATATACTCATCATGTATGATAACACTAGTGCCATAAACTTGTCAAATAATCCTATTTTGCACTCTAGGACGAAGTACATTGAAATTAGACATCACTACCTAAAAGACCATGCTCAAAAGGGTGATATTGTGTTAGAGTTTGTGAACGCAGAAAATCAATTGGCCGGTAATTTCACTAAACCTCTAGCTCTTGATCGGTTCTTACATATTAGAAGAAGCTTGGGCATTATTGATGAATTCGAAGTACATGACTAAGTTAAATTCTTACTATATGTTTTATTTTCATTATTTCATGTGCACCATATTTATGTGATCTAATATGTTTTATTTTATTAAAAAAAGGGGATCGGACGAGTGAATCGGAATTCCGATAACCCCATCTAGTTTGATAGAAAACTTTAGCTTTGTAGACTTGAAGAACAAAAGAAATTGTCCTTACAACATCCTTCATATCTCCCTCTACTAAGTATAAAGAAATAAGTTGGGAATCGATTTCATCTGTTCCAAGATATTTTTCTTTTCTAGTTATTTTACTTCTTCAAGGTTCACATTCAACATCTCTTGTAGATGTCTCTTCTTGTGATTCTCTAGAAGTCGGAATGTCTACATTAGTTTCATTTTGAGAATTTCTTATTACCAGTACATACTCGAAAAACTCCCCATCTCTTGTTTTTATTATAACATTTGATTCTAAGTTTAGTAACTATAGACCTTGCTATTTAAAGCATATCCCACAAATGTACATTTGATACTTGTGGACTTAATTTATTTCTCCTAGGATCCATATTTTTGCAATAAGCAAAACTCCCCCCACACTTAGGAATAATTAATAAATAGTTTCATTCCTTTCCATATTTCATATAGAGAAACCTTATCTTTTTTTCAAAGGAATCCTGTTTACCATATGACAAGTACTAAGTAAGTCTTCACCACATAAGTTAAATGTTAATTAGGAATTTAATAACATAGTATTTATCATTTATAAGAAAGTCCTATTATTTCTTTCTACTAGACCCTATTGTTTTGTGTTTGTGTTGTAGAGCAGGGGCGGACCCACGAAGGGCCCAGCGGGGGCGACCGCCCCCACTGAAAAAAAAAAACCAAAAAAAAAATATATATATTTTTTTTTTTACAATTTTTTTAGCTTATTTTCTATCTCGAATGTAGTGAGAATCCGATGAAACTCATGTTTTGTATGTAATCTTTTTCTCTTTAATCTTGTTACATGTTCTTCAATCTCATAGAGTTGGATGGTTAAATTTCCTTCCCACTTGAATACAGCTTGCCAGAAGGGCTTGGAGATGATTTGACAATTGAAGTCCACGATTCGAAAGGAAAGTATTTTGGCCACGTAGTAGTTCAGGTGGCTAATATTGCTGAAGAATTGATATATTATATAAATCTCATTTTGACCGTCTGTGATTGCAAAAAGTATTGCATGGTCAGAGTGAATATATTTGTGGATTTGATGCAGGGTGAGATGTTTCGTTCATGGCCTATATAGCATGAACTAGTTGGGAAAATGCAACTAAATCTAAACTCCAAATAACAGAGTGAGTATTTCGAAGAAATACTCAGTAGACTCATCGTCAATAATTAATTTACAAAATAATTGAACACATACTTATGCAATATACAACGTGATATCATCATCTTCTTTGACTCATTTTTGAAAATCATAGGCTCTTTGAAAACATAGGGTGTGGGTAGTCTTTCTCGTGCATTTAAGCACATCATTGGCTCATTTTTTTGAAAATCATAGGCTCTTTAAAAACATAGAGTGTGGGTAGTCTTTCTCGTGCATTTAAGCACATCATTGGCTTATTTTCTTGAAAATCATATGCTCTTTGAAATCATAGGGTGTGTGTAGTCTTTCTTTCTTGTGCGGATGAAGCACATAAGTTATGGCAAGCATAACAACATCATATATCATTCTCATCTTATCTCATAAGAGATTTTCTTCTTTCTCATGCAATTAAGCATATAAGTTATGGCAAGCATAACAACATCATATATCATATGACAAATTCTCATCTCATGCATTAAAGCATATAAATCATGTAATTCACATAAAGCATGCAATTATAATTTAAACTAATTAATGGTGGCGAGTCTATCTCATTATCTCGAGTTTCGTGAAAATTGTGCGAGAAGTAACTTCAATCTCCTAATTGTCCGTACGTTTCGTCTAGCCAATAGAAAATAAATTTGAATCAGTATTTCGAACTTTAAGTTTTTAAAGTGTTGAAATTAAGTTTAAGGACTTTATTGAAAATTATTGAAATTGTAATAAATGGCTTAAAATGATAAAGTAAAGTTTAGGGCTAAAATGGAGATTTATTAAATTTGAAAATAAAATTTTAAGGGCTAAAATAATAACTTTCATAAGTTCAGGGAATAAACTGTAATTATAATAAAACTGAAAATAAAAGTTAAAAACTGAAATAATAACTTTTAATAGTTTAAGGACTAAGCTGTAAATATATTAAAGCTGAAAATAAAACTTAAATGGCTGAAATAGTAACTTATATAAACTAGGGACTGAGTTAAATAACTTTTAAACTGAAAATAAGAAATGTAAGGGCTGAAATTAAAACATAAACAATTAAGGGATTGAAATGAATAAAACTTAAAACTTGAGGCTTAAATTAACAATTTCTAAAATTAGAATAACTAAATATAAATACTAACTAAACTAAATTAAAACAAAACAAAACTTAAATTAAAAAAAATCATCTCTCTCTCGACTGAGAGGAGAGGCGACGGGGGAAGGGGGCTTCCCCCTTCCTCAGAAATCTCACCACCACCGGCCGGCGGTGGTGGCGTCGGACACGGTTGTAGGTGGGGGTGTTTTATTTGCGACTTTGGACGAGGTTTAGGGGCCGACCGAGAATGGAAAACGAGGCTAGGGTTCAGGTTTCGTGACTTTCTTGGCGTCGAGATGGTTTGGAGGATGAGGTAAGTCATGGGTCTTTTATTTCTTGGTTTTTGTGTGGCTATTTTGGGTTTCGGGTTAGGGGATGTGGCGGGCGAGTGGTGGTTGGTGGCTGCTTGGATGTGGTGGTGGTTTGGTGTTTTGCTTTCGGGTTTGGGGACTTGGTTTGGGTGGTCATCGAGTTGGGCTGCAGTTTTATGGTGGTTCTTGGGGGTGAAAATGGTGAATGGATGTTCATTGGTCTCGGGTTTTGGGGTGTTTTTGGAGGGTGGCTTAGGTTCGGGAGTTGGAGGTATGGGCATGTGGTTTGCAGTTGGTGGAAATGGTTGGAGCTTGGTTGGGAGCTTGGCGTCGTGAAACTGGATGGTGAGGATGTTGGTTTGATGTTGGCAGTGGAGGTGGTGTTGAGGTCTCGGTTTCATGAATGGAGTTGCAGTGAGTGTTGAGCTGGTGGTGTTACACAGTGAGTTGGGTGAGTGGAATGTTAGGGTTTGCAGCTAGGCAGTGTTAGTTGATGGTGAAATGTGCACTGCATTGTTCATTGTTTGAGTTCACTGTTGATGCTAGAAATGGATTTCCTAGCATCAATGGTGTCTCACATTGGGAATAGAGAGAATGTTGGAGAGATAGACAATTCTTACCAAGTGGATATTATGTGAGTATGAGTATGAGTGTGGGTGGAGTGGAGTGGAGTGGAGTGGAGTGGGGTATGAATAGTAGTAGAATTGGGGTACAAAACCCTAGACGGGTAAATGGGCCAATTTGTTTGGGCTTTAGGGTTTTCTAATTGGGCCAGATTAAATAGATTCTGGTTTTGGACTCAATTGAATGGACTTAAAAGAATTGGGCTAAAAGAATTAAAATTAAATCGGGCTTATGAAATTGAACCATAAATGTTGGATTTTAATAATTGGGCTTGAAATTAATAATAATTGGATTTAAATAATTTAATTCGAAATTGATAATAAAATTATTATTCGGGATCAGATTCGATCGAATAGATTTGAATTAAATTTTATAACGGCTAGACGAACGCGCTTATCTAGAAAATTAGGGTTAACGTTTTAGCGATACGTTTTTTGAGAAAACTAATTTATATAAATAAAAGTTCGCGGTCGCTACAATATCAGCCACTATTAACTAGAGATAGGAACTCAAAATAAGTAATCATTGAGTTTATGCCTTCCGATCATTCCTAATGCTATAAACTCTTTATATTTCCAAGTAATGCGTTGTTCAGCATGACCATATCGACGACAACTAAACGCCAAAGAAAAAACTGAGCCATGTTGATGATTAAATCATTGAAGTGGTTACCTTTTTAAGCACTTTGTGTACTTAAAAACACAAAAAAGTGGAAAAACCTTTAAACCAATAAATACCCCAAAAATCATATATGAATTCATATCCCTCAAAGAAAACTAAAACTTTCAGGAGAATCCCTATAAAATATATAAGAAAGTGTTTTTATGACCTACCGAGCAAATTAAACTCAGAAAACCAAATAAGTCAACATGAATTATAACCCTAACCCCGAGTTTAACAAATCCCATTAATCGAAATCAATCATTCCTTTGAAAAATTGAATCAATGAGAGTCAGATGCATCAAACTCAATTAGCCACTAAAGCCCTAAAATCAGAATAAAATTCGATTTATTAAAAAAAAAAATAAAAAACATTACCTGACTGTCCATATCCATAAACAGGGGAAGAGCACCGCAAGTCTATTGTAAACCGCCGGCGACGGTGCTGATGAATCTATATCTTGACAGAAAGTTCTCTTCCCACACACTAGTGCAGACATTACCATTTTATTATAAGTTTAAATAAATTTTGAATTAATTGGATTAATAAACTGGCTCTTTCCATCTCCTTCAGTTTATTAATTGTATGAAGACCAAATAATTGAAGCGAATTGAGAAAATTAGGGATTAGGGTTAGTGTTCTGAAAATAGAGAATTATTTTTTTCTTCTTCTTTACTGGGTTTATTGGTTTGCTCTTCAATGGGTTTTGGAATTCATTTTGGTAGCGTTTGAAATGCATTATTTTATTATTTTTTAGGGTGGTTGGAAAACATTTTCCTTCCTTGATAAAATGGTGTTTGACAAGTGAAGTTTTTTAGGAATTGTTTTTTCACTTTGCTTCCTTGCGCCTCTTTTTCTAGAAATTTTTGAATTTGTTATCTTATCTTTTTGGTGGTAAAACATTCTTCAGTTATTATTATTATTCTTTTTACAATTGGAAAAAATTATAGACATAATGTTAAAAAATTTTTTACCTTTATTGACAATTTCATTGTAAAACAAAGCTAAACGAATGATATTCGGTAAAGTAATTTTTTTTTTTCAATTTTTTTTTTTTTTTTTTTTTTGTAATTGGAACAAATTCTAACACTATGTAGAAAAAATTATCACTTTAATGAACAATTTCCATAAAAAAATGAAACCAAACTTTAAGGTAGAAAATTATATCAATCAAACACAATTAATTACAATTTTCAATAAAATAATTTATAAACAATTCAATTCTATACAAAATATTTTCTTTCCACATTTTGATTGGACCCTTCATGTTGTAATAATGGTGACAGGCTTACAGCATTTATATTGGATGCTAACGAAGGCGAAAGTTTAGTTATATCCACACGCATGAGTGCGTGTTGATTAAGAGATTGTGTACCATTCGGCATTCGCCACTCCAATTTATGCGCAGCCCCATTTTATTTTCTTTTTCTTTTTTTTTAATTGCTAAAATACATTTTGAAATAATAGATCGATGAAAAATGTTTATTCGAAAAATAAAATAAAAAAAGTTCTGAATTTATATGTAATATTATTTTATTAAAGAATATGTGATTGATAAAAAGAAAGAAAAATGCATTATGAAAATAATGAGGATCAAATAAATGTTATACGTGCGATTGTACTGTATGTAAATAACGTTATATATATACATGATATGATTGGATCGAAATTTTCTCAATCAAATAATAATAAAAAAAAATCTCATCTCTCTTTTTGACACATTAACTCTATGTAAACTATTATGTAACTTAGCCATTTGATAGAAAAGTGGAAAGTTGGTGGAAAAAAAAATGTTTTACAGGAAAAAAAATTTCCTAGAAATTATTTTGTTGAGAATTGTAATTAATTGTGTTTGATTGGTATAATTTTTCATGAAAAATATTAAAAGTTTGATATCCGTTTGATTTCATTTTTTATGGAAATTGTCTATTAAAGTGATAATGTTTTCTACCATTGTGTCTAGAATTTGTTCCAATTGCAAAAAAAAAAAAAAAAAAAAAAACCGAATACCATTTGTTTGACTTTATTTTGCATGAAAATTGTCAATAAAAATGATTTTTTTTTTTACCATTGTGTCTATAATTTTTTCCAATTTCAAAAAAAAAAAAATTGAAAAATTAGAAAATATTTTCTCACCAAAATATCAAGAATTTATTTTCCTTAAAAATGTGAAAAATTTAAAAAGTTGGATTGGAAAAAAACTTCATAGAAAATGGAACATATCAAACGGACCCTTAAAGTATAAATAGAATTAGCCCCTGTTTGAGCCAACTTTTTTGAAAATGAGAATAAAAAATATAGCTATTATTGGGGCCCACACAAGAGATAGAAAATTTGAATTTAAATGTTGATGTGATGGATAACGGTCATATTTTTCATTTTAGTGAGGAAAAAATATGGCTCAAACGGGGCCTTAATCTTTCAATAAAACTTATTGTACACATGTTGTTGACATAAAAGATGACACACAGGGTGACAATATTGCATTGACTGGTTGTTATTATTATTATTATTATTGTCCAATAGCCAAAATGCTTGCCACGTGTGTCTATAATATGTTCTGTACAATTCTTATGTACATGCAGTAAAACTCTTATTCTTTATATGTATGATACTCGTGTTCTCAATCTTTAAAAATTGTGGCATTCGCGGCTCTAGTTAATGAAAAATGATTATTTGAATGCTAAAAATATTTTCATAAGACACTCTATTTTTAAGGAACATATTTTATAATTTAGAAAGCATATAGAAATTTAGAGAGTAATAATTTTGAAGTACCACCCACACTCTTTATATTTTACTCCTCTCGAAAAATATTTTATTATTTTTGTCCTATCTTCCATTTCAATAAATTCCCTCCAAATTATTATATTATTTTCTTCCATTGAAAATTGAAATATATTGAATGCATTTAAAATGTTAACTTAAAAAATCTCTTGGAAATACTCTAAATGGCAATGTGAGACCCATGTAGTTGTCAATTAATTTAAATTAAAATAGTGACCCAACGATTATCATGTGCCATAGTGAATAAAATGTTAAAATGTACTAATCAACGATTATCATGTCTCATTAAAGAAAAATACCTTAATTACCCTCACGACCTCATCGAAAATGTACAAATAGACCAAAGAAAGAATTTGAAAAACTTTGAATACATACTCTCTTTTCAGTAAAACTCGATGAGTTTAAGGAGTAAAAATCATGGTTAAATTTTTAATTTAAGTTATCATAAATCGTAAATCTTACTGAACAAGTGAAAAAAAAAATCCGTAGTCGTTTTGAATCTTAAAAAATGTGTGAATAATAAATATATTTTAATCAGCTTCAATTTAAATTTTACCAACACTAATGTACTAATGTTAATTTTTTGGTTCTGCAACTCAGATTAGAGGTTGATGCTTGATTATACTGAGTCTAATATGGGCAAATTTCATATTATTTGGATATTGAATTTCCAACAAAATCCCAATGAGCAGACTTTTTAAAATTTTATCAATTGAATCAGTGAACTTCAATTTCATTTCAAATTGAACCATTGCACTTCAATCTAATTTCACAATTTCATCACCTACATTATCTCAACTTGTTAAAAGTTAATTAATTAACAGTCATGCACAATACTGCAATGGGTGTTCCATGTAATCTCTATACGACATATCAGTTTACGACTACGTCGCATTATGAATTAAAGTGTTAAAAACCAGCAGTTTAACATTTTAAACTAAAGAGGTTGATATAAGCCTAATTTTAATATTTTTGAGCCCTAAGTAGGATTGTGGAAGATAAGTCAGTATGAGTGTTTGAGTCACATTATTTTGGAAAAATGTATTTTGGAATAGTAGATTGATGGATAATGTAAGATTGAAATAGAAGGAAAAGTTATTGATGTGATGTAAAATATTATTTTATTGAAAAAAGTGTAAATGAAAATGAGTAGAAGAATGAGAATGAAAAAAATAATGTGTATCAAACAGGGGCCTAATAAGAAATTTCTATTAATTGAATGACAACGGTGGCACGATGTGAGAGAATTATGAAATTTGAAACTAAATTAAAGTCCAGTGACACAATTGAAACAAACTAAAATTTAGTTATCCAATTAAAATTACACTCAAGAAAAATGGATAAAGGAAGAAAAAATATTTTAAAATCTTCAAGGTGAAAATATTGCTCAAAATCGAAATATCCTTATTACCTCCGAAGAAGGAAATAATTTCAAAATAAATTCTCAAAGAGAAATTTTTTTGTAACTACTTGAAATTTGTTGCTCAGAAAACCCTTTAGATTCTCAAACGAATAAAGGAAATATGACGGCAACTATTGAATTACTTGATGAATTCAAAACAACTATTGTTAGAGCTAAAGCTATGGCTTACAACCCTAAGCATAGAGAAGAATTCTCAATACAAATTAAAGAATTGCTTGAATTACATATTATTGAACCTAGTAAATCTCAATTTTCTTCATCAGCCTTCATGGTTAGGAAAGAAGCAGAAAAAAGACGTAGAAATGCTAGAATGGTAGTTGATTATTCTCAGCTTAACAAAGTTACTAAAACAGATGGATATTTAATTCCAAATATGCGCAGTCTTTTACAATTAATTAAAGAAAAGAATTTTTTTTCTTCATTTGATTGTAAATTTGGATTTTGGCAAGTAATACTTGATTTAGAATTAAGACATCTTACAGCTTTTAGTTGTCCTCAAGGACACTATCAATGGAAGGTGTACCTTTTGGCTTAAAGCAAGCCCCAGGTATTTTCCCAAGATATATGAATAATATTTTTAGACTTCATAACAAATATTGTTGTGTATACATTGACGATATCTTAGTATTTTCCGATACGGAAGATGATCATGAAATACATGTTACTAATATTTTATATGAAGCATGTAATGTAGGAATTGTGCTTTCCAAAAAGAAAGCAAAATTATTTAAAGAAATATTTGGATATCTTGGATTGGATATAGCCTATGGTTATAAACAACTAAAACCCCATATTCTTATTCATATTCAAGAATTTCCAAATGAAATTTTAGATCAAAAACAGTTAATGAGATTTCTTGGATGTCTCACTTATGCATAATCTTTTATAAAAGATTTAGCAAAAATGAGATCACCACTTCAAAAGAAATTCAAAAAAGATTTTAGATGGAGTTGGACAAAAGAGGACACTCTTTATGTTCAAAAAATAAAATCTAAGATAAAAAATTTATCATCATTATATCATCCCAATTCAGGTGATAAAATGATAATTGAAACTGATGCATCTCAAGAACATTGGGGAGCAGTTTTAAAAGCTTTTGATAAAATGACCAAAATGAAAAATTATGTGGTTATGCTTTAGGAACTTTTTCAGGAGCAGAAAAGAACTATCACATAAATGAAAAAGAAATTTTAGCTATGAAAAAGGCTATCACAAAATTTAGACTTTATATTATTTCTGATAAGTTTTTGTTAGAACTGATTCAAGTATTTGTAGTTCGTTTTTGAAAAATCAGGTACATCCAGACTACAAACAAGGAAGACTTGTTCGATGGCAAATGTGGTTCTGCCATTATGATTTCAACATTGAAATTATAAAGGGTAAAAACAATTCTTTAGCTGATTCGTTAACTAGAGAATTTGCTTGTTGCAGATAAAAATGACAAACATCCAGGATCAGATTGAAGATTTGGAATTACAGATAGAGATCAAAGAAATGGAGATCTCAACTAGACAACAAGAACTACAGATAATGAAAAAGAAGTTAGCCAGACTTCAAAGATAAAAACAAGCATCAACTTCTGTTTCAAAGGGAGATGATGATTACTCTAAAAAACAATCTCAAACAGAAGGTATTGAAAGTAGCAAGACTACTGAAAATGAAAGGACAAATTTGAAAAGAATTCCAAAAATCGAATGTAGTAAAACTACAGAAGAGATAAAAACAGAAGAGCATAATCTAGCTCAGTGTTCTAAAAAACATAAGGATATTCAAAATTCGAAACAAAAAGAGCCAATGGCTCAAGAGCCAGAAACTCAAATAAAAATAGGAGTGCGTGTTAAGCCTCAATGTTCTAAAGAACAAACGAGTATTCAAAGCCATAGACAAACCCAAGAAAACTTTTGGAATTCACCACTTGTTGGGATTAATGACTCTTTTGCATGTACAAAATTTTATGTGGTCTTTGATGGTCCATGTAAAGGGTTCTATGCAAAATGGACACAAGTTGAACCACTTGTAAAAGGAAAATCATACAAACATCAAAGTTTTAAAACTTTTACAGAAGACCAAAAAACTTTTCATGCCTACCATGAAGCAAAAGGACAAAACCCAATTCCATATAAAAAGTTGTTTGAGGTTAATAATCTTAGTTTGAGACCAAATTATTGTCAACAAGATATTAAAGCAAGGCCCAGATTGCCAGCCTTACTTTTCAGACCACGAAGTGAAAACCAAAGATTAAGAATGGTATCCTACAAAGATACTATTTAATCAGTTCTTGAAATTATTCCTGATAGATTCAAAACCATTGGGAAAAAACCAAAACAAGCAAAAATTTCTCTTATTGCAGGAATAAAATTTGAAGAATTCCTTCAACTTGAAGAAGAAGCGAGGACAATATGAGCATCAGCCCCCGAAAAAAGCTACTTTGGAGACCTTGAGAAAAAATTTGGACGATTTATTTTCTTTGCAGAAGCTGGCCCAACTATGGTCCATACAACTTTTCATTGTGGACTAATCAAGATGATAATCTTGAGTGAAAACTTTGAAGAAATTAAGCTTATTAATAGCAAATTATTAAAAACTTTAAAAGATTTTAAGAAATTTGTTATTAAAGAGAAAAATTACAGATGATCCTAAAGATCAACAATACTATTCCCTTCTGGAATGAAGATAATGTCTTGATCAAGGGATATCATCATATTCAAATCAAGACAATGCCTGAAATAATGCTCGACAGGCCTGAGATGGGTAAAACTGAAAATGTCAATGAGCATGCAGTGGATGAATGGAGAAGCTTATCATATCAAAGAATTTTGACAGGATTAAGAAATTTCAATGGAGGATCTAAGATAAAAATCAATCATTCTTCAGATTTTATCTTAGTCACCAGCAAAACAAGTTCAACCATAACAACTAAAGAAATTGGAGAACTTTGTAAATTTGAAAGAAATTTTTACAATGTTCCAAATTCACCCCAGAACTACAAAGGACAATTATGCAAAGCTCTCAAACAGAGTCTCGAAAATGATCATGCATGCCAGTGGTGTGACAAGACAAAAGAAAAATAAGGAGAGACATCTCAAAAAGAAAAAGACGAATCCAGATGCAGCAATTGTAGCCAATCTGAAGAATCTGCTTTTTGAAAAGGTAGGAAAAGAATTTGCTTTTGGAAAAGGTAGGAAAAGGAAAAACACCACCATGTGACCGACAGTTACTTTTGTCACTTCAAACTTCAATAATGGAGGACAACTGGTTGGAAGAAAGAAGAAGGGAATCTTCCCATCTTGGCAATAAAAGGAGACATTGAAGACACAAAGGAGGAAGATAAATTTTTAAGAGAAATTTTCTTCTTTCTTGAAATTTTTCATGTACTTGTTTCTTGGCTAAACACTTTAAAGACAGTGAATCCATACTGGATCTAGTAGTTGTATTTAAATAAGTTTAAGAGGTTTTGCTCTTAAACCTTCTTTTCATGAATAAAACTTTTATGTTTTAATCTCATGCCTTCAGAATTTCTATATATATACCAATTATCGTATGAATCTTTTCTAATTCAAGGACAAGGGAGTACCACCAGGTAGAGAGCTAATTGGGAAACAAGTCCACATGATTATTGGAAGTGAGGAGATAACAGTATATAGACAGAAACGCAAAAGGCAAACCCCAATTCATACCAATAGTAAGAAGGTTTAAATTTTAGCAATTTCTTAAATTCATTTATATACATGTACTCCAGAATGGTCTCCTCTGTCTGCATTTTTACATACTTGTTAAATTATCTGCAATCCTCATAAATTGGTATCAGAGCCATGATTACACAAATTGAATGAAAAGAATGCACACACTACATACTTATATTCACTAATGAATATGATATACATGCATACTATGAAGAAATGTATAGAAATGCAATTTTTTCTAATGTACATCTTAGATCTATTGTTAGACTAAAACAAAAGAAAGAAAGTACTTTAGTCGAATATAATTATACAGTTAGAAACTTCATTTTGCATTATGCTTTGCAGCATCATCATAATGAATAAACAAAAACAAATTATTTGCAGTACTTGCAAAACATACATTTCTATATTCACATACGAATATGATTTTTTTTCAATTTTATGAGAATGAATGTTATTTACTGACGACAATTGGAATAAATTATAATACATTACTTGAGATAAAAGAAAAGAGTTATAGTAATTTGAAAAATTACTATAACACAGTAAAATAATTTATTATACATTACCTTAATTGTCGTTATCATTAATTACGGAAATTGAAAGGCATAATAATGATAATACAGAAGAGAATGATGAGATCTGTGAACATATTGAATCACAAGGCAATTTTTCAAAAGAAATTTTGATTTCTGATATAAAAAAAAACTTGCTAAGATCTGTAAGACAAAACTAACTATAGAACCTAAAGAGATTTTCTCTTTACCAAATTTTATAGATAGATTTGCTAACAGAACTAGACATGTGTATTATGGTGCTTCTCAAAAAGAATTTGCCATACATGTACAACATACTTATGGTAAGATAGGAATTTCCTTACTAAACAAGACATAAATAAAGCCAAACAAAAGGTAGATCTTGACAATAACAAGAACCTTTTTTGGGTTACTATATGAGCTATTCGAATACAACTTCGAAGTACTTTATCAGACAAAGTTAATCAGCCCATTTCAATGAGCTTAATTGATGAAAGGATAAAAAATCCTGCTGAAGGATGCTTGGGATCCGTTGAAGGAAATCTTGCATGTGGAAAATTAATTTTTACAGTTTACCCAAGACTTTCAGTCAGTTTACATGACCAGAAATTTGATGGAATTCTTTCTTTTGTACACAAGTATGGAAGAACAGATTTAGTCAAAGACAACAATGTACTTTTCTCAATTTCATATCTTGTTAGTTATGCTATACATAACCAACAAATATGACTATTGTCAAGGAGCCAAAAGGAATAAAAATTGATCCTTTATTTTCTGATTATCTTGAAAATAAATAAATAGAATTTGAATGGTTAGTACAACCATCTAGAAAATCTTTGGAAATTAACTTTAATGACCAAAGAACACTAATTAAGGAACAAAGACCACTTCTTATAAGAAGTTTGTCTTTCAACAAAAAATCTCTTCCAGTAAAATGGAAAGATAATTCTGAGACAGAAAGAAGTCAAAGCAGACAGCTTAAACAGTTGAGTGACACGGTTAATAAAATGGTGGAAACCATTTATGGTTCAACTCAAGAAGAAGACTAAGTATGTCATTACCAGACATAATAAAAGAAATAAAAATAATAAGAGAAGACATAGAAAAGATTAAAGAAATTCTTAAAACTTTTCAAGAAAAGAATGAGAGAGCTATGGAAAAACATTATGTTGTCATCATAGCAAGAGTAAAAACTCATGAAGACCACTTCAATAAATTTCCTAAAACAACATTGGGAATTTTTGAACGACGGGAAGAATTTCCTCAAGAAATGAAAAAAAAAAATATTTTCCTAAAGGAAAATTTGACATTAACTTTTTAAGTTAAATGACAAGTTTTAGAAGAAATCTTGAAAACATTTATGAAACTAGTCAAGAACTAGGACTTCTAAATGTTCTTCTCGCTTTTGAAGACAAAGTCATAGATATCGTTACAGTGTTGCCTGAAATAAATATAAATAAATTGTTAAAAAGCATTTCTCCGGAAATTATCAAGTGGACTGATAACATTTTAACTGTAACATTCACTAACGGCAAAGGATTTATCATTTTGTCCTCGTTGATTATATTTTCTACTACGAAAATTGAACATCAAGAGAGTGAAATTACCGAAAGTTGGGAGGAGGGTGAAGCAAAGTCGTTACGGTATAGATTCATGACTCCTCTAATCTCTTCGATTCTAGGGTTTCAACAAGAGAAGTGTATGGTCTGAGCAGAAACTGAGGCCGGTGAATCTCCGGCAGAATTCATAGCTGTTGACGGCCGGTAAATGTCCTCCAGTGATGGTCTGGCGACGGCGCTCGAACTCGTTGAGGTCTCTTCTGTCATTTCGGTCCTATGTGTGTGTGTGTGTGTGTGTGAGAGAGAGAGAGAGAGAGATGGACCTCCTATCCTATATACAGTGTTGCAGTGCGAGAAGCCAGGAACTCTAACTAGCCGTTCAACCTGATACTCTTGTATTCGGGACGGGCATTACCCGCAAGGTAAACGGGGCGGGGATTGGGCGACTATCATTACAGGAAAAGTTCATATGTAAGGTGTATTCTTTACCTCAATTCAAAAGTAAGGTAAATACTTCGAAAATTCAAAAATCAGGTATGGATTTAATTAATTAAAAATATTTATTAAATATTGATAATAAAGTTACAGTTCGTGATTAATGGTCACAGATTCATGATTATAAGTTACAAATTTATTTACTGGTCACATATCGTCAAATTAATTGGTTACATGTTATTTCATGGTCATAGATCAAAAAATTTGTAGGTCACATATTATTTCGAGATCACATATCATTCAAATTACATGTCACATTTTATCCATGGGTCACGTAAGTTACAGTTTATTGGTCACAAGACATCACCAACTATTTAGCTGATTTGTGACTAAATATTAGGTATGCCTTACTCGATCGCGTCGGGACAAAAGTAAAATTTGATCACAATTTAAAGAAACCTTACAACATGAAATTGAAATGCATTGAAATAAACTTGATCATTGATTGCTTGAAGACTGAACATTATATTAGACGAAAGCAGGAAATTACAATGGCTAGTGTAGGGGCGAACACCAGAAAGCTTGAAATTGTTTGAAAGACTAATACCCCCTATAATAGATTTCGGAACAAAAACCCAAATGACGGCAATAGACGTCTTTTGGCTGTGGAATCATACTTTTTCTTTTCTATTTTCTAACTATTTTAAGAATTAAATAAATTATTTACAACACGGGACTTAAGCAAAGCTGCAGCCTATGACACATGGGCTCGGCTCATTACCAAAGGGCAAGGCCTGCCTCCCTATTGACAAGTTGAGCTGAGTCAATCGTCCACGAGCTTTTTAAAATTTTATTTGAGAGAATTTAAAGAAAGATTAAGCCCACATTTGGGCTCCATTTTAATGTGATTTGGGAAGAAAGTGTATTATGGAATATTGATGTTTTGAAGAACACATGATTAAAAAGATATGGAAAAATATTTACGTATAATATTATTTGGATCATGCTACATGTACATAAAAGTTTCCACATTGTGAGTTGGCACAATTGGTATATTGATTTTAACATTTTTTTTCAACACATGACCAATTTTTTGACACGTAAGGGAGTGTAATCCAAAGTGTAGAGAAAAGATATATTAGTGGATTAATCCATATTATTTTATGAAAGATCATGTAATTGAAAATAAGTTTTAAAAGAATATATTTTAAAAATAATGGAGCACAAATAAGAATAATTGCAAAATACACCATCATGTTTTGAAATTCCAAATCATGCTTGTACTACTTTATCCCACAAATACTTATTTTTTAGAAAAACAAAATCGAGGCACACACACAAGCACACCACCAACTCACCATCACCTTCACCGATGCCACTAAGAATTTGTTCTGATTTGAGATGTGACATTATCATGGTGTGATCTTTGATTTTTTTTGATTTTATTTTTTTGCCTCTTCACCCTCACCATAATCAATACATGTTGTCATTCTCAGCATATCAGAGCGTTCGCCACCTAGGCTATAAAATCCCTTGATCTTAGTACATAGATTTGATTTTTCATGAAGGTGTGGGGTGACGGTGTTAGATTTTGTCGTTTGTGGTGGTGTGTGTTTGGTAATTAAATGATGCGGTTGTGTTACATGTGTATGATGATTTATATACACATTATGTTGTGAGATATAATTATGTCAAAATTTCTTCAACCAAATAAAAAAATAAAAAATGTCCACTCTCTTTTTGACATGACATATATTTTGTATGTAAATTATTATGTAAATCCATTATGTATAAGCAGTATTATTCTAAACGATGATGGCATTGAAGAAAGTAAAAAAAATGCTAGTGCTGACGGCATCGAAGAAAGTAAAAATATGCTCAAAAGTAAACATAATAGTCGAGATTATTACGTATCTACAAAATACTTTCTCAATTCCAAATAAATGAGTACTTGAATCAGGGTATTGAGCATACATATTCCACTAACTTATAGCAAACTTTTTAAATGTATTTGTGTTTGTATTTATTTACAAACATGTATTTTTATATTAAAATTTATTTAAATATATAATTTTTGTTTCCTCCCGGATTGTTTTAATTGTGGTAAGTACATCTAATTTTTATTTTTTGAAATTCAAATTACTCAAAATCGGATTAACTTGCTATTTATATTTTTATGGAGAGAGAAACAAATATTACTTTCCTTCTTCTTCCATATTGAGTGAGAGGAAGAACATCATAATCAATGTCTTAACATTTGCTAGTAGAAAAAAGTCTGGGGGTCACACATTAGACAACATAGGACACACATTTTAAGGGAAAAAATAAACGCCAGAAAGGTCACACGCAACTACTGTATTTCACTATTTAAGCGACAATATCATTTGTCGCATGAACATAATCACAAACAATTATGGATTTTGCATGTCACGCTGGAAGAAAATTTCTAAATGCCTCCCTTCTATCACAACCACACACTGATTGCTTGTTATTGACAAAAGGCAAACGATTTTCTATTGTAAGATGTAGAATGTTGGTGAAAATAGGAGAACGTGGGGAGGAGTTTTCATTAGGCACGGTTTATTCTTTCCTAAAATGGTATACAATAACTGCTTGTTTTTGGGAAAAAAAAAAATATGTTGAGAGAGGAAAAAAGTCAATTATCCTGTTATAAACATCAAATATGGCCACATTCATATCTTATATAAACTAATCATTATCTATTTTCATATAAAACAAATCTTGAATTATGAAAAAACAAACTTGGATATTTCTAAAAATGTAATATTAAAGTTAGTAGTTAGGTTGTAAAGTTATAAGATAAATATAGATGTCTATTTGATTTTATTA
This sequence comes from Fraxinus excelsior, assembly GCA_019097785.1. Taxonomy (NCBI): domain Eukaryota; kingdom Viridiplantae; phylum Streptophyta; class Magnoliopsida; order Lamiales; family Oleaceae; genus Fraxinus; species Fraxinus excelsior. The sequence goes on from CM032637.1 coordinate 19,920,051, forward strand.
GAATACTTAAATAACCCTATTATTAGGGATGATAACGGGATGTGTATGAGACGGGTGGACCATTTTCACTATCGTCACGTCGTGTATTTTTGTTACATTGCCTCATCTCCATACTCGGTTAAAGCGGGACAGAGCGGAATCGGGGCGGGGCGACCCATTTATTTTTATTTTTATTTATTTTTATTTTTGCTTTTATTTTTTTATGTCTTTTGTTAGTAAATATTATTTTTTTTACTAATTTGTTAAAAGCGACTTATGTTCTCTTTAAAAATGATGATAAATTTATTATTTTTGTTCGATAAAAAACTTAAATTTTAAATTAATTTTAAATGGGACAGGTAGTGGGGCGGGGCCATTGCCCTATTTATCGACCTGTTTATTTTTCTTTTTTTTTTTTTTTTTAATTTTTGCTTTTATTTTTTTTATGTCTTTTGTTAGTAAATATTATTATTATTTTTACTAATTTGTTAAAAGCGACTTATGTTCTTTTTAAAAATGATGATAAATTTATTATTTTTGTCCCCACCCCGTACCCACTTCATGGTAATGACAACGGGTTTTTTGCCATCCCTACCTATTATACTGTGATTGTACATATGAGATATTGATTCTCAATAAAATACATACTTGTGTTTTGACTATCTCTACATTCCTCTCTTAATATCTCTTCTTATACTCGTCTTTTCTTTATATTTTATAACACGTTATTTGCTAGAAGAGCTCATCCAAAATTGAGAAAAAAAAGTCAAAATCAACTATGTAGAAAATCCTAGAATCTGGACAGACTACACAGTTGTGATCAAAATGTTGCTATCTCAACGCTTCGTCGTTTGATCATCAAGAAATTTTGACAAAATGTTAACTACTTATTTTTATTAAAATCCGATGGTTTAGATCAAAATTCAATTGTTCATTTTTAAGAAAGGGCTATATGAACAGTAGATAATTTTTAAATTACTAGAAATTCTTTCAAATTTATTATTTGAATAATATGAGATTTGTTTACTATTCAAGGTTCTCTAAAACTTTAAAATCCAAGTCTATTCTTTAAAAGTATTTTTACTCTTAAAGAAGCTGACATTTATTTTATATATCGTAGCTCCTGAAAAAACATAATTCTATACTTATTGATATTCTTGAAGATTTATTTATTTATTTATTTTTTTTTTTTGAAAAACTCAAATCTAGTACCGTTCATGATTTGTAGAGTTCCTAGATATGTGAATCTTTTTTATTTCATGATTTAAATGCTGCAAGCAAACATAAATTTATGTTATATCAATATTATATGATGAATATTATGTTGTTACTACTGCAGAAGTACAACTTTATAAACACAACTCAACTACACAATATCAAGAATAAAATCATTTTATTATTCCTGATGAAATCAAAATTTTATACAAATCAATATTTTAGAAGAATACTTAGTTAATCTTGAAGATTAACTTTATACAAGCCTAAGTTTGATACATATTCTAATGCTTCGGTATAAGCATAATTTATATAAAAGTATTATTATTGCACCTAGAAAAGGTCTAACATCAATATTGTGATATCAATATTCTCGTACTTGATAATATAAAAAAAATAACTCAACTGTAAGATGCACTTACTCACCTATAAAAAAATTATAAAATCTCATATAAGAGTTCTAGACGTTTCATCTCATATTAATGTCTCAGAATAAAAAATTATTAGCATTATATAAACACACTTGAATTGTTGTGAAATTCGATTCCAAAGAGAAAAACTAAAAAAAAAAAAAAAAAACGAGCAAATAAGAAATGTGATCCCAATTCGGAGGCGTATAGTCATGAAGAATACATAGGCATAAATAATTATAAAACTCCAAAAGAGTTTCAAGTACTTAAAATATAGAAAATTCAGATCTCTTAAAGACACGATCTTATACAGTCGTGGTGTTCTCATCATTGAAGAAGTCTATGATACTTTATTTTCAAAGAAGGTGAAGCATTTTATTGGATCTAAAGCTCATGAAGATGGCCATATTGTTGATGGTGGTTATGCGAGGGGCAAACTAAGGTCTAACTTTAGTAATAAAATTTGTAATTACTGCAAGAAGATGGGGGACATGATAAAGGATCGCTATAAGTTGTAGAACAAAGAAAAATTGGTGGGAAAGTTACCAAATATTTCTGGTGAAGCTAAGTATTGCAAAAAAATAAATAAATAAATAAATTCACGGTGATGAAAAAGTTTTGTTAGTTTTTATAGCGTCTCTAAACCTAACAAGGATTGGATTCTTGATACAACATGCGCTTTTCATATGCATCCCAATCTAGATTTATTTTCTACATATGAAATCGTTTCGAAAGGTGTTGTGGTAATTAATGAGTAATAATACACCTTGTAGGATATCTGATATTTGAAGGGTTATAATTAAGTTGTTTGATGAGATTGTCAAAGCAATTGATGCTATAAGACAAGTTCAAGATTTGAAGAGAAATCTTATCTCCTTGAATATCTTGACTTGAAAGGGTACAAATACATTGGTAAAGGTGGAGTCTTAAAAATTGGTAAAAGTGCCTACGTTGTGATAAAAGGACAAAGAATGTCCCAATTAGATATTTTGCATGGTTCTATATAATCTTTGAAAATCAATCAACAAAATTTAGGCACTCACGTGGATTTAAAGTTTGGTTCAGTATCGTCAGAGTTTAGTTTGGGGTCTACATTGAAGAATACATTTCAGTCAAGTTTAATAGTTATGAATAATTCTGCTTTGTCATCATTATCAACGGTGCCATCGTATTCAATTGCTTAAGACAAACTTGGAGAAATATTAGGCCTCCACATAGGTATGGGAATGTTGATTTAATTGCTTTTGCTTTGAATATGGTTGAAGGTATTGATTTTAGTCAAGAACCTTCTATTGAAGTAGTTATGTGTGATGATTCTATTACATAACTTGTTTGTACCTTACTTGGTGATTATTAAATCATTTGTGATTTTTTTTATTGTTCGTGAGGTAATTCGAACAACTTTGGTGTCCAAGGTAATCTTGCTAACAGTGCTTGGAATTCAATTGCTACTCAGTTATTGAGTTTGCCCTAATTTGGTTTTGTGGTAGAGGTGGAGAGTTTTTCTAGTTGGAAATTTTGACGGACATTTTGGTATTTTTGTTGAAAAGTTAAGTCTTATTCCTTGCAATGGATCCATCTCCAGGTGGAGAATCTTTGAAATTTTGCTCATTGTAGTGGAATTCATGTCAATGTGGACTTTTTTATATTTAGAGTGTGACCCGAATTCTATTTAAAATGTCATTTGGGAATGTTATTCGAAATCTATTTGTCAATTCTCACTAAAATTCAACTTGGGAGTTCAATTGGGAGTTTGAAATTCGTGTTGGACTTAAAAAGGTCAACATATGGACCAGGGAGGAATTCTCGATGCAATTCCGCTTGCTGAGCACAACTCCGTCGCTCGAGCGGCTATTCGTCCAGCCTAGGCCAATTTTTTTTTGTTTTTGACCCGTTTTAGCTTTCATTTTCCATCTATAATTTTATTTCTACGGTTTAAAACATTTCTTATATATAGTTGACTTTTCATTGTGATTTAGATAAATTAGACAATATTATAAATACAATATCTTTGTATTTTTTTCTCCATATTTTAGTGAATTCTCTTTTCATCTACAAATTGTCTTTTGTTCTTACGCTTTTGTTATATTTACTTCATATTGTGCCATATAGACATATAGATCACCTTTAGATAATTGGATTTTATTTTTAAATCCTCTCACATAAGGGAAAGTAACCATGAAGGAATTTTAAATGACCTTTCAACTTTCTAGCTAAAGTTTCACCCCTTAGACATTCTCCATTGTTCTCCTCCTTTAGATGCCTCCCCTTTTGGGAAAACTAGTTAGACGCACGTGCAAGGCACGTGCTGTAGTTTAGTTTGCTACGTAATAGTTTTGATTGATTTTTGGTTATTTTTGTAGACATCACTAATTAAATCTTATTTAGCAACACTTCTTCAATAGAAAATCTTAAAGTTATAACAAAAAACAAACAAATAAACAAAAAGGAAGTTAGAAACAAAAGGGGAAATTATTCATCATAAACAACCAATATAAATAAATTCAAATTTAAAAACACTCATACACTGACAAACTACCAAAATATTGTTGTTTCTTCTTTCTTCCTCAATTTTCTTAAAGTACAAACATTTAGAGGCCTTGCATATCATTGCATTAGGTTAATAGTCAACACCAAACTTCATATAACATGAATCCTTATATACACATAGGTGAGTTTCTCTAGTAGACATAACGATGAAATGAAATGAGTTGCAAAGAAGGATTCATATTGCCAACTCAAATTTACAAAGCGCGAGTTTTAATTTTTATTACTTGGTAGGGAGCATAACCTCCATTTGGAGAATCGGAAAGTTCAAACCAATGAAATTTGATTGCTTGCTCAATTTCAAAGCCAACCAATGTACATCTTATATATTAACTGCATGGTAGTCGCCATTTTAAGTTAAACGGTAACTCATCATAGCCAACATTTATCTCATGGGGTTTAGGGCAACGCCCCAAATGGTGATCGTTTATGGTATTTCAGTCACCTTTCAATGGCTCCTATAATTATGTGTGAGGTTCTAAATTAAAAAGACAATCTCGGGGAGGTGTAAGATATTAGTGCTTTCCTCCAATTAAAGAAACTCGAAGAGCTGTTCATTCAAACAATAAGACACATACACAAGCACAAAATTAGTATACCTTCTAGACCATGTCAAATATTGTAGCAAATCCCATGAGGTGACCACAATATGTATCTACCATAAATAAAAGAGTGAATTCTTCCAGTTAAATGGAGTGGAAACGGTATACATTATCTTGGAGCACGAAACCTCCATATAGCATGTTAGTACAACATTCTTACACCTTTATTTGGCTATATGCAAATAAGTTTGATTGTTGATTGAATTTAAATTATTTACATGTTACTATACAGTGCAGAATTTAAGACAAATCAATTATTTCTATCAGTATTAAAACCACAACACAACGAAAACTTCCATCATAGAGGCAAAAAGAATGACAAACGATCACCTAATTTCATAAATTCCATCGAATATCTTTTCAGCATATTCTAATGATACCGTACATTAAGTCAATTAAAAAAACAAAATAATCCACTTCATAGAAGATGTTTGTCTACAAGCACTGCATGATGTATAATGATTCTTCTGAAAATCATCGAGTTCCTTCAATATCCATTTTGACGCCATGAATTTATCATTTTTAACCGTAAAAACTAAAAAAAAAAATTGAGAGAAATTTGTGTGAGTATGAGGGTCAAGGGTGGGTAGAAAAGAAAAATTAACGATTATAATTTTACGTTTAATAATTTAAGATAAAAACTGAAGAAAAATGGAATTACAAGAAATTAGTGTGAATATGAGAGTTGAGGGTAGGTAGAAAAGAAAAATTAATGATTATGATTTTACGTTTAATAATTTATGATAATTTTTATATTTAAACTTAATTGACAATATATTTATTATTATCACATTTTAAGTTTTTTTAAAAAAAAAATTTAAATCAATGGATATTCATATCGTGAAATATCGAATCAAACGTTGTAGGAAAAATAAAGTTCGAAATAAAGACATTGGAATGAGGTTGAGATTGAAAAAAAAAACATAAACAATCGCGACTTTATGCTTCATAATTAATGTAAAATTATTTTTGATATTTAAAATTTATCGATCATATATTTATCATGACCACACTTCAATATTTCCAACAAATCTGAAATCGCTTAAAACGCATATTTGTAACTTAAAATATTGAATCAAACGTGTAAAAAATAAAAAATAATAAAATATCGTCTGGACAGCTTAGTCGAGCTTAGCCGAGCCAAAAAGTCATTCGGCTTGGCTCGCTTCTTATGAATAGTAATAGAAGAACTGACTCTTTTATTTATGGTAGATAAGAGAATGTGGCTAACCCTAATCTTAAGAAAATGTGCCCTTAAAGGGCATATTTATAATGCTCAATTAGGGTATCACAATTGCACAATTTTCTTTGGACTTTATTTTAGTAAGCTAATTAAGTCTCACACCTATATTAGAGTCAAAAGAAGGATCTAACCAGACTCACAAGACCCAAGTTTCAATAGATGTTTCTAATTAGGTCAATTATTGATCAATTAAGATACATCTATTAATTTTGACTTATTTTACCAAAAAGTCGAAATTGCATTTTCAAGTCGAGTGATAATTATGAAAACAAATTTTAATTCGATAACAATATCCTTTGATCATGATTCCACTAATCAACCTCCATTTGACCGTCAATATGAACTTTTATCAGAGGTCACAAAATGTGACCGAACTTTTATCCGATGTCGTAAAATGTGACCACCTGATTTCTGAAAAAAAATCCATAGGTTTGTTAATTTTGAAAATATAAATTTAAACATTTGTAGTTATGTAATTATTTCTTATTTTAAACCAATCTATTTCCTTGTTCCCAATCAACTTCGGACAAGATATTATTACATATTTTTTTCTCTTCTTTCTTCTAATTGTTCAAGTCTACAACGAATTTAATTTACTTCACACATACCTATTCTCCAAGATACAGTTAGTGTTATCATAATTCCTTCTATGTGGAATCTTGGTAAACTTCCAATTGATTAAAAATTATGTGTATTAGTACTAGTGCACAAAAATCATTGAAAATTTGAAAGTAAATTCATCAATTCATTTTATTCTTATAATTTCGTTTGTCAATCCATTTGAAAATGGTATAACATTTCTTCAATCCACATTAGTTATTATCTAGATTATGAGTTGGATTTCTTAATATCTCATGTGTTCATCTTAATCTCAAAATTTCTTTTGTCAATCAATTTTAATTGCTACAATATTTTCTTCAATCCTCATTAATTATCACCTTGATTTTATTTCGGATTACATTAGTATCGCATCAATTCATTTCGGATTTCAACAATATCTCATCGATTCATTTTGGATTACAATCATACGAATTAATTCACTGATGTTTGAACATCAAATATTTATATAAATAATTGCAAGAGTAAGAGAAAGGTAGCTAGTATGACTTGTACAAGGATGATAAACCAAAACCTCTTATTATATCTCATCATATTAGCCAGCTGCCGCCCTGTCCATGTAGCTGCATCATGTTTTACGGGTCGTTATGAGGTGCATGTCTTCAATAAACTGCCACCCAACTCTAGCCCATTGAAGTTGCACTGTGCATCGGGGGATGATGATCTCGGACATCATACACTTCATGTAAATCAAGAATTCAACTGGCATTTTTGCGATAACTATTTTGGAAATACATTGTTTTTCTGCCATCTATGGTGGGGTTCAAAGAATCTAGCATTTGAAGTTTTTAATTCAAAATGGGGAAATGCTTGCTTGGGTGGTTATTGCGACTGGGAAGCAAGGAGTGATGGTATCTATTTCAATCGTGTGGGGGGAAGAACGTCGAAAGAATATGATTGGGAAATAAAAATCCCCATTACTTTAACTCCTTAAATTAGCAATTTTTGTATCTTTTAAATGTCATGTCATAACCTTTATGAGTTATATAAGTTAAAATTGTTGAAGTCAACTTAATCATATCAGTGATTTAAGTGGTCATCCAAGGCTTGTATTCTAAAATCACTTAATAGGTGAATAATACGAAATTAAACTTACAAATTAAAAGTAACAAGTCACTTTTTAATTATTCTAAATTTCTAGTCAATCAAGTCAATTTTATCCTATGTTAAATTGCCACTATAATAATTAAAGCATTAAAAAAACTCCGGTATCAAGCCAAAGCTCTCCATTTCTAAGTTCCTTTTGGCCAAACTCTCGTTGGCTCTTAGGAGATCCGCAAGCGATCTTTAGGAATAATGAATTTTTCAAGTCTGTCAGCCTAGATTGTAGGGTGGTTGACCCGTTGTCAATGTATTAAATACGTAGCAGACTAGTGATATGATTCTTCGACCTGTGAGATGAAGCCACGTGCTTCTTATCCGACGATCACCATTTCGGCCAGAATTCTATAAATACCAATTTTTGTAACATTTGAATTGAATAGAACTCTATGCTCTTAAAGTTATTCTCGATCTTCTCTGTTGTTTATTTCATACCATTGTTTGCTTGCGTTTAGATCATCTTACTTTTGTTTAGTTGTTATTAGTTATTAATAGGTAATTCTTGTCGATTTTTATATTCTACAACTGTACGGATCGTAACAAGTAATATAGTGGATCAACGAGTTCGGATATCATTCCCACGAGGATTACTATTTAACAATTGGTTAAATTATTCCAACTTTAATTTGATCGAAATCAAAAAATAATGTTTGTGATTGCTATCTAATTATTGTAACTAAACTAAATTATCTAACGTACTCAATTTATCGAATTTAGATTTTAAAAGTATGAATGTGGATGCTAGGACTTATAATTTTACCTATAGATCCCATTTAATTTGCCAATCAAGATTTATTATTATTGTAGTCTTCGGCCGAATTTTTCTAAAGTATTCAATTTACCATTCTTGATTTCTCATTGAATCTATTTAACTAATTCAATTCCATATCTCTATGTGAATCAACCTTAGTTAAACAAAGTATTTGTTCTAAAAATTCATCTAATGACCGCAATAATTAGTATAGGTATATCTACACGTTATACTAAATTATCGAATTTTACTATGCGATCTAAATCTAAAACTCATCTCTCGATTTGTATTAGATTCACAAAATCATTTAATAATTGGCCAAAGAATTCAAAGCATGAAATTCATGAACAAAATCAAAACACATGCATTTAAAAAATTAGCATCTTGAATGAAAGAGATAAATTGTCACACATAGATTACATTGTTCGTCATACCTATAAATTTAGGTACTCATAATAATGAAAAAAAAAAAAAAAAAAAGTATAGAGTTCATAACCAGGTCTTAAAATCTTGATTATGGAATGAATTGGATCTTGCACCAAGAATCTTCTTCAACCTCAAAAGTCTTCAAACCTTAGCTTTAGCTCTTTGATCTTAATGATTATGTGTTTTTCTCTCCCCCAAATTGTGTGGAACCAGAGTTGTATTTATGTCTTCTTTGAGTCTTGGACAAGTTTAAGTTGAACTGGGCCTTTAAAAATATGATTGCACTTGAAACCCCTATTTTTAGTGGAAAATAGCGCCTAGGCAACATCAAGTGATGCTACAGCACCACGAATCTGGTCTTTTTCCCAAAAGGCGCCTGCTCCCACTCTACGCCTTCTTCAGTGTTTTTATCGTAAATTTCTCTTCCGATATTCAATTAAGGCAATTTAAAGTGATTTGCCAAGATAAATCATAGAGATATAACTTTACTCGAAATAGCTATTTTCCAATTCGAATGTTTACTATGTTAAAATAGGTTTCAATCTCCAACTTAAAATCTGGAACATTCTTGTGCAGTCGATAATTGATTTGTGAAAATATTTTGGTCATATTTCACTCCTTTTGACTTCTAATTGTATCTAATTGACCCCTGGCATTCTCGAATCTCCATCCTAAGTTTCGGCACAACTTTTAAGTATTTACACTTTAGTCTACAAACTTTGGATCATGCTCATTTTCGCCATTTTTTACTTCTTTCTTTCTTTCTTTCAATTCCACTTCCATTCATCGAATTTCACCTAATAACACATTATATAATAAATTAGGCTATAATTTCATTAAAAGAATTTATTAATATCAATATTTTAGAGTCCGAATAATTGTATAAAATACACTTATCAAACACCCCAAAACTTAAGTATTTGTTTGTCCTCAAACAAAATCATAACCTAACTTAATAAAAACACAAACATGCAAAAGGTTTTGGTTAGATAACTTTCCATTTTGTCTCAGGATTGAAATCAATTTATTAAATGTATAAACAGCTTCAAGGCCGCATTAACAAAATCAAAATCTACTTTTCCAATGCAAAAGTGATGTATGTGTGAAGAATTAAGTAAAACACTACAAATTCATGAGTTGTTTCGATTCCCTACTCTCGATGGTCAAATTTTTACTTTCATGACTCATAAAATTCATACATCCTCAAACTTATTATTTTTTACTGTTTTCCAGTGTATGATCTAAGGTTGAATCTTTATACCAACTCCGCCACACTCTTTAGTTTAGACGGATCTCACTAATTGCAAGTCGATACTTCAACAAATAAAGATTGTCCAAATTTTGATTACTTCAACTTCCAAGATTCAACTGAATTAATAAACTCCCATCAAAGATCTAATTTTCTCATATAAATGTTTAAGACTTAATCAAGACATAATAATTATTATTGTTTATCTTATGTATAGACTTCTCTCCATTAAACTTTTGAAATGACCCTTGTAGTGAGTTTTAGGTCGATGACTCCCAATTCAAATAAACATAGGACCTTGGGTTTATAGATACCCTTGCAGGCTTAATCACTTAAGTTATAAAGGTTGCGAAAAGACGTTTCACAATGCGATAGCCTTTTTTCTCTCTTTCCTTTTTTTGCTCCTCATGATTAGTGCAATGTCCCTCATTAAACACACATTCTCAAAAATCGCCCTATAACTTAATATTTTCACCTAATTTTCAAATATTGCCATAAGACAATTCACATAAAGATTTACACACATGGAATCCCCATTCATATCCATATCTCCTTACAACAGTAAAGTTACACTAAACTAATCTAAATTTGGTTGAAAGATATATAAATTGTAGTAATATTTGGGTTTAGCATCTAAGTTCTCAATGTTTTTTTCACCCCAAACTTAAAGTAAACACTGTCTTCAATGTTTTAAAATCTAGTATAGCACATATAGGGGTGGGGAAGAAAGGAAGAAGGTACTCCCCAAATTTTTTGTCTGATATTTGAGGAGGCTTGTTAGATCAGTTCATTTATTTCTTTTCTAAGCTACATCTTGCTTGATATCCATGTACCTTTGAAAAATGAAAGAATACAAATATAAGAGTTAAAAGTCACTTTAAAAGCAATAATGTGGCGTATATGATAACCAAATTTTTTTGATGTCCTCGGAGCTTTGAAAAATGTGCCACATATCTTTCCTACTGTTTTTGACTCAAATATATAATTTTCATTTGATAGGCTTAATATCAATATGATGACTTTCTTATTGAAACATAAATATGCCTAAAACTAATGCACAATAATAGACTATATGCAATGTAAATACAGAAATCATAATAAATAAAATGGTAAGAAATTCGGTTGTCTCCCAATAAGCGTTTAATTTAAAGTCTTTAGCTAGATTTTTGCACAAGTGCTTCATGGCACTTTGAAAATGGCTTCGGAGGTCCAGTTTAGTGTGCTTAATTTGATTTTGTTCCATACTTCACACGTCCTCCAAAATAGTACTTTGCCATTTTGAATATGGCATGACTTGCCAAAATTGCCAAATTCAAACTCAACTAAGAATTTTTTTAGCTTTCTCATTGACTTTAATCACAAAATTAATGAAGTTGGAGGTTTACATGCTAATCTCATCTTCTTTGAATGCCCTAATTCATTTGGCTCTTTCGTGATTAATTTGTTTCTACATGTTCTTCTTCTTTAGTTTGTTCATCAGGTTGAATAATGAAGAGATCCTCCATTGGCATCTTTTTTGGCTCATTTGAATTTTAATTCGTTTGTATTTTTGCATGATGATGTCTCCTGTAACTATTTCACCGTCATCATCTTGTTTATATGGATCATCAAATATAGCTTTCCTTACTTCCTCTGGAGTCGTCTATAACAAGCCATTTTTTGTAAGATGCAATGCCTCTCAATATTCCCGGGTCAGTCTAGTCTCTTCATAAACAATAGATTTGATATTTAGTTCTTTCAGAAAGCCATCCTTATCAAACACAATAGGTTGATTGTATCCCCACTTATTAAGTTCTTGTGTGAATATGAATTCTCCAAAGAGCATGTCACCTTCATTTAAGTCGCGATCAATCATTGTGAATTTTTGACCTCTTGTTTCTTTACAATCCCTACCAATGGAGCAAAGAAAACAAGTAGATCAATTGATAAAAGAAAAAAAATCAAATCAAGAAATAATTAAAACCAATATTAAATAAAAGTAATCCCCGACAACGACGCCAACAACTTGTTGTCGATTTTTATGTCCCAGAAGTGTATGGATCGTAACAAGTAATATAGTTGACTAATGAACTCGGATATCGTTCCCACGAGGACTACTATTTAACAATTGGTTAAATTATTTCAACTTTAATTTGATCGAAATCAAATAATAATGTTTGTGATTGCTATCTAATAATTGTAACTAAACTAATTTATCTAACGTGCACAATTTATTGAATTTGGATTTTAAAAATATGAATGTGGATTCTAGGACTTACCATTTTACCTATGGATCCCTTTAATTCACCAATCAAGATTCATTACTATTGTAGTGTTCGGCCGAATTCTTCTAAAGTATTCAATTTACCCTTCTCGAGTTCTCATTGAGTCTATTTAACTAATTCAATTTCATATCTTTATGTGAATCAACCTTAGTTAAACAAACTTTTATTCTACGAATATAGCTAATGACCGCAATAATTATTATATATATCTCTACGAATTATACTAAATTACCAGATTTACTATGTCACATATTAATGTAATGTATGTCACATAATGCAGTGGACAAGTCATATGTTACTCCACAGAGTGCATAGGTTATCTTGCATATTCTAATATACACAAGTTGTTGACTTCTGATTGATTTCATCCTTAATATTTTGATTATAACAAACAAAATTAATATTATTTCTAACAATTGATTTTGAGTAATGAAAGTTCAATGTTAAAATCAATCAAGTATTGCCAAAATCAACACATTATAAATTTGACTCAAAATGAAGATCAAGGTGAAAGTTAAACATTCATGTCAAATTATTCGAGACGAGAGCTTAAAAGATTAAAATCAAGACTATCAAATCGGACTCATGAAGAAGGTCAAGATTGAAATCAATCATTGAAGCCAAACGTTAAGAAAAATCAAGATCAAGAGTTTAAGAGCCGACATAAAAAAAAACTTCGAAACAAGATCAAAGACTAGATTTTCGAGATCATGTGTAAATGTATAACACTTTGATCTTTAATGATGAATGACAATAGCTCAAAAATCATTTTGTGCACGAAGAGTTAATTACAAATTACTTGCATAAAAAATATTTTTGAAGAGTTAATTTCATATTACTAGCATAAAATATTTTTTATCAGAAGTAAGATTAATCTTTCAATGTGATGCTTGAACTTCGATCATATCTCCTAAAAAAAAAAAGTCAACAATCAACGTTGACCAGTCGATCGGTTGATGTGGCGGTCAACTGGCGTAAGGCGATGGTCGATCGAAAAATCCCCAATGGTCCAAAATTTGATCGTTCTGATTTCTGATTTTTCCTGTACAAATGGTCATTTTGGTCATTCGAAAATTGGCGGTCGACCGAACCAATCATCCGATTTGATAGAAATTTTTTACTTTTTTCATCTCTGTAAATACTAACTCTCTTATCATTTATCACAATACTTAAGAGTATTCAAATGAGATAATTTTGAACAAAATTATATTGATTTCTCATCTCATTTATTATTATCAAATCATTTAGTTTTGAAAAACTTTTGATCAATTAACTTTTGAAAGTCTACTCATCAAAGTTTTTCATTTGAAAAATATTTTTTGAACTTACATTCATTTCTTCATAGCAAAAACTTTGATTGTTGGATCAAACTTCTTGAATTATTTCTTTTATCAAAGTTTTCATTTCTCTTTTAGTATCTAATTTATCACAAATTATTCATGGAAAGAGAGATATATTTTTGAAGAAGTATGTATAAAATTTTCTTCTTCTTCTTCTTCTTCATATTGAGACTTTAATTGATTGAACTAAACTTGTAAAATCATCACATTCATCGAAATTGTTCATTTATCTCTTAGTACTTACTTTATTACAATATTCCATTAAAAGAGAGATATTTCTTGAGAAGATTTTTGAACCTACATTGTATTTATCTCTTCATTTTCTCATTGAAACATTTTGATTTATTGAATCTAATTTTTAACTATCATATTCATCAAAGTTTATCATCTAACAATTGAGCTATCATTAATTACTATTTATTGAAGTGTTAGACTCTCTTAACACTTATTTTGTTTGTATTATTTATCAAGAGATGAGTTTCATCATAAAATTACTTTGATAAAGTGTGGGTCGTGTTGAAGTCCCTTAAAGATCAATATTGTATAAGGATCAGTGCTCCTTATTTGTAAGTCACCGGAAGCGTTGTAAAGGGTTGTATTGTACCATAAGTCAATCAATATAGTGAAAAGGTCTTGCTCGTGTCGAAGAGCTTGGTAATGGAGGATATAGATCATTGCTTTGGATCGAACATCCACAATTATATCATTTGCATCATCTATTCCTTTTACTTATCATTTTTTATATTTGTTCTTATTATTTTAATTAATATATTTAGTCTTTACTTGTTTGAATTTAGATTAATTTTTTGAAAAATTTTTAAATATGAATTCACCCTCTCTTGATTAACTATTCTTGGGCTTTCAATTGATATTAGAGCAATGTGCTCAATTTTAAAGATTTCACAATCTTGAGTAATGGCTAACCATATATTTCAAAATCTTGAGGGGCATTCGACAAATCGTCCTCCTTTCTTTGAAGGTACTCATTATGACTATTGGAAAGCTAGAATGATAATATTTATTCAATCAATAGATTATAATATTTGGGAAGTAATTGAATTTGGTCCCTATGTACCTAAAAAGGTTATTAAAGATGATAGTAAATCGGATCAAATAATTTTTAAACCTACAGAGAAATATAATGAAGACAAATAAAAGAAAATTGTCCTTAAATACTAGAATAAAAAATATACTTAATTGTGCTTTAGATAGAAATGAATTTAATCGTATTAGTACATGTGATTCGACTTATGATATTTGGTGTAGCGACCGAGAATTTTAAATAATATAAAAATATTCTTTTCTTGAAAAATGTGTTACTAAGTTTTAACCACAAATTCTAAATGAGAGTGTGTTTGTCTAGCCGTTGTAAAACGAATTTAAATATATTCCAATCGAGTCCAAATCCCGAATATTTTAAAGTATCAAATTCCTTGTCATTTTTAAACCCAAAATTTTAATAATTTTAAGTACTATATTTTATTATTTAGAGTCCTATCTTGTTAGCTCGAATCTGGATTATTTTAGCCCAATTCACTTAATTCCAATTAGAGAAAATTCTTGTAGCCCAAATTATTGGCCCATTTAACTCTTAGAATTTTGTGCCCTAAAAGTCACTGCTCATATAACACTTCCATTCCCTTCTCTCCTCACATTTTACAGCAACCATTTTGGGTAAGAAAGAAAATCTCCTCTCTCTTAATTTGGAAAGTCACGGTTGATGCTAGAACATCAATTTCTAGCATCAACAAGAAACTCATCAACAACATCCCAGCCAAAACCCAATCCACCATCACCGATTTCTAACACCCACACAAGCTGCAATCCACCACCAACTGCACACACTTGAGCTCCAGCCAAAACCCAACTGCAAACACACACAAGCTGCAGCCATCCATTCCCACGGTCCAACCACCCATTCAAGTCACCACGCCAACACCACCATCTCCAAACACCACCACCTACAACCCCTCACGGACAGCCACAAAACCACCGCACACGGCCGCACACACCATCCAATCAACAGCCACCATTTCACCATCAAATCGACACCAAATAGCCACAAAATCAAGAGAATGGCATGACCCACGAACTTACTTCCTTCCCCGACCTTTTTCCGGCCAGATTACCACCGAAAAACCCAAGAGTTCGAACCTCCAAAGCCTCGGTTACTTTCGAACCATGCGCCAAACCCCCCAGTCGTCCCCACACACGCACCAGTGCCCCACGCGACGGTGGCGCTGACACCGACCTTACGGTCGGTGGTGGAATCGCAGGAAGGGGCTACCCCTTCCCGTCGCCACTTTCTCTCCTCTTTGTCGAATGTGTGTGTGTGTGTGTGTGTGTGTGTGTGTGTGTGAGAGAGAGAGAGAGAGAGAGTGTGTGTGTGTGTGTGTGTGTGTGTGTGTGTGTGTGTGTGTGTGATATTTTGTATAAAAATTGATTTTTAGAAAATTATCCCTTAAGCCCCAAGTTTTAAAAGTTATTTATTTCGGCCCTAAAGTTTCAGTTATTAATAAATTAGCTCCTAGGGTTCCTATTTCCCCACAGTCAGCCACTACTTTCGAAAAGTCTATTTTCAGCCCTTAAACTTTTCAATTTCAGTTTCAAAAAATTTCTAATTAAGTCCCTAAATTTTATTTTATCATTTTAAAACTTTAAAATTTTGAAATGCTAATTCAAGACTTATTTCCTATTATGGCTAGATGAAATGTACGGACGATTAGGAGTTTGAGGTTACTTCTCGCTCCACTTTGTACGTGACTCGAGATAATTTGAGGTAGACTCGTCCCTATTAATTAGTTTAAATTATAATTGCATGTATTATGTGACTTTACGTGATTTATATGCTTTAATGCATAAGACGAGAATATTTTCTATGTGATAAATGATGTGGTTATACTTAGCATGACTTATATGCTTTAACGCATGAGATGAGACGAGACTATCTCTTATGAGATAAGATGATGATGTTATGCATAACTTATGTGCTTAAATGCATGAGACGAGACTATCCACACCATATGATTTTAAATAGTCTATGATTTTTAAAGAAAATGAGCCTATGATGATAATGATGATGTCACTGTATAAATTGCATGATTATGTGTTCAATTATTATGTAAATTAATTATTAGAGATGAGTCTACTGAGTATTTCTTTGAAATACCCATTCCATTATTTTAAAGGCATTTGCAGATTTCGGAGACGGTCGAGTTTGATGGGCAGTGGTGGCATGATTTAATAGTTGAAGTTATTTTCTTTTGAAATTTACGCATTTTGAATATTAACATACTCTGTCATTTCAGTTATTTCAAAAACTTGAGATTTAAAGTTTAATCAATTATCCTAAGTTAATTAAATGAATTTTGTTGCCGATGAGGCTTACACTTATAAATGTGATGTTTAAAATTTAGATATTTTCGCAAATCTTTCTATTAAATTCAAGAAAAATGAGGATGAGGTGGCACTTTTGGTTCACGGAACTCGGGGCATTATATTTGGCATGCTTTAGAAATTACTCATATTGGAACTAGCAAAGTGAAAAAAAACTGAGATACATCTCTTAGGTAAAGGTTTTGAAAATTTCTCCCTGAAAGAGAATGAACCTATTGTTGACATGATTACTCACTTCACCAATATTGTTAATGGTGTAGCGACCAAGAAAAAATCAAATTTCTCTTGTAGAATTTAGAAATAAATGAGTTATATTATTAAGTCGCTACGACCCTTCCTAAAAGTTTAATTTAAAATTTTGGTCACGATAGTAAAGTTGTGTACACTTATCCATTGTCAGTTGATTTTCCAATTTGTATATTTAATTCAAATATTCTCCACTCACCAGATTTTAGCCCATGATTATAACCACGAATCCACGTTTAAAACAACAAACTAACCATTTAACCTCCATTTTCCTGTCAATTGCCATTGGAAGTGGAAGTCTATGACACGTCCACCCAATTAAATATTTAACCACCCACTAACATTATCCTTTGTAACTACATTGGCCATCAACAATTAATTTGAAATCTGAAATTAATAACCGTTCCATTTTATTTTAAGAGTCATAAGTTAGTTTCAAATGCATGTTATTATTCTAAGGTAAATGCTAATGTTATCCGTCACTTGAAAAATCAAATTTCAACTTCTTTAGCTACCTTTGTCTCACCAACCACAAATATACACACATAAATTTCATTTAGCCTTTTCTCATAGATTAAAGGCACTTTTGAATCTGGAAAATATTTGAAGGATGAGCTAAGAGCACGCTGCATTTTATTACGAATTGGACACAAAAGGTTATTCAAACTCCAAGCATTTAAGGTAGGGGTGTTTTCTACACTTTTGTATTGAAATAAAAATTTATGTGTTTTCGAATTGCTTTAAATGTGTTATTGTGTTGCTTATGAGAGAATGGAAGCACCTTTTGGTGGTTTAAACAAGAGATAAAGAGATGATATATGATACTTGAATGGGGTTATCACAACCCGAAGAGTAAACAGCTGACTGATCACCGGTTCGTTTTGCTAAATTGACGGTGACACAATTAACCAAAGTTTGTATTCTGAAAATATATATATTTTTACCATTTACTTAAGTGTTTTTCCTACTGAGTATTACTTGTGATACTCATCCCTACAAGATTTACAGGTTCATTGAAGGCATAGTGGTGGCATGGCTTGGTGCCAAGTGTTCAAGCAAATTTGAAATGCTTTTAAATTCTAGTAATATTCCATTTATGTAAACCTTTTATGAATGCTTATATGACACTCTTGACAATATTTTAATGTTTATCTCGTCTGGTTTTATGTAATTTGCATGACAAATATAATTTAAAAAGGTTGAATTGACAATGCATGAAATTTATTTACTGCTGAATTAAATTTCAGATTTTGCCTTTAATTTGAAAATGGAATAACTTGGGCTACAGTACATATATTTGTCTGAAATTAGATGGGTTTGAAAGATATATGAGTCTTCTAACAGAAGCCTTTGGAATTTCCTTAAAATAGTATCTAGAGAAAAAGTTATTCCTGTTTTAGTAAACTGCGTCAAAACAGTGACGAGTTTTCTGTCCCACTTGGTTGAAAAATATTTTCGTACCTTAAACGTCATCTTCGAGACCCCAAATTTTTACATGTTGTTCTTACATGGATGTAAAGATCTCAATTAAAATTTTATAAGTTTTCGACGATATTTGCTAGGTCAAACAATTTTAGCTATCCGCTGCAACGCTATTGGTATTGCTGAGTACTTCCGAATGTTTTCCAAAACAAAATCAAATTTTACCGAAATCGTCTAAGTCGATATAGATAATTACCTCCCATCATATTTTATAATACATTTCAAACTTCAAGTCTCCATTATTTGAAAATTATTTTGGTTGATGTTAAAGAGCTCAAATTAAGAAAAACTTTTAACGCTTCTAGTTCCTAGAATTTGGGGCGTTACAAATGGCATCAAAGGCTTTGATTGTAAATTTACTAATGGTGAGCTTGTAAGTAAAATACTTATGTCACTCTCGGAAGAATGGAGTCCATTGAGAATGTTGATAGAAAATACCAAAGATATCAACACATATCAATTGGAAGAGCTCAATGGAACATTAATGACATATAAGTTAAATCACACCGAGACAAAGGAGAAAACATTGAAAAGTAAAGAAGAGGAAAGACGCCATATTGCTTTTAAATCCGTAGTTGATGAAGGCACTTCAAGCGAAAATATGAATGATGAAAAACTTGATGATCTAGTTCTTCTTGTTAAGAAATGGAAAAGTTTACGCAAAAATCATCATTCCAAAGGAAAGAAGAAAATGGCGAAAAGAAGAATAGATTCATAAAAAAGAAAGCCCTTCAATCAACATGAGATGAGAGTGAAGATGATGATCATGAAGAAGATGTAAGTCAAGACAAATTTGCCAACATGTATTTCATGTCTATTGATGATGAGGTAAATTCAAATGAAAATTGTTCATATGATGAATTATCTATATTATGAAATTCTTGAAGAATTTGAAAACGTTGCTTTAAATCATTCGATCCTCAAAAAGAAGAATTTCTTTGTTAAAGTTTCCACTTCCCCTATTTCAAATGTCATACGTAATTTTTGCAATAAAAATGGGCATG